>CM042802.1:0-30321 GCA_018691245.2 Ips nitidus | reverse complement strand
GNTANANNNACTACAGGCTTNTTCCNTCCGCNNTACTNTTATTGCTNCNNGNTCANCCGGTTGCNTTTGNCNCNTNGCANCCTGTTGTTTTAGNNNANCTGATCTNGTTCAGGGGGATATGTCNAGTCTNACTNTTCNTTGTNTGGNCCNTAAANNCGCNCGTCCTCTATCCNCNTNAATTCGNCANNNNCTACNGCNNANNTCANTNCTANGNANCGCTCAGTGANNCNCGGAAAATGTNTANTCANACACTAGCGTNAAAGNGCGNATCCACGGCNNGACTNAAGNCNTNTANGGCTNNNCCCGACAACAGACAAAAAAATCCTGCTAGAATATCCAAATGAGAGAAAAAAGTATGAAAAAATGTTAGTTTCTGAACTGATTTTATTGATCGAACACACTAGTTCTTTTATGGGCTTTTGTGTGATAAATCGAGTGTCACACGCTTTCATGAATGGATCATTATTGTTCCCTCCAAACGCAATTTTTATAATCTGCTTTGATTTATTTGGCTACGGCACAGTTTCCTCTCATTTTTGTGTAGGTAGTTTGCATATTGCCATTCAAAGGAAAAACTGAAATAAATGGGAGTCTGAGAAAAAAACAAAGCAATGAAAAAAGTGGGGAAAAAACATTCAAAATGGTGAATTGTCTGGTCCACTTTATTCAAAATGAAATTATTTTATTTTTTGATTTCTAACAAATCTGAAACTCGAAATAATACAAATAAAAAATTATTTTAATAAAGCAAGTTTTAGTTAATATCAATTACGCTACATGTGTGGAAAGCCGTATTTTACGCACGAATGGGACAGTTATTAAAGCGGTAAATCCATAAGTGAGTAATTGCTTTACACCACGAAGTGTGCACTATAATCTATTACGTCCTACTTGTACACTTTTGATTCAAAAAATATAATTAAAATATTATATTAATATTGTAAATATAATTATTATACAGTGTGTTCATAAAGTATGGAATAAATTCAATTACGCGTATTTTTTTAGAAAAAAAAAAAAGATATACAGGGTGTCCCAAATTTGAGCAAAAAAACAAAATTACAATTTCTTAAATGGGATATTCTATTTTTTACTTTTATTACTGAAGAAACTTGACGTTTGGAAATAGTCTTAAACTCGATTTTTCAGTCTTAAAAAGCACTAAAAACAGTCTGAATTTCTTAGAGATGCTACAATTTATTGCACTTATGAGTGTAGAAGTCAATTTAATAGTGAAGAAGCTTGAAATAACATTTTCAAGATTATGGTCAGTGGACAAACTGGCTTTTAGGCCTGATAAGTCAAAAACTTTGTAAAGATAGTCTTGAAACTCGATTTGAGGCACTGAAAACAGCCTTAAAACACTAAAAACAGTCTAGTTTATTAAGAAATACCCGAATTTTTAGCACTGAGCTGTCTAGAAGTCGATTTAATAGTGACAAAGCTTCGAATGCCATTTTAAGTCTATGAAGAATGTAAATAGCTATTTATGTAACCAGTTAAGAAAAGTTCGATTTTGTGTAACGAATGAATGTTTGTAGGGCGAGCGCAGCGAGGTCCTACAATTTGAATGAGTTACACAATAAGACATTTTCGAAACGTGTTGCATACATAATTTTTTCTAATTTTGACCAAAAAGCGGTAAAAACCATCTTTTAAATTGATTTAACACAAATATTCACTTTCATAGCACCTTGTATAAACAGTGACAACGACATGTTATGATGGATGTCGCCCATATGTTTCTACGGAAATGCATAAAAACAGGGAGTGATGAAATGAACTTTTCTTAACCAGTTACATAAAGTGATCACTTTATGTAACTAGTTACATAAAGTAAAACGTTTTGTCACTCTAATCAGTTTTGAAAAGTGTCACTTTATATGCCATAATTAGAAAAAAATGTTTTTTAAGTTTGCTATGTCAATAACTTGGTGAAGATAGTCTTGAAACTCGAGTTTTGAAGCACTAAAAATAGTCCAGAAGTCGAAGAAAATGAAAAGCAAAGTAAAAAGCACGAAAAGTTCGTTTTCAAGACAATTTTCATGAATCTAATGTCATTGTCCTGCATCTAAGACTATTTTCAAGACTGAAATATTGAAATTTGTCTTCAAATTATGAAAACTTACTTCAAATGCAAATTTTAAGCTTCTGATGTCACTTTTCATTAGTTCAGTCACATTTTGGGGTTCAAGTCAATTTTTAAGGTTTAAATGTATGAATTTGTAGTAACAAATTCTTGAAAAGTAGTTTTTATGTCTACAAGTCAATTTTTAGTATTAAAGTCTCTCGATTTGCATGAAAACTGGTTACAAACACAATTTTTAAGCTTCTGAAATTTTTATCTTTTCTAATTCAATTTTCAAAACTAAAGTCTTTTAGTTTGTCTGGAAACTATGAAAAACTGGCTTAAAATAATATTTTTTAAACTTCTTAAGTGAATTTTCCGTTTCCAAGACAATTTTTAAGTTGGGGTTGGGTTATGGTTGGGTTAGTTTTTGGGTTCTTGACCTAAATTTCTAAATTTCTTCAGGTAAATGATACAAAAATGACGTAAAGTGCAATTTGTTGAAATGTTATTTTTTAAGGGTGCCACGCACTAAAAACTGTCAAAATTAAGTGAAAAACAATTTTTACTTTCCAAAAATATCTAAAAAATTTTGTAAAAAGCAAAAATTATTAAAATTGTCAAAAAGCTTGACTTTCTGACTCTAGCGGTCAAACAATCAATAACTTTTTTTAAATATACCATCGAAAAGCCTTTGGTCTGGACTATATTTTACCTTCAGTGACCTTTTGTCGTAACTGTTCAAATAACTGAATTATTTCAGGTTAAAGCAAAAGTGGTTTAAATCACTTTGAAGGTTTGTGAAGCTTGACTTTGACTCCCTCTAGCGGCCAAACGGTGCAACCGATTAACTTAAAAAATCATATTTTTGGAAAGCTTACGATCTGAGCTATCTTTTCACTTCAATCACTTTTGGTCGTCAACTGTCAAATAAGCAAGTTATGGAAAATTTTTGGAAAAGTGCACAAAAATTTGCCTGAAATTAGGAATTTAATTTAATAATAAAAGAAAAAATAATTTTTATTTATTTTAAATTCATTTAATTTGTGCGTGTTGTAATGCGTTGCAAGTTAATAAACTTTATTAAAGATGTCATAATTTAACACAAAATTTTCTTTAAAAAATTACAAATAACAGAGATATTTGACTTGAAAAACAACAGTGTAACTGTACTCAAAATATAGAATATGTCACAATTTGACAGCTAATAACGTGGTTCCTATGACAGCTAAAAGGTTTGCTCAAACGTCAAAACGTATATTTTGACTTTATTTTCACTAAACATTTTTTTTTTCAAAATTCACAAATAATCGAAATATTGGACATAAAATAAAACAGTGTAACTGTACTAGAAATATTAGAAGTTGTCACAATTTTACAGCTCCTAACTTGGTTCCTATGACAGTTAGGAGGTTTGCTCAAACGTCAAAATGTATATCGTTATTTTGACTTTTTTTTAATTAAACCTAATTTTCTTTCAAAAATTACAAATAATGGAGATATTTGACATAAAATGCAACAGTGTAACTGTACTAAAAGTATTGAGGTTGTCACAATTTGACAGCTTCTAACGCGAGTCCTATGATGGATAAGAGGTTTGTTCAAACGTCAAAATGTAGCTTAAACCTTCTGCTTTCTTTTGTCAAGACAGAGTTTTTATTCAAAAATCACTAATAACTGAGTAAACCGGACTAGAACACTGTGGTGCACGCCAAATTTAAAAAAAATATATTTTCTATTTTTTGGGGAACATCTCCTAATTGGGCAACCCTGTATTTATTAGGTCAAAAGCTTTTTGACATTAAAAAGGTTTAATACGATTGTCCAACAAACTTAAGTCGCTGATGGCGCCATCTGTTGACCTAACGGCGAACTACAAAAACATTTGCACAGTATACAGGGTGTATTGATTTTTAACATTCCAATAACTCGGTCTGGAGCTCTGGCAAAACGCTGCTAGATGGCGACACACGTTACATTTACCAATCGATTTCTTAATTTAAGCTCACACATTGCGCACTGTGGGACCGTAGGCGTGCACAGTGTTGCCAGGTAAGGAGAAAATTCCCCACCTGTAGGTAATTCGAATCACATTTGTTAAAACTGTCAAAATCTAGTTAAGTTTAAAAAAAACATGATTTTTTCTGAAATTTTTCCAATACGGCGCTGATTTTTTGGTTCAATTTAGTATATTCAGTGAAAATTTTAGGTCCGCTACCGCCCAAATACCCAAATTATGGCCCAAATTGTGTTTCAAGTTAGTTGAGTGAGTTTTCTGTCATTTTCAGTTTGGTTTTCCAAGTTTAACAAAAAAACAGGATTTTTTCTGAAATTTTTCCAGTACGGCGCAGGTTTTTAGGTTCAATTTAGTACATTCAGTGAAAATTTCAGGTCCGTAACTGCCCAAATACCCAAATTATGGCCCAAATTGTGTTTCAAGTTAGTTGAGTGAGTTTTCTGTCATTTTCAGTTTGGTTTTCAAAGTTTAACAAAAAACAGGATTTTTTCTGAAAATGTTCCAGTACGGCGCTGGTTTTTAGGTTCAATTTTGTAAATTCAGTGAAGATTTCAGGTCCGTAACTGCCCAATTACCCAAATTATGGCCCAAATTGTGTTTCAAGTTAGTTGAGTGGGTTTTCTGTCATTTTCAGTTTGGTTTTCAAAGTTTAACAAAAAACAGGATTTTTTCTGAAAATGTTCCAGTACGGCGCTGGTTTTTAGGTTCAATTTAGTAAATTCAGTGAAGATTTCAGGTCCGTAACTGCCCAATTACCCAAATTATGGCCCAAATTGTGTTTCAAGTTAGTTGAGTGAGTTTTCTGTCATTTTCAGTTTGGTTTTCCAAGTTTAACAAAAAACAGGATTTTTTCTGAAATTTTTCCAGTACGGCGCAGGTTTTTAGGTTCAATTTAGTACATTCAGTGAAAATTTCAGGTCCGTAACTGCCCAAATACCCAAATTATGGCCCAAATTGTGTTTCAAGTTAGTTGAGTGAGTTTTCTGTCATTTTCAGTTTGGTTTTCAAAGTTTAACAAAAAACAGGATTTTTTCTGAAAATGTTCCAGTACGGCGCTGGTTTTTAGGTTCAATTTTGTAAATTCAGTGAAAATTTCAGGTCCGTAACTGCCCAATTACCCAAATTATGGCCCAAATTGTGTTTCAAGTTAGTTGAGTGGGTTTTCTGTCATTTTCAGTTTGGTTTTCCAAGTTTAACAAAAAACAGGATTTTTTCTGAAAATTTTCCAGTACGGCGCTGGTTTTTAGGTTCAATTTAGTAAATTCAGTGAAAATTTCAGGTCCGTAACCGCCCAAATACCCAAATTATGGCCCAAATTGTGTTTCAAGTTAGTTGAGTGAGTTTTCTGTCATTTTCAGTTTGGTTTTCCAAGTTTAACAAAAAACAGGATTTTTTCTGAAAATGTTCCAGTACGGCGCTGGTTTTTTAGAGTTCAATTTTGTAAATTCAGTGAAGATTTCAGGTCCGTAACTGCCCAAATACCCAAATTATGGCCCAAATTGTGTTTCAAGTTAGTTGAGTGAGTTTTCTGTCATTTTCAGTTTGGTTTTCCAAGTTTAACAAAAAACAGGATTTTTTCTGAAAATGTTCCAGTACGGCGCTGGTTTTTAGGTTCAATTTTGTAAATTCAGTGAAGATTTCAGGTCCGTAACTGACCAAATACCCAAATTATGGCCCAAATTGTGTTTCAAGTTAGTTGAGTGAGGTTTTCTGTCATTTTCAGTTTAATTTTCCAAGTTTAAAAAAAACATGATTTTTTCTGAAATTTTTCCAGTACGGCGCAGGTTTTTAGGTTCAATTTAGTACATTCAGTGAAAATTTCAGGTCCGTAACTGCCCAAATACCCAAATTATGGCCCAAATTGTGTTTCAAGTTAGTTGAGTGGGTTTTCTGTCATTTTCAGTTTGGTTTTCCAAGTTTAAAAAAAAAACATGATTTTTTCTGAAATTTTTCCAGTACGGCGCTGATTTTTTGGTTCAATTTAGTATATTCAGTGAAAATTTCAGGTCCGCAACCGCCCAAATACCCAAATTATGGCCCAAATTGTGTTTCAAGTTAGTTGAGTGAGTTTTCTGTCATTTTCAGTTTGGTTTTCCAAGTTTAACAAAAAACAGGATTTTTTCTGAAATTTTTCCAGTACGGCGCTGGTTTTTAGGTTCAATTTAGTACATTCAGTGAAAATTTCAGGTCCGTAACTGCCCAAATACCCAAATTATGGCCCAAATTGTGTTTCAAGTTAGTTGAGTGAGTTTTCTGTCATTTTCAGTTTGGTTTTCCAAGTTTAACAAAAAACAGAATTTTTTCTGAAATTTTTCCAGTACGGCGCAGGTTTTAGGTTGTTTATGGAGTGGTCAAATACCACTCCATAAAGCTATAAATAACAAAACTTTCATAGATCTCATTTGAAATTAAACTAAAAAAAATAGTTTGATGCACCTTGTTTCTTTTTGCCTTGTAATTCGTTAAGGAGACCCTTAAAGTCAAAAGTACTTAAATACAGTCTTGTAGAGAATAAAATTTTCTACAACTTTCCTTATTCACACTTTTTTACAACTGCCCAAATAACAGAGCTACGCTCAAACGAAGTGGAGCTAGTTTAGTAAAAAGTAGTTTGATGCACCCTATCACTTTTTGCCTTGTAACTTTTCAAGGGGACCTTTAATGGCAAAAGCACTTTAACAAACTCTTGTAGAGAGTGAAATTTTCTACAACTTTCCTTATAAACACTTTTTATGCTCCTCGTTAAATAACGGAGCTACGCTCACTCAAACTCTGTAGTTAGTTAAAAAAAAGAAGTTGTACACAGTTTTCAGTAGTTATTTATGCAACAAGTAGTGAAAAAAGTACATATTTTTTCCACGCAAGTGCAAGTTGTTCAGTGCAAGAAACACTTAAGTGCAAAAATAGTTATTTACCTAACAAGTGCGGAAAGTGGTACTTTCCCGCACGAGACTGCAGTTGACCGAACGACGAAAAGCGGATGCGGGAAGATGGTTTTTTGATTTAAAGGTTTTTTTTTTGAAAAATAAAATGAGTGCAAAATAGTAACTTTTCCACACTAGTGCGGTAAAGTTACTTTGCCGCACTCATTTTTTCTTCGCTTAAACATCTCATGAAAAGTTGGTGAAAATGGGTATTTTCGCTCTACACATATAAATTTCAAAATTGAAGGTTTATTATTCATTTATTGTAAATTAATCTTGCAATGCGGAAAAGTACCTTTACCGCACTCAAATCAGTGCGTAAAACTGCACTTTACCGCACCCGAGTAGGAATAAACTTTTTATAAAATTCACTTGTTTGTTGACAAAAGCACAGCAAGTATAGCATAGTGTAAAAAATACTTTGTTGCACTAGTGCAAAAAACTTTTTGCACTACAAATCATTAAAAAAAGTGTACTTTTTTGCACGATTGTATAAAAAAAACATTAAAAGAAATCTAACAACCCAATAAACTTTAAAAAATTCGGTACAATTAGAAGAAAACTCGCTGTCAAAGTTTGAACTAGTAAAATGACGGTTTAAAGGACAGTTTGCGACAAAATCGTCCGTAAAACCCAATTCTAGTGTCCGAATCTCCTTTTTAAGCACATTTTTAGAATCCTCATTAAATTTCCTATCTAACAACCTAATAAACACTAACAAATTCGGTACAATTAGAAGAAAAAGCGCTGTCAAAGTTTGAACTAGTAAAATGACGGTTTAAAGGACAGTTTGCGACAAAATCGTCCGTAAAACCCAATTCTAGTGTCCGAATCTCCTTTTTAAGCACATTTTTAGAATCCTCATTAAATTTCCTATCTAACAAACCTAATAAACACTAACAAATTCGGTACAATTAGAAGAAAAAGCGCTGTCAAAGTTTGAACTAGTAAAATGACGGTTTAAAGAACAGTTTGCGACAAAATCGTCCTTAAACCCAATTCTAGTGTCCGAATCTCCTTTTTAAGCACATTTTTAGAATCCTCATTAAATTTCCTATCTAACAACCTAATAAACACTAACAAATTCGGTACAATTAGAAGAAAAATCGCTGTCAAAGTTTGAACTAGTAAAATGACGGTTTAAAGGACAGTTTGCGACAAAATCGTCCGTAAAACCCAATTCTAGTGTCCGTATCTCCTTTTTAAGCACATTTTTAGAATCCTCATTAAATTTCCTATCTAACAACCTAATAAACTTTAACAAATTCCGTACAATTAGAAGAAAACTCGCTGCCAAAGTTTGAACTAGTAAAATGACGGTTTAAAGGACAGTTTGCGACAAAATCGTCCGTAAAACCCAATTCTAGTGTCCGAATCTCCTTTTTAAGCACATTTTTAGAATCCTCATTAAATTTCCTATCTAACAACCTAATAAACACTAACAAATTCGGTACAATTAGAAGAAAACTCGCTGTCAAAGTTTGAACTAGTAAAATGACGGTTTAAAGGACAGTTTGCGACAAAATCGTCCGTAAACCCAATTCTAGTGTCCGAATCTCCTTTTTAAGCACATTTTTAGAATCCTCATTAAATTTCCTATCTAACAACCTAATAAACACTAACAAATTCGGTACAATTAGAAGAAAAAGCGCTGTCAAAGTTTGAACTAGTAAAATGACGGTTTAAAGGACAGTTTTCGACAAAATCGTCCGTAAAAACCCAATTCTAGTGTCCGAATCTCCTTTTTAAGCACATTTTTAGAATCCTCATTAAATTTCCTATCTAACAACCTAATAAACACTAACAAATTCGGTTCAATTAGAAGAAAAATCGCTGTCAAAGTTTGAACTAGTAAAATGACGGTTTAAAGGACAGTTTGCGACAAAATCGTCCGTAAAACCCAATTCTAGTGTCCGTATCTCCTTTTTTAAGCACATTTTTAGAATCCTCATTAAATTTCCTATCTAACAACCTAATAAACTTTAACAAATTCCGTACAATTAGAAGAAAACTCGCTGCCAAAGTTTGAACTAGTAAAATGACGGTTTAAAGGACAGTTTGCGACAAAATCGTCCGTAAAAACCCAATTCTAGTGTCTGAATCTCCTTTTTAAGCACATTTTTAGAATCCTCATTAAATTTCCTATCTAACAACCAAATAAACACTAACAAATTCGGTACAATTAGAAGAAAACTCGCTGTCAAAGTTTGAACTAGTAAAATGACGGTTTAAAGGACAGTTTGCGACAAAATCGTCCGTAAAACCCAATTCTAGTGTCCGAATCTCCTTTTTAAGCACATTTTTAGAATCCTCATTAAATTTCCTATCTAACAACCTAACAAACACTAACAAATTCGGTACAATTAGAAGAAAAAGCGCTGTCAAAGTTTGAACTAGTAAAATGACGGTTTAAAGGACAGTTTTCGACAAAATCGTCCGTAAAACCCAATTCTAGTGTCCGAATCTCCTTTTTAAGCACATTTTTAGAATCCTCATTAAATTTCCTATCTAACAACCTAATAAACACTAACAAATTCGGTACAATTAGAAGAAAAAGCGCTGTCAAAGTTTGAACTAGTAAAATGACGGTTTAAAGGACAGTTTGCGACAAAATCGTCCGTACAACCCATTTGTAGTGACCTGATTACCTTATTAAGCACATTTTTGGAATCCTCATTAAATTTCCTATCCAATAACCTTAAAAAACATAAAATAATCGGTACAGTCAGAGAGAAAACTGCTGTCAAAGTTTGAACTGTGAAAATTACAGTTTAAAAAACAGTTTGTGACAAAATTGTCCGTAAAACCCAATTCTAGTGTCCGAATCTCCTTTTTAAGCACATTTTTAGAATCCTCATTAAATTTCCTATCCAATAACCTAAAAAAACATAAAAAAATGGGTACTGTCAGAGAGAAAACTGCTGTCAAAGTTGCTAATTGCAAAAAACTTTTTGCACTACAAATCATTAAAAAAAGTGTACTTTTTTGCACGATTGTATAAAAAAAACCTTAAAAGAAAATCTGTAAAAATGTTATATGAAATCTGGTAACTTTTTTTAAAACGCTTTTAGGGAAGTTTCATTTAAGAGTTGGCAACACTGGTAGCCTGGGGCAGTTGCTTCATGTTTTATCGTTCAGAAGCTTGCCACGATGCCAAATTTCTAATATTTTCCAAAAATTTAATTAATTCGTAACTTTTATCTTCTCAACTAATGTACATAAATCACTCAATCACTCAGTATTTCAATGGGTGATTAATTTGGTTTCGAATGTACCACGTACCGTCTGGAACAAACTTTACCACACTTTGATAAGCGGCAACACTGTAAAACCATCAGATGATGGTATACACATAATAATACAAACACATGTGTATTTTAGATCAGAATGCAGCGGTACGAAATTGATAATCAGCATTTTAAACCACTGTGTCAATGTAATCACAAGTAATTCTAGTGCTAGTTAATAGAGTGACCAAATACAGGGTGTTCCACTGTACTTTGACTGTGTATATATGTAAAAGGTAAGGGTTGTACTACAGTAGATTTAGTGATTACTATACCAGGGATGTAATAATGCAAGATTAGTTGTTAATTTGACTAGTAATTTTAAATTACTTGGTGTATGTAAGTAATTAAAATAAAACGAAAATTACGTGATTATTTAACGTTTTGCTGCAATCAGCATTTTGATAAAAACATTTTAAAATCGTTTGGATAATTGCCAGTTAACCGGATGGATACAGGCCTGTATTGTAAACTATTTTGGTTTCAACTGTATCATAAAACATTATGTCCCAGACTTTTGACAGCGTTTTTCTTCCTTACTGTACCGAATATTTTAGTGCTTTTTTTCGGTTATTGGATAGAAAATTTAATGAGGATTCTAAAAATGTGCTTAAAAAGGAGATTCGGACACTAGAATTGGGTTTTACGGACGATTTTGTCGCAAACTGTCCTTTAAACCGTAATTTTTACAGTTCAAATTTTGACAGCAGTTGTCTCTCTGACTGTACCCATTTTTTTATGTTTTTTTAGGTTATTGGATAGGAAATTTAATGAGGATTCTAAAAATGTGCTTAAAAAGGAGATTCGGACACTAGAATTGGGTTTTACGGACGATTTTGTCGCAAACTGTCCTTTAAACCGTAATTTTTACAGTTCAAACTTTGACAGCAATTGTCTCTCTGACTGTACCCATTTTTTTATGTTTTTTTAGGTTATTGGATAGGAAATTTAATGAGGATTCTAAAAATGTGCTTAAAAAGGAGATTCGGACACTAGAATTGGGTTTTACGGACGATTTTGTCGCAAACTGTTCTTTAAACCGTCATTTTACTAGTTCAAACTTTGACAGCGCTTTTTCTTCTAATTGTACCGAATTTGTTAGTGTTTATTAGGTTGTTAGATAGGAAATTTAATGAGGATTCTAAAAATGTACTTAAAAAGGAGATTCGGACACTAGAATTGGGTTTTACGGACGATTTTGTCGCAAACTGTCCTTTAAACCGTCATTTTACCAGTTCAAACTTTGACAGCGCTTTTTCTTCTAATTGTACCGAATTTGTTAGTGCTTATTAGGTTGTTAGATAGGAAATTTAATGAGGATTCTAAAAATGTGCTTAAAAAGGAGATTCGGACACTAGAATTGGGTTTTACGGACGATATTGTCGCAAACTGTCCTTTAAACCGTCATTTTACCAGTTCAAACTTTGACAGCGCTTTTTCTTCTAATTGTACTGAATTTGTTAGTGTTTATCAGGTTGTTAGATAGGAAATTTAATGAGGATTCTAAAAATGTGCTTAAAAAGGAGATTCGGACACTAGAATTGGGTTTTACGGACGATTTTGTTGCAAACTGTCCTTTAAACCGTCATTTTACTAGTTCAAACTTTGACAGCGCTTTTTCTTCTAATTGTACCGAATTTGTTAGTGTTTATTAGGTTGTTAGATAGAAATTTAATGAGGATTCTAAAAATGTGCTTAAAAAGGAGATTCGGACACTAGAATTGGGTTTTACGGACGATTTTGTTGCAAACTGTCCTTTAAACCGTCATTTTACTAGTTCAAACTTTGACAGCGCTTTTTCTTCTAATTGTACCGAATTTGTTAGTGTTTATTAGGTTTGTTAGATAGGAAATTTAATGAGGATGCTAAAAATATGCTTAAAAAGGAGATTCGGACACTAGAATTGGATTTTACGAACGATTTTGTCGCAAACTGTCCTTTAGACCGTCATTTTACCAGTTCAAATTTTGACAGCGCTTTTTCTTCTAATTGTTCCGAATTTGTTAGTGTTTATTAGGTTGTTAGATAGGAAATTTAATGAGGATTCTAAAAATGTGCTTAAAAAGGAGATTCGGACACTAGAATTGGGTTTTACGGACGATTTTGTCGCAAACTGTCCTTTAAACCGTCATTTTACTAGTTCAAACTTTGACAGCGCTTTTTCTTCTAATTGTACCGAATTTGTTAGTGTTTATTAGGTTGTTAGATAGGAAATTTAATGAGGATGCTAAAAATGTGCTTAAAAAGGAGATTCGGACACTAGAATTGGGTTTTACGGACGATTTTGTCGCAAACTGTCCTTTAAACCGTCATTTTACTAGTTCAAACTTTGACAGCGCTTTTTCTTCTAATTGTACCGAATTTGTTAGTGCTTATTAGGTTGTTAGATAGGAAATTTAATGAGGATTCTAAAAATGTGCTTAAAAAGGAGATTCGGACACTAGAATTGGGTTTTACGGACGATTTTGTCGCAAACTGTTCTTTAAACCGTCATTTTACTAGTTCAAACTTTGACAGCGCTTTTTCTTCTAATTGTACCGAATTTGTTAGTGTTTATTAGGTTGTTAGATAGGAAATTTAATGAGGATTCTAAAAATGTGCTTAAAAAGGAGATTCGGACACTAGAATTGGGTTTTACGGACGATTTTGTTGCAAACTGTCCTTTAAACCGTCATTTTACTAGTTCAAACTTTGACAGCGCTTTTTCTTCTAATTGTACCGAATTTGTTAGTGTTTATTAGGTTGTTAGATAGGAAATTTAATGAGGATTCTAAAAATGTGCTTAAAAAGGAGATTCGGACACTAGAATTGGGTTTTACGGACGATTTTGTCGCAAACTGTTCTTTAAACCGTCATTTTACTAGTTCAAATTTTGACAGCGCTTTTTCTTCTAATTGTACCGAATTTGTTAGTGTTTATTAGGTTGTTAGATAGGAAATTTAATGAGGATTCTAAAAATGTGCTTAAAAAGGAGATTCGGACACTAGAATTGGGTTTACGGACGATTTTGTCGCAAACTGTTCTTTAAACCGTCATTTTACTAGTTCAAACTTTGACAGCGCTTTTTCTTCTAATTGTACCGAATTTGTTAGTGTTTATTAGGTTGTTAGATAGGAAATTTAATGAGGATTCTAAAAATGTGCTTAAAAAGGAGATTCGGACACTAGAATTGGGTTTTACGGACGATTTTGTCACAAACTGTTTTTTAAACCGTAATTTTTACAGTTCAAACTTTGACAGCAGTTTTCTCTCTGACTGTACCGATTATTTTATGTTTTTTTAGGTTATTGGATAGGAAATTTAATGAGGATTCTAAAAATGTGCTTAAAAAGGAGATTCGGACACTAGAATTGGGTTTTACGGACGATTTTGTCACAAACTGTTTTTTAAACCGTGATTTTTACAGTTCAAACTTTGACAGCAGTTTTCTCTCTGACTGTACCGCTTATTTATGTTTTTTTTAGGTTATTGGATAGGAAATTTAATGAGGATTCTAAAAATGTGCTTAAAAAGGAGATTCGGACACTAGAATTGGGTTTTACGGACGATTTTGTCACAAACTGTTTTTTAAACCGTGATTTTTACAGTTCAAACTTTGACAGCAGTTTTCTCTCTGACTGTACCGCTTATTTTATGTTTTTTTAGGTTATTGGATAGGAAATTTAATGAGGATTCTAAAAATGTGCTTAAAAAGGGATTCAGGTCACTAGAATTGGGTTTTACGGACGATTTTGTGGCAAACTGTCCTTTAAACCGTCAATTTTACAGTTCAAACTTTGGCAGCGCTTTTCTCCCTGACTTTACCGATTTTTTTAGTGTTTTTTTTAGGTGAGGTTAGTGTTTTGCTAGAATCAGTATTTTGATAAAAAAAAAACACCTTTCAAAATCGTTCTTATTACCAAGTTTGGATAATTGCCAAAAGTGATTGCTATTTAACCGGATGGATGCAGGCCTGTATTGTAATCTATTTTAGTTTCGACTGTATCGTAAAACAAAAGCAATTTATACATTATTATACCGGACGTTGACTGCATCTTTAAATTCTGGAATGTATTTAGGATGCATTATGTTGAGAGGGGATAAATTTATACCGGGCGATCAACTAAAAGAGAATCGTCTGTTATATTTAAAAGTTATACGAGATTTTCTTTGTAAACAAAGAAATCACCAAATAAACAATTCAACCTATTTTTATATGTATTACTGACAATATTGACGTCATTGGCTGTCAAAAGTCACAAGTCATTGCAAAATGACAGACTACATTTTACGGATTATTTAGGCCGTAACTAGTAAAAAGAAAACTTATTGTTTTGTTCCTCGTTTTATGTAATTATGTCTTACGTCCCTAAGTTTTACGGAAACAGAAGTTTTTTTTTTCAACTTTCTTTTAAAAGCTTTTCCAGCGTGTTTCAGTTAAAAAATGTACTTCTCACATTGTTGCCGCTGTTACTTGTTGCTATTTCATAATGTCGTTTGAACGTTCAAACAATTTGGAGACACTCAAGACTTGTTTAAATCAAAGTAAAATATATAAGATGTTTAGGTGAAGACAACTACATTTGGCAACATTGCATTTTACTAATAAAGGCTTGCTAAGCAAAAGTAATTACTTCAGCAGTCATTTAAAGGTAGATTTTTTGAAAGAGCATTACATTTGGCAACACTACAAAACCAGTAAAATTAAGTCAAATTTAATAAAATACTATTGAGGCCAATATTTTTCCGAGAAAGATAGGACATTTGACAACATTGCAATACATTTTATAAAGTCAATCTGTACAAGATGCATTGTTGCCGTTGTGATTATTTTCAAGCATGTTGCTATTCCATACAAATTTGCACATTAAAATAAGAAAGTAAGCAAACACTTCAAAATGTTTCAGATAATAAAAGGAAGTTCTTTGGAAAGAGCATTACATTTGGCAACACTGCAAAAACTTCCAAATTGTTGCTATTTTAAAAAATTGAATATTGACAGCTAATTTGGAAGCTTTGAGGATTTGTTTAGTAGTAAACTATGTAGAAGATACTTTGAGAAAGATAATTAGGACGTTTGGCAACATTGCCATACATTTATAAGGTTTAGAATTTGTTTTAGTCAATCAAAGAAATACATTTCCGTAATTCTATACGTTTCCTAGATATTCAAATTTTTTTTTTTTGGAAATTGTCTCAAAATTTTGAAAATTGCATAAAAATTTTATATATCCACCATTTTTGGGGTTTCAGTGACTGTAAGAAGCTCAAAATGTTCGTCTTAAACTGCTTTTTCACCTCGTACTAATCGCAATACAATTGACCATATACAGGGTGGTCAAAATTTAGAAATTTTGCGATCACTCTGTGAACGATACAAAAAATACACTTACTACATGAATACTTACTGAAATTTTGATTTCTACACACACAATATAATATTTTCACTGAAAGAAAAAATAATATTAGTGTGTGAGTGGTTATTATTACACATTCAATATTTTGTACATATTTATATACACACTTAAATTATTATCACTGTTAAAAGCCCATTACTATAATTAGTAGTTAAATTATTATGATAAATTGGAAAAAGTTAAATTGTTGTAGGAAAAAGTAATTGCTAAATCATAGTTAAACAAATATTATTACTTTCTACTGATAAAAGTTGTAGTATTAAGCTGTTATGCCTGAAATAGTATTACAAAGTGGCTTTTTGTGTTAAAAATTAAAAAAGGTAATCAGTAATTTGACAAAAAACGGGGGTGTAATTTATAAAAAATTTTTTTTATTAAAAATAGACATTTTTACGTTATATTTTGGAAAATTAGATATTTTTGAGTACAATTTTTATTTGTTTAAATTACGTAATACCAGTAGTATAAAGGTGTAAATATTAATAAATTAGTAATTTTTTTGGCCAATTTTAAAGGCCAATTTAAAATTCGCCACTTCTCTAACAATCTTCACTTTTTTGGCTCACCCTGTAGCACACAGGCCGCTAAGGTAATTTTGAAGGACACTACTTCAAAGAGGAGAAAAAAGTGGATTTTTTGAGTGGTTTACCGTTTCTGTATCTCCAAAACCAGTTGAGATAATGCCGGTTAAAGTTTTAAGGTACTTTTTCAAGGAAATTGAGTTTCTGGTCTCCAAAATGGATTTTGTGGAATATCTCCTAACCTAATAGAGATACGGAAAAAGTGCAAGGAATGAAAATTGCGTAAAAAGGGTCAAAGAAACCAAATCCGGGCTTTAAACAGACTAATTGTCACTGAAACTGCATACAGGGTGACCAAACTTTGACAACCTTTGGTTTTTTTACTCATCCTGTTCACCAAAGGCTACCAAAATAATATTGGAGAACACCACTGGAAAGAGGAGAAAAACGAGAATTTTTTGAATGGTTCACCGTTGCTGTATCTCCAAAACCAGTTGAGATATTGCCGGTTAAACTTTTGAGGTACTTTTTCATGGAAATTGAGTTTTTGGTCTCCAAAATGGATTTTGTGGAATATCTCCTAACCTAATAGAGATACGGAAAAAGTGCAAGGAATGAAAATTGCGTAAAAAGGGTCAAAGAAACTAAATCCGGGCTTTAAACAGACTAATTGTCACTGAAACTGCATACAGGGTGACCAAACTTTGACAACCTTTGGTTTTTTGACTCATCCTGTACACCAAAAGCAACTAAGGTAATTTTGAAAGACATCACTGGAAAGAGGAGAAAAAGGAGAATTTTTTTGAGTGGTTCACCGTTGCTGTATCTCCAAAACCAGTTGAGATATTGCCGGTTAAACTTTTGAGGTACTTTTTCATGGAAATTGAGTTTTTGGTCTCCAAAATGGATTTTGTGGAATATCTCCTAACCTAATAGAGATACGGAAAAAGTGCAAGGAATGAAAATTGCGTAAAAAGGGTCAAAGAAACTAAATCCGGGCTTTAAACAGACTAATTGTCACTGAAACTGCATACAGGGTGACCAAACTTTGACAACCTTTGGTTTTTTGACTCATCCTGTACACCAAAAGCAACTAAGGTAATTTTGAAAGACATCACTGGAAAGAGGAGAAAAAGGAGAATTTTTTTAGTGGTTCACCGTTGCTTTATCTCCAAAACCAGTTGAGATAAAAAATGGACTTTCTGGTCCCCAAAATGAGTTTTTTGGAATATCCCGAAAACTAGTAGAGATACGGAAAAATTTGAGTGAAAAACCGACAAATTTGAGAAAAAACAAGATTTATCACGTTAAATTTACCATTTATGATTTTCAACGGCCTTTACGCTCAACTAAGAAGTAAGAAACATATTTATAGGATGAAACTAATTAGAGAACGATTCAAACACACGGAATTTTAACGTAAATTGAATTAAAATATAGTTCATTTTCAAGCTCATTTTTAATTTCGTACATCTTAGGTGATAAATCTTAAATTAGAATAAAGCCACTATTACAAATAGTGTTGTTAATGTGAAATATTCCAATAAAAATGAAATATTTCAGTGCCCATAAATTTCCTAATTTTCGAGTGACATTGTTGACAATGACAGACAATTGACATAAAATAAACGAAACTTCTATTGGATTATTGAAATTTGATATTAGTTTTTAGGTACTATTACAAATAGTGTTATTGTTAATATGAAATCTTTCATTTGTAAATATTCATTTTTTCAGATGTTACTAAGACTATGACACTATTGACAGTCTGTGCAATTTTCCAACACTAATTACAAAGTGCCTGTATGTGTTTTACCAAATATAATCTGTAATTTTGCAAATTGTGATCAATTTTTGGATGATTTTTAGGTCTGTTACAAAATTTATTCGCAGGACTCTCTCATAATTTTCAGGCTGCAATTGTGATAGTTTACTTGAAAATCATGAAAACTGACTCAAAATACAAATGTTAGGTCAATTTCCATTGATTTGAGGTGAATCTAAAGTTATCAAAGCAACATTTGAAGTGTCCAAGTCAAAATTTGGTTTCCAAAGCAGTTTTCAATGTTTTAAAGTCAAAATATGGTTTCCAAAGCAGTTTTCAAGGTTTTAACAGTCAAAATATGGTTTCTAATCAAAGGCTGCAGTTTTCAAGGTTTTAAAGTCAAAATCAAAGCAACATTTGGTTTCAAAGTTTCCAAACAGTTTTCAAGGTTTTATATGGTTTCAAAAATGTTGGTTAAAATTTTTTCTAATCAATTTTCAGGCTGCAATTGTGATAGTTCACTTGAAAATCATGAAAACTGACTCAAAATACAAATATTAGGTCAATTTCCATTGATATGAGGTGAATCTAAAGTTATCAAAGCAACATTTGAAGTGTCCAAGTCAAAATTTGGTTTCCAAAGCAGTTTTCAATGTTTTAAAGTCAAAATTTGGTTTCCAAAGCAGTTTTCAAGGTTTTAAAGTCAAAATATGGTTTCAAAGACAGTGTTCAAGGTTTTAAGGTTAAAATTTGGTTTGCTAATCAATTTTCAGGCTGCAATTGTGATAGTTCACTTGAAAATCATGAAAACTGACTCAAAATACAAATATTAGGTCAATTTCCATTGATATGAGGTGAATCTAAAGTTATCAAAGCAACATTTGAAGTGTCCAAGTCAAAATTTGGTTTCCAAAGCAGTTTTCAAGGTTTTAAAGTCAAAATATGGTTTCAAAGACAGTGTTCAAGGTTTTAAGGTTAAAATTTGGTTTACTAATCAATTTTCAGGCTGCAATTGTGATAGTTCACTTGAAAATCATGAAAACTGACTCAAAATACAAATGTTAGGTCAATTTCCATTGATATGAGGTGAATCTAAAGTTATCAAAGCAACATTTGAAGTGTCCAAGTCAAAATTTGGTTTCCAAAGCAGTTTTCAAGGTTTTAAAGTCAAAATATGGTTTCAAAGACAGTGTTCAAGGTTTTAAGGTTAAAATTTGGTTTGCTAATCAATTTTCAGGCTGCAATTGTGATAGTTTACTTGAAAATCATGAAAACTGACTCAAAATACAAATGTTAGGTCAATTTCCATTGATATGAGGTGAATCTAAAGTTATCAAAGCAACATTTGAAGTGTCCAAGTCAAAATTTGGTTTCCAAAGCAGTTTTCAAGTTTTCAAGGTTTTAAAGTCAAAATATGGTTTCAAAGCACAGTTTTCAAGGTTTTAAATAGTTCACTTGAAAATTTGACTCAAAATACAAATGTTAGGTCAATTTCCATTGATATGAGGTGAATCTAAAGTTATCAAAGCAATTTGAAGTGTCCAAGTCAAAATTTGGCAAAGCAGTTTTCAATGTTTTAAAGTCAAAATATGGTTTCAAAGACAGTTGTTCAATTTGATGGTTTTCTAACAATTTTCAGGCTGAATTGTGATAGTTCATGAAAACTGACTCAAAATACAAATGTTAGGTCAATTTCCATTGATTTGAGGTGAATCTAAAGTTATCAAAGCAACATTTGAAGTGTCCAAGTCAAAATTTGGTTTCAGTTTTCAAGGTTTTAAAGTCAAAATATGGTTTAGTGTTCAGTTTTCAAGGTTTTAAAGTCAAAATATGGTTTCAAAGACAGTTTTCAAGGTTTTCAAAGAAGTTCAAAATTTGGTTTTCTAATCAATTTTCAGGCTGCAATTGTGATAGTTCACTTGAAAATCATGAAAACTGACTCAAAATACAAATGTTAGGTCAATTTCCATTGATATGAGGTGAATCTAAAGTTATCAAAGCAACATTTGAAGTGTCCAAGTCAAAATTTGGTTTCCAAAGCAGTTTTCAAGGTTTTAAAGTCAAAATATGGTTTCAAAGACAGTGTTCAAGGTTTTAAGGTTAAAATTTGGTTTTCTAATCAATTTTCAGGCTGCAATTGTGATAGTTTACTTGAAAATCATGAAAACTGACTCAAAATACAAATGTTAGGTCAATTTCCATTGATATGAGGTGAATCTAAAGTTATCAAAGCAACATTTGAAGTGTCCAAGTCAAAATTTGGTTTCCAAAGCAGTTTTCAATGTTTTAAAGTCAAAATATGGTTTCAAAGACAGTGTTCAAGGTTTTAAGGTTAAAATTTGGTTTTCTAATCAATTTTCAGGCTGCAATTGTGATAGTTTCACTTGAAAATCATGAAAACTGACTCAAAATACAAATGTTAGGTCAATTTCCATTGATTTGAGGTGAATCTAAAGTTATCAAAGCAACATTTGAAGTGTCCAAGTCAAAATTTGGTTTCCAAAGCAGTTTTCAATGTTTTAAAGTCAAAATATGGTTTCCAAAGCAGTTTTCAAGGTTTTAAAGTCAAAATATGGTTTCCAAGGCAGTTTTCAAGATTTTGAAGTCAAAATTTGGTTCCCTAATCAATTTTCAGGCTGTAAGTGTGATAGTTCACTTGAAAATCAAGAAAACTGACTCAAATATGGTTTCTGAGGCAGTTTTCAAGGATTTAAAGTTAGAATTTGGTTTGCGGGAAGAAACCGGTTAGAACTCATTTTGTGTGGAACACCCATGCTATGTCACTATTTTTTGAACTACCCCTGTATATTAAGCAAGATTAACTTTGTTAACTATAGATAATGATTGTCTGGTCTTGGATTATTTTATTATGCAAACACATGAAATTGTGTACTTTTCTTGAACTTTAAATATCTGTGTAAACTTGCTCAACGTGCTATTATTGAGTAATAGAAGGGAAGAAGAAATGTTAATGCAAATCAATTTACACTGCATTAAGATTAAAGTTTACTAAAATAAGTTAACTTTCTCTTAAAAACCTTTTCTTAAAGTATACAAATTGATTAAAATATTACATGACCTGTTACAAAATTTATTCGCAGGACTTTCTCATAAGCATTTTCCTGGTTGATGGTCAGTTGATTGGGTTGATAATTGCCACAAGTTGTTGTTTAGCGATATTAATTGGACTATTATGGGAAAAATGTATATTGCTTAGTCTAACTTCCAATGCTTTAAATTTTGATGCCTTACCTTGTCATTAAAATAGAATTTTCTTGTTTTTCACTTAATCTTTGCTATTCACTTGACTAAAATTAACTAAAGTTATTTTAAATCGGAACTAAACATAAACAAATTGTCTCCACATTTACATTGGCAATTTAAATGACAGTGCGATGCTTTCTTCTTTAATATGACCCTAACCTACTTGAACCTCTTTTCCGGTTAACGAAAGTTAACCTTGGTTTTTCATGATTTTTGGTTCACACCACATGGTAGTCAACGATCTCAAATCGCTTTAAAGCGGATTTAAATACCACTTCAACCCTTTGTGACTCAAATTTATAGTGGAGAGACGGATTCTCTTACCCAATGGGCCTGTCCCACAATTTTTTTTTATTTCATAACTACAAAGACGGATTGAAAATATTATACCCGTATTTTTTTGTTTTCAAAAATATTAAGTCTAAATAGAAAAAAAATGATGATAAAAACTACATTAATCTCATGTTTAAAACGCCCGCCGCCGGTGACGTACTACACTAGCAACCAATCAGCGACAAGAAGTGAAACAGTTGGCGTGCAACAGCCAATAAAATCGCCCAGAATTACGTACGTCACAGGCGCGCCAAAACAGATCTTTTAAATTTAATGGACAAATTCAAACTAATGTAGGAACATTTACGACCATAATTTTTTCTTCAAGAATATGAAAAATTAGTTTTTTGATCCTATTCTTTCGATTCCAGTCTTTAAAACAAAAATTTATGGTATGTGGGATAGGCCCATTATTGTGGGGATTGATTGAGTACAGGACAAATTGAAGTGACCTCTAAGAGAGGTTCGAGAAGGCCACATTCCATCCAAGGTATGATTTTAGAGAGCATCCTCATGTATTTTACCCTTTTCTAATTAACACTCGGTTTATGCCAAATCTAATTCACTGGTTAATAACATGGGAATCCCACAAGGCAGTATCTTAGGACCCACTTTATTTTTGATTTTTATTAATGACTTACATTTCACTGCAATGAAGCCTGATCAGTACGTTATAAGTTTCGCGGATGATACAAACTTAATCTTAGGCAACACAACTGCAGCTAAATTAATAATGGATACGAAATATTTAACTGAAGACATCCTCAATTGGTTTACTAAAAACAAATTAATAATAAATACAGATAAAACTAATGTAGTATATTTTAAAACAAAGCAATCAAGGCGAGACAGTATCAATGAAGTGGAGATCTTAAATAGTACAATCAAAACAGTGGACAATGCAAAATTTTTGGGTATTTATATCAATAAAAATATGGATTGGTCAACTCATATTGAACACTTGCTGGGAAAGCTTAGCTCGATAACTTATGGTATTAGAGTAGTAGGAAAATATCTAAACGAAAAATCATTGAAAATCCTTTATTTTGCAAATCTGGAGTCTATAATGAGATATGGAATAGTTTTCTGGGGAAGGGACAGCCATGTTAGGAGCGTCTTTGTCGCACAAAAACGATGTTTACGGATAGTAAAAAGAATGGACTTTAGACAATCGTGTAGATCAGTGTTCAGAAGCAGCGGTATCATGACAGTCTATGCCTTATACATATTTGAGTGTTTGATGTTTGTCAGTAAGAATAAAAGCTTATTTGAAAAACAACATGAAACTGGATATTTTACCAGGGCGGAACATCTTACTTATGCTCAGCACAGACTCCAGCTATCAGAAAAAAACCCGGAATATATGTGCGTAAAATTGTATAATAAGTTGCCTTTAAGTATAAAAAAAATCAATGGATGTAAACGTTTTAAAAATGAAGTAAAGAAACTTTTGCTTGAATTAGAGCCATATTGTATTGAGGATTATTTAAGATAGTAGAATTGTGATATTGTATACTGTAATTTTTCTACATTATTTATTTTTCTTGACGTTATTTCTATTTGTTATTGTAATAACCAATTGGAAATAAAGATTATTATTATTATTATTATTATTATTAACAAATTATTGTTAACTTACCCCGAAAAAGAGACTGAGACGCCAATCTTCTTTTGTAGGCCTTTTTATCGACAGAATATTCCTTATACCTAAGTCTCAACTGCACATACTGCTTGGATGACAAGGTCCTAGGGCAACCCATTACCCAGCTAACGTATTGAGGCCAGCTAACTATCCTGGACTCATACGCCTTTTCTGAGAACGTCCCAGCTGATCGAGCAGTCTCAGGAGCACTCAGGTGGGTTCTTTCCATTTATTTGGCCTCAACTTAGAGTTCTGGAAGCCGATTGGCACCAGGCACTGCAGACAAGCCTGCATTTTGTTTTTAATCCCCTTTGACGGTTGCCACATTAAAGTAATTCTCCTTAGTTGGACTTTTAACTGTAGAAAATCAGAAGTGTTATCAATAATAGGTGGTGAAATTAGGTAGATGTTCAATAACTAGCCTGATTAGTTGGGCCTATTTCCTTGTAAACCGAAGGCAAATACGTATCTGCTGAAGGCCCCTGAATGGGTATCACCCCCGTTTTTGTTACATAAGTATATTCTGACTTTGGTATCACTTTTGGACTTCATCCATTATTATTATTATTATTATTATTATTATTATTAAAATAAAGTAAATAAATAAGGAGACTCAGGAGAGTTAGGTTAAGGTAATCTCTTTCTTCTTTCGAGTTGTCTTCTTTTCTTAAATCGTTGGTCAAGTTTCGGTGGTACTGGATTGGTTAATAAAGTCTTGCGAATATTTGGGATATTATTTCATTGCGCCTTTCCCGCTATAAAAGTGGGTGGCGCCTATACTTTGTTTGTTATTCAAACGCAAAAAAAAACCACCAATAACCTGCGTTCACAAAGCTAACAATGAATTTAAAGAAAACCACTTAGTTGGGCGCCAAATTTGTCACAAGTTCCAGATTGTTGAATTATGAACTTTCCTTTAAAATTGTTACTGTAAATGAATGTTCGGTAATGGAAAGCTGTTCTGCTTAACGGGAATTTGGTAGCGCAGACGTCAGACCCTTCGGCGTATGCTCCGGCCAAACTCAGGTAGAGTGGTCGTGAGTAATGACAAAGTTTGAATAACAAACAAAGTATAGGCGCCACCCACTTTTATAGCCGCGGTAGGATCCGACAATCGTTCAATCAAAAGCGGGAAAGGCGCAATGAAATAATATCCCAAATATTCGCAAGACTTTATTAACCAATCCAGTACCACCGAAACTTGACCAACGATTTAAGAAAAGAAGACAACTCGAAAGAAGAAAGAGATTACCTTAACCTAACTCTCCTGAGTCTCCTTATTTATTTACTTTATTTTAACAGTATCAGTGAATAATTCTTTCCTACATATGTATGTCTACTTATGTAACAAAAACGGGGGTGATACCCATTCAGGGGCCTTCAGCAGATACGTATTTGCCTTCGGTTTACAAGGAAATAGGCCCAACTAATCAGGCTAGTTATTGAACATCTACCTAATTTCACCACCTATTATTGATAACACTTCTGATTTTCTACAGTTAAAAGTCCAATTAAGGAGAATTACTTTAACGTGGCAACCGTCAAAGGGGATTAAAAACAAAATGCAGGCTTGTCTGCAGTGCCTGGTGCCAATCGGCTTCCAGAACTCTAAGTTGAGGCCAAATAAATGGAAAGAACCCACCTGAGTGCTCCTGAGACTGCTCGATCAGCTGGGACGTTCTCAGAAAAGGCGTATGAGTCCAGGATAGTTAGCTGGCCTCAATACGTTAGCTGGGTAATGGGTTGCCCTAGGACCTTGTCATCCAAGCAGTATGTGCAGTTGAGACTTAGGTATAAGGAATATTCTGTCGATAAAAAGGCCTACAAAAGAAGATTGGCGTCTCAGTCTCTTTTTCGGGGTAAGTTAACAATAATTCGTTAATTAGAAAAGGGTAAAATACATGAGGATGCTCTCTAAAATCATACCTTGGATGGAATGTGGCCTTCTCGAACCTCTCTTAGAGGTCACTTCAATTTGTCCTGTACTCAATCAATCCCCACAATAATGGGCCTATCCCACATACCATAAATTTTTGTTTTAAAGACTGGAATCGAAAGAATAGGATCAAAAAACTAATTTTTCATATTCTTGAAGAAAAAATTATGGTCGTAAATGTTCCTACATTAGTTTGAATTTGTCCATTAAATTTAAAAGATCTGTTTTGGCGCGCATGTGACGTACGTAATTCTGGGCGATTTTATTGGCTGTTGCACGCCAACTGTTTCACTTCTTGTCGCTGATTGGTTGCTAGTGTAGTACGTCACCGGCGGCGGGCGTTTTAAACATGAGATTAATGTAGTTTTTATCATCATTTTTTTTCTATTTAGACTTAATATTTTTGAAAACAAAAAAATACGGGTATAATATTTTCAATCCGTCTTTGTAGTTATGAAATAAAAAAAAATTGTGGGACAGGCCCATTGGGTAAGAGAATCCGTCTCTCCACTATAAATTTGAGTCACAAAGGGTTGAAGTGGTATTTAAATCCGCTTTAAAGCGATTTGAGATCGTTGACTACCATGTGGTGTGAACCAAAAATCATGAAAAACCAAGGTTAACTTTCGTTAACCGGAAAAGAGGTTCAAGTAGGTTAGGGTCATATTAAAGAAGAAAGCATCGCACTGTCATTTAAATTGCCAATGTAAATGTGGAGACAATTTGTTTATGTTTAGTTCCGATTTAAAATAACTTTAGTTAATTTTAGTCAAGTGAATAGCAAAGATTAAGTGAAAAACAAGAAAATTCTATTTTAATGACAAGGTAAGGCATCAAAATTTAAAGCATTGGAAGTTAGACTAAGCAATATACATTTTTCCCATAATAGTCCAATTAATATCGCTAAACAACAACTTGTGGCAATTATCAACCCAATCAACTGACCATCAACCAGGAAAATGCTTATGAGAAAGTCCTGCGAATAAATTTTGTAACAGGTCATGTAATATTTTAATCAATTTGTATACTTTAAGAAAAGGTTTTTAAGAGAAAGTTAACTTATTTTAGTAAACTTTAATCTTAATGCAGTGTAAATTGATTTGCATTAACATTTCTTCTTCCTTCTATTACTCAATAATAGCACGTTGAGCAAGTTTACACAGATATTTAAAGTTCAAGAAAAGTACACAATTTCATGTGTTTGCATAATAAAATAATGCAAGACCAGACAATCATTATCTATAGTTAACAAAGTTAATCTTGCTTAATATACAGGGTAGTTCAAAAAATAGTGACATAGCATGGGTGTTCCACACAAAATGAGTTCTAACCGGTTTCTTCCCGCAAACCAAATTCTAACTTTAAAACCTTGAAAACTGCCTTAGAAACCATATTTTGACTTGGACACTTCAAATGTTGCTTTGAAAACTTTAGATTCACCTCATATCAATGGAAATTGACCTAACATTTGTATTTTGAGTCAGTTTTCATGATTTTCAAGTGAACTATCACACTTACAGCCTGAAAATTGATTAGGAAACCAAATTTTGACTTCAAAACCTTGAAAACTGCCTTGGAAACCATATTTTGACTTTAAAACATTGAAAACTGCTTTGGAAACCAAATTTTGACTTGGACACTTCAAATGTTGCTTTGAAAACTTTAGATTCGCCTCATATCAATGGAAATTGAGCTATAATTTGTATTTTGAGTCAGTTTTCTTGATTTTCAAGTGAACTATCACACTTACAGCCTGAAAATTGATTAGGAAACCAAATTTTGACTTCAAAACCTTGAAAACTGCCTTGGAAACCATATTTTGACTTTAAAACCTTGAAAACTGTCTTTGAAACCATATTTTGACTTTAAAACATTGAAAACTGCTTTGGAAACCAAATTTTGACTTGGACACTTCAAATGTTGCTTTGATAACTTTAGATTCACCTCATATCAATGGAAATTGACCTAACATTTGTATTTTGAGTCAGTTTTCATGATTTTCAAGTAAACTATCACAATTGCAGCCTGAAAATTGATTAGAAAACCAAATTTTAACCTTAAAACCTTGAACACTGTCTTTGAAACCATATTTTGACTTTAAAACCTTGAAAACTGCTTTGGAAACCAAATGTTGACTTTAAAACATTGAAAACTGCTTTGGAAACCAAATTTTGACTTGGACACTTCAAATGTTGCTTTGATAACTTTAGATTCACCTCATATCAATGGAAATTGACCTAACATTTGTATTTTGAGTCAGTTTTCATGATTTTCAAGTAAACTATCACAATTGCAGCCTGAAAATTGATTAGCAAACCAAATTTTAACCTTAAAACCTTGAACACTGTCTTTGAAACCATATTTTGACTTTAAAACCTTGAAAACTGCCTTTGAAACCATATTTTGACTTTAAAACATTGAAAACTGCTTTGGAAACCAAATTTTGACTTGGACACTTCAAATGTTGCTTTGATAACTTTAGATTCACCTCATATCAATGGAAATTGACCTAACATTTGTATTTTGAGTCAGTTTTCATGATTTTCAAGTGAACTATCACAATTGCAGCCTGAAAATTGATTAGCAAACCAAATTTTAACCTTAAAACCTTGAACACTGTCTTTGAAACCATATTTTGACTTTAAAACCTTGAAAACTGCTTTGGAAACCAAATTTTGACTTGGACACTTCAAATGTTGCTTTGATAACTTTAGATTCACTTTGTATCAATGGAAATTGACCTAACATTTGTATTTTGAGTCAGTTTTCATGATTTTCAAGTGAACTATCACACTTACAACCTGAAAATTGATTAGGAAACCAAATTTTGACTTCAAAATCTTGAAAACTGAAACCTTTGTTAAAACCTTGAAACCATATTTTGACTTTAAAACATTGAAAACTGCTTTGGAAACCAAATTTTGACTTGGACACTTCAAATGTTGCTTTGATAACTTTAGATTCACCTCATATCAATGGAAATTGACCTAACATTTGTATTTTGAGTCAGTTTTCATGATTTTCAAGTAAACTATCACAATTGCAGCCTGAAAATTGATTCCTTAAAATCTTGAACACTGTCTTTGAAACCATATTTTGACTTTCAAACATTGAAAAACTGCTTTGGAAACCAAATTTTGACTTTAAAACATTGAAAACTGCTTTGGAAACCAAATTTTGACTTGGACACTTCAAATGTTGCTTTGATAACTTTAGATTCACCTCAAATCAGTGGAAATTGACCTAACATTTGTATTTTGAGTCAGTTTTCATGATTTTCAAGTGAACCATCACAATTGCAGCCTGAAAATTGATTAGAAAACCAAATTTTAACCTTAAAACCTTGAACACTGTCTTTGAAACCATATTTTGACTTTAAAACATTGAAAACTGCTTTGGAAACCAAATTTTGACTTGGACACTTGAAATGTTGCTTTGATAACTTTAGATTCACCTCAAATCAATGGAAATTGACCTAACATTTGTATTTTGAGTAACTTTTCATGATTTTCAAGTAAACTATCACAATTGCAGCCTGAAAATTGATTAGAAAACCAAATTTTAACCTTAAAACCTTGAACACTGTCTTTGAAACCATATTTTGACTTTAATACCTTGAAAACTGCTTTGGAAACCAAATTTTGACTTTAAAACATTGAAAACTGCTTTGGAAACCAAATTTTGACTTGGACACTTCAAATGTTGCTTTGATAACTTTAGATTCACCTCAAATCAATGGAAATTGACCTAACATTTGTATTTTGAGTCAGTTTTCATGATTTTCAAGTAAACTATCACAATTGCAGCCTGAAAATTGATTAGAAAAACCAACCATATTTTTTAACCTTAAAACCTTGAACACTGTCTTTGAAACCATATTTTGACTTTAATACCTTGAAAACTGCTTTGGAAACCAAATTTTGACTTGGACACTTCAAATGTTGCTTTGATAACTTTAGATTCACCTCAAATCAATGAAATTGACCTAACATTTTTATTTTGAGCCAGTTTTTCATGATTTTCAAGTGAACTATCACAATTGCAGCCTGAAAATTGATTAGAAAACCAAATTTTAACCTTAAAATCTTGAACACTGTCTTTGAAACCATATTTTGACTTTAAAACCTTGAAAACTGCTTTGGAAACCAAATTTTGACTTTAAAATATTGAAAACTGCTTTGGAAACCAAATTTTGACTTGGACACTTCAAATGTTGCTTTGATAACTTTAGATTCACCTCATATCAATGGAAATTGACCTAACATTTGTATTTTGAGTCAGTTTTCATGATTTTCAAGTAAACTATCACAATTGCAGCCTGAAAATTGATTAGCAAACCAAATTTTAACCTTAAAACCTTGAACACTGTCTTTGAAACCATATTTTGACTTTAAAACATTGAAAACTGCTTTGGAAACCAAATTTTGACTTGGACACTTCAAATGTTGCTTTGATAACTTTAGATTCACCTCAAATCAATGGAAATTGACCTAACATTTGTATTTTGAGTCAGTTTTCATGATTTTCAAGTGAACCATCACAATTGCAGCCTGAAAATTGATTAGTAAACCAAATTTTAACCTTAAAACCTTGAACACTGTCTTTGAAACCATATTTTGACTTTAAAACCTTGAAAACTGCTTTGGAAACCAAATTTTGACTTGGACACTTCAAATGTTGCTTTGATAACTTTAGATTCACCTCAAATCAATGGAAATTGACCTAACATTTGTATTTTGAGTCAGTTTTCATGATTTTCAAGTAAACTATCACAATTGCAGCCTGAAAATTGATTAGAAAACCAAATTTTAACCTTAAAACCTTGAACACTGTCTTTGAAACCATATTTTGACTTTGGAAACCAAATGTTGATACTTGAAAACTGCTTTGGAAACCAAATTTTGACTTGGGACACTTCAAATGTTGCTTTGATAACTTTAGATTCACCTCATATCAATGGAAATTGACCTAATATTTGTATTTTGAGTCAGTTTTCATGATTTTCAAGTAAACTATCACAATTGCAGCCTGAAAATTGATTAGCAAACCAAATTTTAACCTTAAAACCTTGAACACTGTCTTTGAAACCATATTTTGACTTTAAAACCTTGAAAACTGCTTTGGAAACCAAATTTTGACTTGGACACTTGAAATGTTGCTTTGAAAAC
>CM042801.1:6690452-7158500 GCA_018691245.2 Ips nitidus | reverse complement strand
TGCCGGCAGGCTTTTGACTGTTTCGTGGTTGGTGAATCTCGAATGTAAAACGTTGTTTTTTTGGACTACGACAGAGATCTTCTACGGTGGTGCTGCTTAGGGGAGGGACAAATAGCGAATGCGATGGGGTGGGCGATGTCCCGATTTGCAATCTTAAATCCAATTTATTTTTTGCCGCACTACGTGTCGTTCTTTTATCCCCACTGCTCATTTAGAAATAATATACGCATACAAATAATCACCCTGGTATCTTAGGCAATCATTAGTTCCCACATAAAAAACACATTTGCACACAGCCGAACTTAGTCTGACAGAAGAAAAAGAAAAAATATGTAAAAATTTATTTAATCACTTAGACAGACGCCTTTTCAATATTCGGGAGTTTTAATTACACTGAAAAACTCTTCCATCTCTGTTGGAGATATGTTCTATATGTTTGTTGAGACGAGTTACTCATTTTTTTCTTTGTTTATTGGGTCTTCTGTCTCACACAAAAAAGGTTTGTTGGGAAAATGGAATTTCGCACTATTTTTCAACTAAGTTGAAAATAACATTAACCTAGTCGTCCCAACACAAGACCACTGACTTAGGCTCGGTCTTGTTACCTAAAAACGCTGACGTTTCGGTGGAAAATCTACCACCGTCTTCAGAGAATCTAAAAAAGAAAAAACACAACGGCAGAACACAGAAAAACAACAACTTAATAAATATTAAACCTGATAATGTACAATATGGAACTCTGAGAAGGGTTTTGTCAATAAAAATTGACACATAAATTTTGACTTTTGTCATTCCAATAGGAAAGGTTATCTATTGTTGTAGTGAAAGGTGGGTTTTATAATGAAAACAAAATTACAAGAAATTCATTTCAGTCAATTTTCGTTTGATATGACCAAGTGTTATCTCCTCCTCTAGAATATTTAACCAAGTTTGGTCAATATTAATAGAGGATGTAGCAACACAGGAGTCATGGTTTAATCTAATATATGCGCTTTCTTTTATTTTACGTCTTTTGAAAAAGTTTCTTTGTCTATGATACTACATTCATTCCATTTGACTCTATGATCATTATCAAACGCGTGTTGGCATATATTAGATTTGTGAAAGTCTCCAGTTCTTAAATAATTTTGGTGTTCTTTAATACGTTTTTTTAAAGGTCTGGAGGTTTCACCAATATAAAAATTGATTGCATTAGCAAGGAATTTTATATATCACGTTTCTTGTAGATTCATTTTCATTGTGAGGTTTTGTTTTAGTTAAGTGTGATCTTAATGTGTTTTGAGTTTCTAAATATTGTTCTGATGTTATATTTTTTAGCTATTCGTTTGATTTTGTCAGAAATACCTGGAATGTAAGGAATAAAAAGGTTAGTAAAAGGTAAAATTTGATTTTGATTTCCAGATTGTTTTGGATGTTCTAAATCCCTAAAACATTTATTAATAAATGTTTCAGGATAGTCATTTTCTTTTAGAACATTTTTAATGAATAATTTTTCTTTATTAAATTGTTCATTATTGCAAATAATTTTGGCTCTATCAAATAAACTTTTTACAATACCTTTTTTTACCATTATTGGATGATTGGATTTGTAGTTTAAATATCTATTTGTGTGGGTTGGTTTTCTGTATACTTTTGTTTCAAATTTGTTTATGTCTTTTTTGATTAGAATGTCTAAGAATGGAAGTTCGTTATTTTGTTCAGTTTCTGTTGTAAATTTGATTGTGGGTTCTATTGAGTTTATGTGAGTTAGAAATTGTTTGAGATGATCATTACCGAATGGATATATTGTGAAAACATCATCAATATATCTCCACCAGATTGTTGGTTTATAATTAAAATTATTAATGTTATTTTCTTCGAAATGTTCCATAAAAATATTACTTAATATTGGAGACAATGGAGAACCCATTGCCATTCCAGAATTTTGTTGGTAATAATCATCTCCATATTGGAAGAGTGTTGTTTTAACACAAATTGTTAAAAGTTCTAAAATAGTGTTTACGCTTAAGCTTGTACGTTCCCCAAGACTTGAATCATTTTGCAATTTAGATCTAACAATTGAAAGAGTTTTGTCAACTGGGACGTTCGTGAATAAACTTACAACATCAAAACTTACCAGAATATGATTTGGATTAATGTCGATATGTTTGAGTTTTTCAAGAAAGTGAGGAGAGTTTTTTATGTAAGAATCTGTGTTACCTACTAAAGGATTTAAAATGTTTAGCAAGAAGCGAGCTAATGAGTGAGTAGGCGAATTTATACTACTCACAATTGGCCTTAATGGCATGTTATTTTTATGAATTTTAGAAACACCATAAAAATGTGGTGTTTTGCTATTATGTGGCGTAAGATTACGCCTCTCAAGATCAGAAAATTGATCTCAATGTTTTTTTAAAGTGTAAATTTGCCTTTCAATTTTTTCTGTTGGGTTTTTATTTAGTTTTGTGTAATTGTTTTCATTTAAAAGAGTCATGACTTTGTTGTGGTATGTAATAGAGTCTATTATGACTGTAGCGTTACCTTTGTCTGGTGGAAGTATTTTTATGTTGTTGTCTTTTTTGAGAGAGTATAATGCTTGTTGTTCAGGTTTGGATAGGTTTTGTTTGATTTTGTGTTGTTTTTCTAAGATAAGTTTTGATCTTATTTTAAATTCTTGTTGATGTTCTTCTGGCAAATTTTGAGTTGTCTCTTCAATTGCAGAAATAATATCAAAGTTTGGGAATGTGTTGTGGTGTAATGGCAAAGTTTAAACCTTTTAAAAGAACAAGTTTTTCGCTATCAGATAAATTTTTGCTAGAAACATTTATTACAGTTCTTTGTTGAAGATTATTGACCTGATTGTGACTATTTACAAGTTGTATATGTATTTTTTCTTCCATTAAATTATTAAATTTATTGATATGAATTTGTTTTTGCTTATTACAATTTATATGATAGCTATTCAGAATACATTGCCACATATTGATCAAGTTTGTAATAATGACCCTGACGTCAGTCGACAAATGCAGGAGTTTGCTCAAGATGATTTGAATAGTCATATGTCTCAGCTTCATAATTCAAGTGCAAATTTTAATGCACCAACTACTCTCCAATCACGTCTACTCAAAAATTTACCAATATTGAAAAATGGAATTTAAAGTTTACCGGTGAATTATAACAAATGTCAGTTCATAACTTTTTGGAGCGTGTTACAGAACTCTGTGAGTCTAGACATGTTTCAAAAGAGCAGGTTTTCGAATCAGCAGTAGATCTTTTTGCTGGAAAAGCCCTGACTTGGTATCGAGCGAATAAACATCGTGTACATGATTGGAATAGTTTGACCGACCTTTTGAGAGTACATTTTGAGCCTCCTGAATATAGATCGCGGTTATTTAAAGAAATTTTAGAACGTACTCAGGACACTTCAGAAAGTATTGTTGAATATCTGTCTTGCATGCAGGCCTTGTTCCGGCGCTATGGTGGTCTTTCTGAAACTGCTCAATTAGATATCTTAGTGCGTAACTTGTCACCTTTTTATGCCACACAATTACCGGTTGTTGCTTCTATTTCTCAATTAGAAGAAGAATGTCTTAAGCTCGAAATTAAGAAGTACAGATCAGACATCTACGTTCCACCATCCCGTAGGAAAAACCAGTTTGTTGAGCCTGATTTCGCTTTTGTCGGCGCCGAAACCACTCTTCATCATGTGACTTCTTTAAGACCAGAAACGTCCCCTTTTGCTTCCGAATGTACGCCTAGTGCTCCCAATAATATCCGCCCATTGCCATCTAACGTTAATACTGTTGAGACTTCTCAAAACTTTTCACGTTCCGTAACTTGTTGGAATTGTAACCGCGCAGGTCATCGTTCTAGGGATTGTCGTGAACCTCGAAATAGGCATTGCTTTCGCTGTGGTGCACCCAGAGTTACCGTGCATAACTGTAAGAATTGTTATGTAATGGAAAGAACTCGAATTGTCGATGTAGTAGTTGTCCCCGATTTAGCTCACAAATTGCTCTTAGGTATTGATTTTTGGAAGGCTATGGGAATAGTCCCCGATGTCCAGCGAGACGTTTGGCATTTTAATTCTGTATCACCCGACTTAGCAGAAATGTCTACGAACAAATTTGTCCAAGTTTAAAACTCCGGCCGAACAGTCAATTCTAGATCGTTTTATTAAAGAAAAGTTGTCACAGGTGGGTAAAGGCCTTGGCTGTTGTAGATTTGTTGGGCATGCTATCGAAATTGAACCTGGTACCAAACCCATTAAACAAAGATATTATCCTGTGTCCCCTTTCAAACAAAAGATAACTGATGATGAGGTCGAGGAAATGCTTAAGCTCGGAGTTATCGAAAAATCACACAGCCCCTGGTCTAGCCCTGTTCTCTTAACAAAGAAGAAAGACGGTTCTTTCAGGTTTTGCATAGACTTCAGGAAACTCAATTTGGTTACCAAAAAAGATGCTTATCCTCTCCCATATATCTCCACCATTTTAGATCGTTTGAGGGATGCTCGATACATTAGTTCAATAGACATAAAGTCAGCTTTCTGGCAGGTTCCTTTAAGCCAAGGATCTAAAGAGTATACAGTGCCCGGTAGAGGACTCTACCAATTTTGTCGAATGCCCTTTGGACTCACTAACGCACCCGCCACTTGGCAACGTATCATGGATACCACTTTAGGCCCTGAATTGGAGCCTCACGTCTTTGTCTACTTAGACGATGTTATAATAATCTCAAATAATTTCACAGAACATCTTGAGCTCCTTGCTACTGTTTTCCAGCGTTTACGTGAAGCCGGTCTGGCGGTTTCCGTTGAAAAGTGTTACTTCTGTCGACCTGAATTGCGATATTTGGGCTATATTGTCGATCCTGATGGTTTGAGACCAGATCCGGAAGAAGTTGAGGCCATTGTTAACATCCCGCCTCCTAGGAATGTCCCTGAAATTCGACGCTTTATAGGCACCGCTTCATGGTACAGACGATTCATCCCGGACTTTTCACTTGTCTTGGCTCCCATTTTAAACCTCACAAAGAAATCCGTTAAATGGAATTGGACACCGGAATGTCAAAAATCTTTCAATAAACTTAAAGAGTGTTTAATATCCGCCCCTATTTTGACTGTCCCTGATTTTGAACGTATCTTCAGACAGACGCATCTTCTTAAGGTCCTGGCGCTGTGTTGACTCAGTTTTTTGATGGTGAGGAAAAAGTCATCTGTTACCTTTCCAGATCTTTGACGAAGCAAGAAATGAAGCTTTCAGTTACAGAAAAGGAATGTCTAGCTGTAATTTCGAGCGTTGAAAAGCTACACCATTATTTAGATCATGTTCACTTTAAAGTTTACACTGATCATGCTTCACTCTTGTGGCTTCATCGACTGAAGGACCCTCTGGGAAGACTTGGCCGTTGGCAACTTAGGTTGCAACAGTTCGATTTCGAATTAATACACCGGAAGGGTACAGAAAACATCGTACCCGATTTTCTGTCCCGAGCAATGGCAGTCCCAGTACAATCCGTAATAATGCACCGCGTTTATATATGGTGCAGAATGAAGCTGGCCATATTGTGCGTCTCAATCGCGTAGACTTGAAAGAGTCGCCTAACACTTTTGTTTCCTCAAGGGCTCCTGAACATGTTGATAATCCTGCGGTTGATGCAGTAGAGCAAGTTGTGTAATAAGACCTCGGACAAAACTGATAACGACCAACGCCAAGCTCCGAATGTAGTAAATTACATTCATTTACAATTTTCAAAATCTCTCCAGGACAGGGTATAGCTGAAGGATGTATAAAGTTTGCACAATTATCAAATAACAACCTGTTTGAAAAGAAACCATAATTATTGCTATCAAGTTCACGGTCAACTTGCTATTACTGGAAGAAAATTATATAATATCCATGTGAGTCTCAGTGGATATTATCCATGGATAATATCCAATGAGTCCATGTGGAATGTTGGTAGAAAAGGTGAATTGAACTTCTTCATGTGAAAAAGGATCACATCTTCAAAAAGTAATTATGTTGCACGAGTTTTTATATTACTTTTGGTATTTAAATAAGGATATGCAATTTTGGGTAACTTTTGGTTAAATTGTTTTTTACTATAAAATATTGAAACTTTTCAGATGTAATCCTTTCTTGTGTTACCGAATTAAAAACAGATTTTTGATATTAACTTTTGTGTTCCGTAGATAATATACGACGAAGAATTTAGGAAAGGGAGAATGGTTCCAAAACACAAAGAATTTTATGAGAAACATTTACGCTCATAACTAATTGATCCTCTGTTTCCCAAAGGTTTACCTATAAGGGGAGGACCTTCATAAAACTTTTATTTTTTAGTATTATATTTATTTTAACGCCCAACTGGTTTATTACTGTATCTACCTCTTTTATAATATTATCATGAGCTTAATCAAAAACGATCGATATTCTTATATGGCTGCTTTTCCTGCTGTATGTGTTTATTTTTCTGTTATTGTTATGCTTTAGTTTAAAAATAAAGAAGATGAATACAGGCCTTAAATAGTAGTTTGCAAGGACAACATTAATAATTTCCTCGGTTCAATCGGTCTCCCGTTCGGTATTACTTTTAGGCGGGTATCGATTGAGATCGATCCACTCCGGATAATTTGACAGAGCTTGTCGAGATTGGGCCGGTTGGGCGGGTTAAAAAAGAGATATAACCTCAAACTCAAACTTGAATATTTGTATTGGCCGTTATTTAGTAATATAAGTACTACATACTAATAAAAGAAAATACTTCAATTACTAGTTTAATTTATTAACAAGTTATTCATTATATTACTTCTCTTTCTAACAGCTTGCAAGTTTTCTCTAACGTTATCCATGATGATATCAACATTCTGCTCATTCACATTCTCTTCCAGCAATTGGATATCTGCAACCTCTTCTAGCAAGTCTCCATTTAGAATGTATATATTATGAAGCACGACCCCTGATACAATAAGTAGTGGGATTAGATCTAATCTAATGGTATCTAATGACTCTAATCGACGAAATCTCCCCTTTAGATGCGCAAATGCAATTTCTATAACTACTAGGCATTGAGACAGTTTGTTGTTAAAATTTATTTGCGCAAGACGTAAAGCTCCATTATTTTTAACACCAACTAGTAAATAAGGTGATAACTTATATGCCAGGTCTCCTATTAGATTACTGACTTCTGAGAATACCACAGAGCCATTTGTGATCCTCGAATAAAGGTCTGTCTTTCGAAAAAGGCGCATATCATGTATGGAGCCAGGTTACCCAGCATATACATCCAAAAATAATTTTCTGTTGTAGCATAGTGTTACGATTTTCCCGTGGGTTCACACAAAGTCAGTTTAACTCAACAATTAATAACTTTATTAATACTTCAAAACACTCCGTACAATAATTAACACAGCTACTAAAAACACTACTACAATTCCACAACTATTCCACTATTTAAACTTTACCGCGTTCCCAAATTCACTACTACACTACTACTCTAACTGTCGTCAACGCCGCTTCTTTTATATTCGCAAACCACGTTCTAGAATGACCGCGAAACGCTTCGCGATTTGCCTCGATTCTTCCAGGTATGACGCTTCCTTCTGTGACCTACTTTAATACGCGCCCGGCCAGATATTGCGGCGCATCGGTTTCATCGAGTATCGAGCATAGTAGGCCCAAACCGTAACACTCGTCCCGATCCGCTTCATCTAATCCCTGGTATTTCTTGAGTCTGTCCAGATGGACAATTTTCATCTTGCCTTTGGGGCTGCGTTGGACTCTGTATGCGACGTCGTTTAACCTTTTTACCACATTGTAAGGTCCCTCCCAGTGTCGTTGCCATCTTTGACTTAATCCTTTGCTCCTCCTGGGTTGAAACATCCACACAGCATCACCTTCCTTATAATTGCCACCAGTTGGTCTGTGGTCCAGTGTCATCTTCATACGGTCGTTGTTTGGTTTCATCTTCTCTCTCTCAAGTTCCCGAATTGTGATGGATCCCTTCTGTAACGAACACTGGTCACACCGTTTACACCATTCCTCAACGTCCTTTCTGAAGTTAATCCAGTAAAATCGATCTCTTATTCTAGCCAAAGTCTGGTGTACTCCAAAGTGTCCTCCTCCGCGACTGTCATGTAGTTCTCGCAGCACATTCTCTTTGCAGGAATTGGGCACTATTGTTTGGTAAACAAAGCGTTTTCCGTCTGGACTTTCCCATTTGCGAGTAATTAAGTCATCTCGCAGTCGAAGCGAATTCCACTGCAACCAGTAACTCCTTACTGTTGGTCCATATCTGGAAATCTGTTGCCAATCTGGTTTCAAATCCTTCTCCAACCATCTTCTGATTACTTTCAAATCAGAGTCTGAGCGCTGTCCTTTTATTATGTCTTCCTTAGAAACGCTGCTCTTCATTCTTCTTGTAGCCTCTTTATCCGTCACCTTCGTGATTTGACCAATCCTCCAACCATTATGAATTTGTCCTTTCCGATACCTTAAGTCACTATCCAAAGCTTGACGATCCTCTACATATCGCGGTAAATGTCTTTCCGGATTCTTCATTTCCTGCTCCTGGTTACGCCAGTTCTGCGGGGTCGGTAAACGAGACTGCTGTCTGCAATTCCATTGGTAATGTCCTTTACGTCCACAAATATAACATGTAATGTTTCTTTTAGCAGAGGAGTTCCGGTGATTTGTTCTGATGTCCTGATTTCGTCGGCACTGTGGGTTTGGAGAACAAGACCGCTGTCTGCAATTCCTTCTATAGTGTCCTTTGCGTCCACATCGATAACATTCCACTCTAGTGATCGGACGTGACCGTTCTAACTGTCTGGACTGGCCATTTGCTGATGCTGCCATTTGTTGCACTAATTGGCCGACCATTGATTCAATTTTATTTATTGATGTAGCAACATGATCGGCTGGCGGTTCTCTTTCCTCTTGAATAGGCTCTGGCTTTAAATCATTGCACGCAGCTTCAATTTCCAGCGCTCGAATCAGTAATTCGCTGTTGTTGCTCCCTTTGAACATCTTCAGCCATTTCTTTACCTCCGGATCTCGAATCCCATCTACAAAATACTGTGCCACAAGTTCTTCTTGGATTTCATCCGGGACGGCTGGGTAAGCCAGATGCACAAGGCGACGAATTTCGGTCTCAAACTCTTCTAGATTTTCACCAGTTTTCTGCTGTCTTGCCCTTAATTGCGTTCGATACACTCCTTTCTTATGTTGATCCCCATAACGACGTTCTAATGCAGCTACTAATGCTTCATAGTTGCTTCGTTGGGCGATAGGCACCGTCTGTAACAGCTCCAATGCAGGTCCTCGTAATGCCACTATTAGTGCTACAGCCATTTCCTCGTTACTCCATCCATTTACATTTGCAGCGGCCTCAAATTGGAGTTGGTACATTGCCCATGAAGTTTGACCGTCGTATGTGGGAGGCTTGATCTTGTTGAACCCGTTTCGGGTGATCACTGTAGAGCTGGCTCCTCTGCTGTCAATTTTCTGCTCTAAGTCACGTAACTTTATCTCGACATCATTCTGGATTTTATTAATGTCCTCCCGAACATCATTTAATTTTACCTGAACGTCATACTCCATCTTTTTGAGACTATGGGTTACATACTCTTGGATGTCTGTCTTGATCCCCGCTAGAACGTCCAATATTTCTACGTTACGCTTTTCTTGCCGCTCTCTGTCTTCTTGTCGAATTCTTTCTTCTTGTTGTCGAATCCTTTCTTGTTCTTCCTTGTTTTGTTTTCGAATCCTTTCTTGTTCTTCTTTGTCTCGTTGTCGAATCTTTTCTTGTTCTTCCTTGTTTTGTTTTCGAATCCTTTCTTGTTCTTCTTTGTCTCGTTGCCGAATCCTTTCTTGTTCTTCCTTGTTTTGTTTTCGAATCCTTTCTTGTTCTTCTTTGTCTCGTTGTCGAATCTTTTCTTGTTCTTCCTTGTTTTGTTTTCGAATCCTTTCTTGTTCTTCTTTGTCTCGTTGTCGAATCCTTTCTTCTTGTTGTCGAATCCTTTCTTGTTCTTCCTTGTTTTGTTTTCGAATCCTTTCTTGTTCTTCCTTGTCTTGTTGTCTTTCTTCTTTGTCTTGTTTAAGCATTGCCATAATAGCTGCAAATTGGGCCTCCATGTTTGCACTTTGACGTCTTGTTATTGGCATAAAATAAATTTAACACACCACTGTTCCGAAAATCTCTAGTCCGGTTCTGAACACAAGTCTTTAATCCGAAGTTTAGTTCCAATTCACGTCGCACTAACGTCTGATCGCACTTCTGACACCAATTGTTACGATTTTCCCGTGGGTTCACACAAAGTCAGTTTAACTCAACAATTAATAACTTTATTAATACTTCAAAACACTCCGTACAATAATTAACACAGCTACTAAAAACACTACTACAATTCCACAACTATTCCACTATTTAAACTTTACCGCGTTCCCAAATTCACTACTACACTACTACTCTAACTGTCGTCGACGCCGCTTCTTTTATATTCGCAAACCACGTTCTAGAATGACCGCGAAACGCTTCGCGATTTGCCTCGATTCTTCCAGGTATGACGCTTCCTTCTGTGGCCTACTTTAATACGCGCCCGGCCAGATATTGCGGCGCATCGGTTTCATCGAGTATCGAGCATAGTAGGCCCAAACCGTAACAGTAGTTTACTATTTAATTAATGTACGAACCCGGTGCGGGTTGCAGAATTCGGGACGACTACATTTTGTGGTGCGAGACGAGTCTTCTGGCTGGGCTCTACCCTCTCAGGCAGAGTTTTCGACTGTCTCTGCTCGTTCCCCTTACTAACGCATGTCGAGCTTAATTTATACCCAATTGACCGGCTGACGTAGTTTGTTATTCCTTGTCGCCTGTATCACAACAGTAGCGGGGATTTGTCATTGCTAAAAATAGCGATGATCCACTAGGTGCATTCTGACTGTAACTTTGCCTCGCGCATTTTATTATTTTGCCATCTCCGAATATCTGATTTAATTTAATGAATTTATACTTTTAAATAATAAGTCCATCTTTTAAATTAATGGATTTTCCATTCGTGACAATACACGCATTCGCAAATGGAAACTGGAATCAGGAAAAGCTAAAAGCAACGGGTACAGAAGACTGGAAATGCTGACGATGAAATGCTAGCTATGGGACGAAAGACCGCGACCACAGTCGAGTCGATTTGTGATCGTTGTCGCGGTAGGAATAACTACATTGTGCCCTAGTGATCCGCCACGAGGACGGTCTCAACTCGGCCCCACACAACATGAACCAGTTGTTCCTGGTCATGTTCCATCGTCACGCTGTAGTAACGGGTGTAAGCAGCATCCATCAGGGGTTCCACATCAGCATACCATTGTGTTTTCTGGTAAACTGGGCTTCCAAGGAAAACCGTCGACGTTTGACGTTCTCCAGTCGCAACCATGGAAGGATGGCCTAACATCTGCTCAACCGTTGGCAGAAATCCCATGCACAGCCTCCGTTCTGCTTCGGCCAACACGGAAAACTGTATGGAATCAAAACGTACGTGCCCGTGGTTCACAAAATCGTTTAGTCGTCCCGGTGTGACACACGGAAGTATCCCCGTCAGTTTGGGCACACGCCATAAATTTATCTCTCTCCTTTTAAAACTCTCACATAAAATATAATTCCTGAGGTGTATTGTTAGGACCGTCACGTAGGCCTTCTTTTATCATTAATTGATTTCAACACTGTACCTAATAGTTTTAGAATAGTGCGATAAACCCTATTAAAATGTAATCTTTTCCCAAATATTTTAATATTCCTTATTACTAGTTGTCGCATAAATCTGTCGTATTAATTAAGCTATTTTGCGGTCGATTAGGTTTGGTTGCCCTTAATTACTTTTATCACTTAAAGGCCACTAAGAAATGTAATATCGTTCACATAGAATTTCCTTTCGACAAGAGCACATTACCCATTTTTCCCAGATATCAAGTAGTATAAAAATCGACTTTATCGCCAGCTCTACGCATTCTAGTCCTTTGACAAGTTCTGTACGGTCGGTCCCCGACACTTGTAATTCATATTTTTAATAAAAGTCATTTAGTGTTTGTGCAAGTTTTTATTTCCAAGAGGATCCCAACATAATTTTGGCGCTGCGGACAGCATACTGGTCACAACAAAACACTTTCTCAAAGGACTAAAATTGCCACGATTCCTCATAAATAAAAAAAATAATAATAAATAAAATAATAAGTTTAATTTTTACATTCAGGAATCGTTATACTAAACTCAATTCATTCTTTTTGTGCCTTTCGACTTTGATTTAACTTTAATAAAATAAAAAATGCCTAACGAAATTACACCAAATTCTAGTATCGATTCTCATACTCACGAGTCAGTAAACCGCAATGAACCAAGTTGTTCTCTAACCTTTTTGTGCTCTTTAATAACTAAATCTTTTGACGGCAATCGATCTGAATTACATGAATTTATTGCAAATTGTAATAGTGCTTTTAAATTTTCTAATAAAATCCAAAGCGAGCAACTTATGGCATTTGTCATTTCAAAAATCACTGGAAACGCAAGAGCTTAGATGAGAGACAGACATTTCTAATTGGGACGAACTTAAATCTCTTCTTTTGCAATTATATTCGGATAAAAAACATTATACTCAATTAATGGAGGAATTAAACACTATCAAAAAAGGTCATGAAACTGTTTTATGCTTTTACAATCGTATCGATCGACTTTGTACTCGTTTATTAAACTCTCTTAGTTTTCAAAATGAAAATGAACAATGTGGTCGAGTCCAAACAATTAAAGAGTTATCATTACAACGATTTATTTTACACAGTTCTCCTGAAATATCGCGTTTTCTTAGAAGCAAAGAACCAACAACTCTTTCCGAAGCTCTTAACTCAGCTCTAGAGGAAGAAAGAGCGATACAAATTTCTAAACCTTCTCACGTTCAAAATAAATATTGCTCTGTTTGTAAAACTAAATCCCACAATACTGGCAATTTTAGACTCAAAGTGAAAATCGTGCTCAAAAATTTTGCAAGTATTGTAAAAAGAATGGTTAATATCGGAATGTTATAAAAGACAGAAACGCAATCAGAATCAATTTAATGAAAATCGCAACAACCATACAGCAAATGTCTCTGCTGTCTCAACCAGTCCTATAAACGGGGAAGCCCCTCAGAACGTCGTTTCTTGGGATTGGGCGTAAATCAAATCGGCGTCGATTCTACTAATTCAAATACAAATTTACTAATCGACGACCATCAATATTTGCCATACTCCACAGGAGGTCGTGCAAATCTAAATTTTAAAAAGGGCATCAATAATAATTCACTATACTCAAAAAGAGGATAGTCGAATTATTCTATAATCCATAGTAAAAATGATTCTAGCGTCAATGATATCCAAGGCTCCTGTTAAGTACAGAACCTCTATTAACAGAAATTTGTCGATCGAAAAGACGTGACAACGTCGCGTCTATGTTAGCGGACGCAAGAAAATCAGTCGAGAATAAATGAATCTAGGAGCCGTTTCGTCTGAAATAAGCATTATCTTTAGCGGCTCAAATAACTAATAAATACAGTGTTTACAGTCCACTAAAGTGTTTAAGTAGATTCCCAACATTGGTCTCTTCGACCGGATCGAAAATTTGTGGGAATCAATAACAGTTTTTGGAAGATTTAAGAAGATAGTCCAGCAAATAAATGCATGGTTCCAGTAGCAGCCGCAGCCATTACGAATACGTACGAGAGCGAGAGAGAGGAAACTACAAAAATCAATCCTGTTGTATTCCACTAACGGCTCGTCGTTTAACTGGTCTGGGCATCGGGCAAGTATCGTTTTGATTTGGTATTGTTTTGGTTTGTGTCAATAACATGGCTGAATTCACGTCTTTAAAATCAAAAAGAACTGCAATTAAAGCTAAATTAACTCGATTTAAAATTTATTTTGATTCAATTAATAAAGAAAGCTTAGAATCAAATACAATCAATGATTTGTGTGTACGATTAGAGAAACGAACCTCTCTGGGAGGAGTTCAATGATATTCAGTTTGAAATAGAACAATCAATATGTAGAGAGGGCGTTGAATTTGAATCTGACGAAGCTGAGAGAAGTTTATTTGAAAATATTTATTGTAAATTGACTGGAGATATAAAAGCTATTTGTGAAAATTTTAAAGTTGAATCAGATTCAGCTAGAGGTTCGGTGGTTAACTCAGTAGCTGCAAATAATGCGGGCTTAAATTTACACAGTTTGGATTGTTTACAAACGTTGGTTAAGTTACCACCTATTAAATTGCCCTCATTTAATGGCCAATATAGTAGTTGGCTAGAATTTAAAGATGCCTTTATGGCAATGGTCCACAATAGTCAGGGACTTAATGATATTCAAAAATTCTACTATCCTCGAGCTTCACTTGATAGAGACGTTCTTGAAATAATTAAATCGATTGAGGTTTCAGCATCAAATTATACCACTGCATGGCAGTTTTTAATTGATAGGTTTGAAAATAAAAATCTCATTATCCACAATCACATTCGTGCAATTTTTGAGCATCCAAATATTATAAAAGAATCATATGTGGATTTGAGAAATTTATTTGATTCTATAACCAAACATTTACGATCATTAAAAACTTTAGGTGAGCAGACTGATTCTTGGGACTAATTATTTATATAATAACCAGTAAGTTAGATTTAATCACTCGTCGGGACTGGGAAACATATAGGTATGAAGGTGATATGCCTACCATGAAAGACTTAAATAATTTGTTAAAATCAAAATGTAAGATTCTTGAAAAGTTGGAGGTTTCATGTCAAAATAATAGCGGAAACTCAGATAAATGGGGAAAGTCAGGTGCCAAATTTGGTAATAGTACGAAACATAGTACTGTTTGTTCTTCGACAGAGGCTAGAGATATTAATCTTAAGTGTTATTACTGCAGTAAAGCACACTCTATTTATAAATGTGAATCTTTTTTGAATCTAGCAGTAAATGATCGAATCGCAGAATTTAAAAGGCATAAATTATGTCTAAACTGTTTAGGGAACTCTCATCATTCTTCGAAATGCACCAGACCAAAATGTTATAAATGTAAAAGGGCACATAATTCATTACTCCATTCAGAATCATACAATAAGGTGAGTATGTCTGATAACAATTTTCAGGCTCAAAGTAGAGTGGCTACCAATGGTGACAATAACGAACGGTCTCAAGAAGTAGGAAACAATCAAATAGGCGGTAGTGAGGTTTTAAATCCATCCATAAATGCTCAGGTGTGCGCGGTAGCCAAGTCAGATTTATTAGCAGGATATTCACAGGTACTCCTTTCAACTGCATTAATTGAATTAGTGAACGGAACCAGATCAATTACTGTACGTGCATTATTGGACAACGGTTCTCAAAGTCATTTCATTTCACAAGAAATTTGTAACAAACTAAATTTAAAATATTCAAAAATAAATCATGCAGTTAAAGGAGTAGGTCAGACGTTGACAAACATAAATAATCAAGTAAATATTTCAATAAAATCTCAAATTAGTAATTTTAAAATTAACATTAATTGCTTGGTTCTTTCACGTATATCTGATAAATTACCAACAATATCGTTTAAAAAAGAACTTCTTAAAATTCCTTCGAGTTTGCAATTAGCAGATCCAAACTTTAATGTCAGTGGAGATATAGGGGTTTTATTAGGTTCAGATATATTTTGGTCTGTAATTGGTTCTGAGCAAATTCAGCTTGGTCCCAACTTACCGATATTGCAAAATAGTAAATTTGGCTATATCGTAGCTGGTAATTTAAATGTAAGGAATTTGTCGAGAAGTTCTACTGAGTCTTTAAGTTGTTTGAGTGTATCGGAGCCCAGTGCTTGTATTAGCAATGAAATTTTAAAATTCTGGGAAATAGAAGAGACAAATTATAAAAATTTAGTTAATATGTCTGAAAGTGAAAAATATTGTGAACATTATTTTGAAAAAACTGTCAAGAAAGACGAGTCTGGTAGGTTTATTGTAAAAATTCCTTTTAAAAATAATTTACATAAATTAGGCGATTCTCGTGAAATGGCATTAAAAAGGTTTAACTCAATGGAAAAGAAATTAAATAATAATAAAGAATTAAAAAATAAGTATGTTGCGTTTATGTCTGAGTATAACAAATTATAGGGCATATGTCTGAATTAGAGCAAGATTCAGATGATGGATATTACCTTCCGCACCATGCTGTTATAAAAGACAGTAGCATCACTACAAAATGTCGAGTAGTGTTTGATGCTTCTGCAAAAACAACAACTGGAGTTTCACTTAATGATGTTCAGTTTGTTGGACCGACATTGCAACAAGATATACTTTCAATATTAATGAGATTTAGAATTTATGCATATGTTTTGACTGGTGACATCTCAAAAATGTATCGCCAAGTTCTTATCAGTCCAGATGAAACCAAATATCAAAAGATATTTTGGCGTTCCCAGTGTAATGACCCTCTTAAAGTATATAAATTAAATACAATAATATATGGTACTGCATCTGCTCCTTATCTAGCAGTTAAATGTCTATTTCAAATAGCAAAAGAGAATGAAAGTGATTTTCCATTAGCTTCTAAAATCATTAAGAGAGACTTTTACATGGACGATATTTTGACAGGGTCAAATTCAATCTCAGAATTATTAGAAATTCAGCGTGATATTTTAAGTTTATTGGCAAATCACGGTTTTGAACTTAGGAAATTCTTAAGCAATAAAAAAGAAGTTTTAAAAATGTTTGAAGTAAATAAAGATCTTGATGTTGGCATATTAAATATTGGAGAAAACGAACAAAGTAAAACACTTGGTGTGTAATGGGATTCGAACAATGATTTTATTAAATACAGGATCAACATGCAAGAAAGTTTGCCCTAAAATAAAACAACAAAACGAAAAATTTTATCATTAATATGTCAAATTTTTGATCCTCTTGGATTGATGGGTCCAATAATAATTGTTGCAAAGTTAATAATTCAAGAGTTATGGAAACTAAAGTTAGATTGGGACATGGAAATTCCAGAACCATTACAAAATACTTGGACATCCTTTTATAGAGAGTTAGCCGAAATTAGTTACATTGAAATTCCAAGAAATGTTCTTTTTTCTCAATATGTTAGTATAGAAATACATGATTTCTGCGATGCTTTCATAAAGGCCTATGGGGCGTGTATCTATTTAAGATGACTCACTTCATTTGGTACATTCGTCTCAAACTTGTTATGTGCAAAATCACGTGTAGCACCACTAAAAAAAATTAGTTTGCCTCGTTTAGAACTATGTGGCGCATTATTACTTGCCAATTTAGCAAAAAGGGTTACTGAATCATTACAAATTACTTTCAATAACCAGTATCTTTGGACTGATTCCACCATAACGTTGTGCTGGATTAGAAATGAGTCTACAAAATGGAACATCTTTGTATCGAATAGAGTGGGTGAAATAAGATCTCTCACATGTGTGCAAGATTGGAATCATGTCGGAAGAGAATCCCGCTGATTTATTATCGCGTAATCAATTAACGTATTAAAAAGGTCAACGTTATGGTGGCACGGCCCTGATTGGCTCTCTTTTGCAAATGAATCGTGGAATTTTTCTCAACCCGAAATTGAGGTACATGAAATCCCTGAGCAAACAAGCATTTCTTATGTAATAATAAAAGGCAGTGATGAATTAAGTAATTTTATAAAAAGGTACTCGTCATTAAAAGAAAACTTTACACGTTATGGCGTACATGTTACGTTTCATGTCAAATCTTAAACTTAAGGCCACTGAGCGTAGCTTAGGTCCTCTGCTTCCCACAGAAATTAATGTAGCCTTAAAGATACTAATAAAGAATGCTCAAATAGAATGTTTTTCGCAAGAGTATAACAACTTATCGAATAAGAAGGAAATTCACAAAAATAGTAAAATTCTATCTCTTAACCCATTTTTACAAGAGGGTTTGTTGCTAGTGGGTGGTAGAATTGGGAATTCACGACAAGCTTTTGAGAAAAATCATCCTATAATTTTACCTGGCAGTCACATTTTAACTAATCAAATATTGAAATATACTCATGAGAGGTTGCTGCATTGCGTCTCTCAACAACTACTTTATTCAATCCGTGAAAATTATTGGCCTGCCTCAGGACGAAATGCTTGCAAGGGTATAATTCGGAAATGCATCAAATGTTTTCGCGTTGCTCCCAGGAGTGTGGAATATTTGATGGGTGATCATGCTGTCTTTCTAAATGTCGGCACTGATTATGGTGGGCCTTTCCTATTGAAAGATAGGCAGACTAGAGGTGCAAAGATCATTAAAGCCTACATTTGTTTGTTTGTGTGTATGAGCACCAAAGCGATACATATTGAATTGGTATTGCAGTTAACCACCGAAGCTTTTTGGCAGCAATCAATAGATTTATTAGTAGGCGGGAAAGACCAGCTAATGTGTATTCGGATAACGGGTTAAACTATGTAGGAGCAAATAATGAGCTTAACAAAATGTATGATTTTCTAAAAACCAACTCTGATTATGTTTCCAGTCAACTAGTAGACGAAAATATAAAATGGCACTTTATTCCTGCCTATTCTCCCAGTTTCGGCGGTATTTGGGAGGCCGGTATAAAAAGCGCGAAAAGTCACATTAAGCGAGTTGTAGGGGAAAAACATTTAACTATAGAAGAATTCAGCACTGTATTGACTCAGATTGAGGGAATGCTAAACTCGCGGCAGCTTTGCCCTTTGACTGAAGACCCTGATGATATAGCTGCATTAACACCCAGCCATTTCCTGATTGGAAGAGTCCTGACTAGCTTACCTGAAGTTAATCTAACTCATGTTCCTGAAAATCGTTTGTCCAAATGGCAACATCTGCAAGCTATGACACAACACTATTGGCGCAGGTGGCATCAGGAATATCTGACTGAGTTGCAAGTGAGAACTAAATCGAAACAAAACTTTCACAGTTTGTTAAAAATGGGTACGCTCGTACTAATTAAGGATGACAAGGCACCTCCGATGAATTGGAAGTTGGGAAGAGTTTTAGCGTTACACCCTGGAAAAGACGGAGTAGTTTGAGTGGTGGACTTAAAAGTGCATGGTGGTACTTTGACACGTGCAGTTACCCGTGTTTGTGCGTTGCCGCTCGACTAATTGTTTAAAACAAAATATTGTCACGTTAAGGGGTAGCTCAGAAGAAGGAAACCACAGGTATACAGGTAATCTGCTTTTATTTAAGATAAAATTACAATGGTCACCCCCTGATTGCCAAGAAGGCGAGGATCATGATGTGCTGTGTGTGTCTGTGGGAATGGTTGTTGATTTTCGCGAACCCTAGACTAGTGTCCCAGGGCATTCACTACGCGGAATAACGGCAACTAATGCTGCTCGCCCGGGCTATTTCCTTTAACAGGCTGATTCCCGGGTGCTTGCACTTGGGTACCACCTGCTCCACTAAAAGCTACACAGATGGTGAACCCAGACTAACCCAGAGATCAGACAGTGACCTCCCTCTGGGGAAGACCCCAGAGTTCGGTAATTAGTACGTGCTTTGAAACTGTATTTATACCTACATCATGACCCCAATTCGCCGATCTTGTTTACATAAGTCTGGTATTGGGGGAGACCGAAGCAAATGCAGGTACGGAACATAGTGTAATTGCTATGTTACAATATTCATATTTGTTTGATAATTTTATTATGAATTAGGCATTCGGTAGGTATGTACCCACCTAAATTTACAACAATAAATAATTATTGTAAGTACTAAGACCCAGGTAAGTTAGTAACTTTTGGGTTAAGATTTTCCACATAATTATTAAGTAAATAATAAACATGAAACTTCTTACAGTTGAATCTGAAGTGAAAATTTCACGAAAGGCTAAAGATAAGCAGGGTAAACAGAACAAAGTATTAAGTATGTCGTTTATTATTACTATTTTTATTATTAAATATACTGTAGGAATATCTATAAAGTTTCATGAGTGTAGACATGAGCTAAAATTTATTGTGTAATTGGTGTGAAGCTTTAGATATTTTTGGTTATTGGTTTTCAAGGGTCTGTGATGGTATTTGTTAGAATTAAGTACTCCACTAAGTATATGTATTTGTATTATTTATTCTTATTTTTTATTGGTGTACTCTTCTGTACAACAGAATTCATACTTCTGTTGTTTTAAAATATAGTAGCTGTTGATGCAGTTGGACAGAAAAAATAATAATTTTATGTTTTTTAATTTTATTTCAGAGTGGATCTCACCTATTGCAACAGATGAAACTTCTGCTAGGTGTAAGTATTGTAGCACTGTTCTCAAAGCGCATAAAAAGTCTTTGTTGCAACATGCAAAATCAGAGAAACATTTAAAATCAGTAGCATTAAATAAATCAGCTAAGACTTGCCAGAAGTTGCATGCAATTTACAAGGTAGCCTTCTCCGAGAAGACAAAAATTGCTGAATTAAAACTTTTAGCAGCATTTATTGCAGAGCATAGTGCGATTCAAACTGTTGATCATTTGACAAATATTTTACCTCAGTTGGATACTTCCTCTGACACAATGAGCAGTTTCAAACTCCATAGGACAAAATGTGCAATGTTAATTAAAAATGTACTTGGACCTGCTATGCTTACCAAGTTATTGGAAGATATTGGAAACTTTCCTTTTTCCATTATAGTTGATGAAAGCACTGACCATTCAATTCAAAAAGTGTTATGTATCATGTTACGCTTTTTTTCACTGCAAAAAAGGCAGATGGTGTCAACTTTTTACAGACTAATAAAATTAGTTGAGAGTGATGCTAAAGCTATTCATTCACACATTAAATCACAACTAGAGACTGACGGCTTAAAAATTGAAAACATGGTTGGAATTGGTGTTGATGGTGCCAGCGTCATGGTGGGAAAATACAACTCAGTAACTGCATTGTTTAAGCAAGAATTAAATGATTTAATTGTCATAAAGTGTGTTAGCCATTCCCTTCATTTGTGTGCTGAAAAAGCAGCTGAAACACTACCTCGGCAATTAGAATTTTTAGTGCGCGAGGCACATAATTGGTTTTCATACAGTCCGAGACGCCTAGAATATTACAGAGACTTATACAACACAATAAACAACAGCCGAAATCCGAAGAAAATCCAAGGACTCAGTGGTACCCGTTGGCTTGCCCGATATGAAGCAATTAACACTATATTGCAGCAGTGGAAGGAGTTACAACTTCTATTCTCTATTGCTAAAGGAGAGGATAAGTGTTACATGGCTGAACAATTGCATGATATAATGTGTCGATTACCATACAAAGCTTTTCTGATATTTTTAAAAACTGAGCTTAAAGCTGTAACCCAATTGAATATACTGTTCCAAAGTGATCAAGTTGAACCTACCAAGCTGCTCGAGGACTTATTTTTAATGTTCAAAAATGTATTGAAAAAAATTGTTGTACCAAACCATTTAGAAAAAGTTACCGAACATCAATTGGTGGAATTCAATTTTGAGTCCAATTTAATGCATACCTCAGCTATTTACTTTGGGTATGATTTCGAATGCATTTTTGAGAAAATTGATCAGAAAGAGTTATCAGATGTTCGAGAAAGGTGTAAGACGTTTTTATGTACATTAGCGAAGGAGATGATGGCAAATCTTCATCCTAAGGTTGCAACAATGCAAGCACAAATTAAACCAGACAAAAATAATGTATTGGCCAACTTCCAAAGAGATAACTTATATGGCAACAAAAATGAAGTAGGATTAGAGTGGAACAATTTGCAAAACAAAACCTGGTGCAATATGACCAATTCAAGTGGAGTTTTACTCAGAGGTGTATGATGACTGTGATGCTGCTGGGGAGAAACGTTTTGGAAGCATTGCCAAATTTGCGATTGCCTTAATAACCCTACCACTTTCCAATGCTAGTGTAGAGCGTGCATTTTCAATATATGGCATTATTAAAAGTAAATTACGCAATAGATTGTCACTAGACATGCTTCAAAGTTTGATGATGGTAAGATTCAGTTTGCAAAGTGACTATGGATCGTGCCAGAATTTTATTTTCCTAATGCGAATATGCTAAACTTATTTAATGTCAAAATGTACGATTTTAAAAATCAGTCTAAATGATAGTGACGATTTAATTGAAATTTTTAATGTAATACAATAAATTTTCCATAAAATAACAGTTTCATTAACTTATTTTCTCCCTCTTCCCTCTGTTGAAATGATTATCAACATTCATTTCGAAAATCCTTTCAAACGAATAGAAAATTCTGTAGGACAACCATAATAAAATCCTACTCCTAAACCTAACCTCCAGTCCTCCACTTTACCATACTTTACATAACGAATTTAATGATCAACGAAAATCGACATCATCATTTCTAATGCATAACACATAAAGAGTGTTCAATAATTGTTATGGTCCCTATACCTACCTATGGATGGCAATTGTCACAAAAAACGTATGTCTTAGATAAGGTTGTAAACAATTATCAGAATCAGCTGTTAATCTAACTAATTATCTCTCTATCTCTAATTAAAAATCTAATTATCTCCGCCCTACGTTCATGCTAGAAAGAGAGAACCACAGCCAACTACGACCAATACGACCATAACAATTATTGAACACCCGTTAGCTTGACATTATTGTAGGCGCGTTCCTAAATTTACCTCACAGATCAGCCCGAGCACTACAAATGAGTCAAATGACTACTGTCATTAACGTCACAATCTCCTATCTAGGGTTATTTGAAAATATTTTAGGGTACTAGAATTTCTGGAGTTGGCAACCCTGGGCCGTAGTAATCCGCCACGGGGACGGTCTCAAATCGGCTCCATACAACATAACCAGTTGTTCCTGGTCGGGTTCCATTGCAACGCTGCAGTATCAAGTGAAAGCGGCATCTATCAAGGTGATCACACCCGCATATCATTGTGTTTTCCTGTAAACTGGGCTCCCAAGGAAAACATCGACGTTTGACGTTCACCAATGGCAGCCATGGAAGAAATCTCATGTCCCACATACGTTCGGCTCTGTTCAAAACGAAAAACTATACAGGGTGTCCCACGACGAAAGACATCGATTGATATTGGAAAAAGTATAAATAGGAGAGTTTTGAAAATTTGGCAGGATACTGATGTGGGCATGCCCAATCCAACTAAAATATTTTCAAGATGGTTGCACTTCCGTTTATACCGGAAGTCGATCACAACTTTCTTATTTTAAATAGAACACCCTATATATTATTACATATTTGGATTCCTCACAAAATTCTGACCAACTTTTGTATAGAATGCCCTATGCCTATCTCTAACCGTTTTCGAAATATTTGATGTTTTTCCAAAAAAGTGACAGATGCAACGCTCAACATATTTTTGTACTATGTTAAAACCGTATTTTATTTTGCAATGAAACTTTGGGTTATTGTAAATAAAGGATCGTTTTATTAAACTGAGGGTGCGTAATGACTCATTTGTATACAGGGTCGTCAAAAAAAAATCATAAACTTGCCACTAAAAAAAATGAAAAATCTCAAGTTTTTTAAATAGAAACCCACATTTTTTATGACGGAATCATTTTGAGCATTAAAAATTACTATAAGTTTCAATTTACTTGCCTATACCTAAATCCAACCCATTTCGTTTTATGTTATAGAGTCAAATTTCAGTTACATTGCCACCATAATTACAAATTTATATGTATCATTACTTTATTTGGTTTTTAAAAAAAGTTATTTTATGTAGAATATTTGCATGGTAAACTTTCTGTCAATATAATTTTAAATTAATTTTGTGAAAAGCTAGGGGCTACCTTTTGTCGGCCGGGGAAATGTGTAACCAGTAGATTTTCGTTAATTACTTGGTCACCAGAAAGTCAACCATTGACCGTGAGCAACAAACATGTCGATGACCACTCAAATTGAAAAGTAAGCAATCGAACCTTTTAGAACGGAACCCAGCTAAGGTGTTGCAATCGCCAGTCAGCAATAAGTCATCAATTGTTCGGACAATGGTCCAAGTGCTTAGACAAGCAATCAAGAAATTGAACTGAATAAGGATGGCAATGCTTGACAATAAATAGCAGAGAAAAGTTGAAAAAAGTTAGTCAGAAATTATCGACGAATCTAAACGGTTTCGGTCGCGAAAGTTAAGGGAACTCTACCTTGACGCGTACCCTCGTCCAAAATGGTTGGTGAATTAATTATCATGTAAGTACAAACTTTGCAATTTAAAATAAGCCAAGTTATGTCTGACAATGCTTATAAAAATTTAGTCTTTACTTTACTAATCTCTCTATGAATAAAAGTTGTTGCTTTTGTTATCCAATCTTTGAGTTTAACTTGACTACGATCCCAGCCTACACGTCCCCGCATTACGACTAAAAATTAGATCGTGACAATAGGTCAAGTTTAGCTGTGATTGAGCCTCTTAAAAAAGTTTTTTCAACTTTTGGAATACCTGATTTTGTACCTTGTGACAATATCCCATTTGATAGTGCTTCTTTTAAAGATTTTGCAAGGTATTGGAGCTTCAGCAATGTCACTAAGAGCCCCAATTATCCGCGCTCCAATGGTCTTGCTGAAAAAGGAGTAAGTATTGCGAAAAATATAATAAAAAAAAGCATTAAAGGGTAAAGAATATGTTGAAATAGCATTGTTGCAGTATCGAAACTCTCCGCTTAAACATGGGCTATTCTCCATGTCAGTTGTTAATGAGCCGAATTTGAAGCAGCGACAAAGTTTACAGTGGAAAGTTTTATCAGTTAAACATAAGATACAGTATTGAAAATGGCTAAACGGAGTGCAATTTGGAAACATTATTTAAATTGTGAGGACAGTAAATACGCGAAGTGTAACAAATGTAACTGTGAAATATCCAGGGTTAATCCATTAAAATCGATGGTGTTGGTAAAAGTGCTTCTACAACATCACTAATAAATCATTTAAAGCGAAAACATCAAGAGGAGTATAAAATCTTTTCTTCTTTTTGGAAGATGAAACCGAAAATAAAAAAAAGTAAAAAAGTAAAAAAGCTACAATTTCTGATGCAGTTTTACTAGGTGTGGCATCGAGTGACGACGGCAATAAATCGTTCGGTACTGCGATAGTAAAAATTAAAAAAAAAATCCTACTCTGGTGAAAGTGTTAAACCGAGTTTTAAAGCCGAGGGGTGGTGTTGGTAAAAGTGCTTCTACAACATCACTAATAAATCATTTAAAGCGAAAACATCAAGAGAGTTGGTACATTGCCCATGAAGTTTGACCGTCGTATGTGGGAGGCTTGATCTTGTTGAGCCCGTTTCCGGTGATCACTGTAGAGTTGACTCTCTGCTGTCAATTTTCCGCTCTAAGTCACGTAACTAAAATTCTGAATTTTATGAATGTCCTCCCGAACATCAATCTGAATTTTATGAACTGTCCTCCCCGAACATCAATCTGAATTTTATTAATGTCTCATTTAATTTTCCCTCAACATTTCTGAGACTATGGGTTACATACTCTTGGATTTCTGTCTTTGTTCCGTGCTAGAACGTTCAATATTTCTACGTTACGTTTTTCTTGCCGCTCTCTATCTCTTGACGCCATTTCTATATCTTGAGCATTCTTTCTGTTGTTGTCGAATCCTTTCTTGTTCTTCCTTCTCTTGTTGTCGACCTTTCTGTTCTTCCTTCTCTTGTTTTCGAATCCTTTCTTGTTCTTCCTTCTCTTGTTGTCGAATCCTTTCTTGTTCTTCACTTCTCTTGTTGTCGATCCTTTCTTGTTTTTTCCTTTTCTTGTTGTCCTATTCTTTCTCTTGTTGTCGAATCCTTTCTTGTTCTTCCTTTTTTCTTGTTGTCGAATTCTTTCTTCTCGTTTTTTCAAGCATTGCCATAATAGCTGCAAGTTGGGCCTCCAAAAATAAAATAAATTTAACACACCACTGTTCTGAAAATCTCTAGTCCGGTCCTGAAAAGTCTCTAACCCGAAGTTTAAATTCACGTCGCACTAAAGTCTGATCGCACTTCTGAAAGCAAGTGGTCGGTTATAAAAACTTTGAGTGCAACGTGAATATTAAATATGCCATCTTCAGAGGAGGAGGATACGGAAGAAAATTTCGTTAGTCCCAAACGAAAACACAAAAAACGGAAGAAGAATTCCCAGCAAAACACGTACTCACAAAGTCAAATTCAAGATATCATCGGCTGCGAAAATAATCCACAAAAAACAAGGAATTCCGCCAGTTCAAACATCCCAAGTGTAAACAAAAAACCTAGCACACAAAACCGGTCCAAATTTAATTCGGTATCAGAGCGTTCATACCAAAACTATTTCTATTTACAAACAGATAAAAATATAAATAGAGTGCACCTTGCTAACATATGGGCAGTAAAAAACCCATCAACTCAAGATGTTATCATACAAACTAAACTGGGTTTCTGCCTCAAATCCAATCAAGAAAAGGCAATAATCTTAGAAACACTAAAAGAGCTAAAAAATTAAAAAATAATTATAGACTTCCAAGAAACAAAGGAAAAACAAAACTCAAAATCAAGTACATCCATCAAAACTATGTCCTACTCAGCCGTGGTACTTTGGGTAGACAAGGAAATACAAGAAGAGGAATTTAGTACTTTTTTACAAACACAGATTAAATTAAGCTTTTGCAAAAGAATTATTGCAAAAGCCACAAACAAACCATGCTCTCATTTTAGAATAATGACCCAATGTCTAAAATCATATGAAACACTACTCAACAAACTACTACAAATTCACTTTGTCGTTCATCCAAGCATCGCCCCAAATCCACTCCCAATTCCATGTGCCAAATGTGCAGAATTTACCCACAAATCAGAAGCGTGCCCTAACAATTTGATTTGTTCCAAATGCAGAGGAAACCATAAAGAAGCTCAATGTCAATCGACACTGGCACCTTCTTGTCAAGCATGTGGGTCTTTCAGTCACAGAGTGTGGTCAATAAAATGCCCAAAACGTCCAATAAAACCAATTGAAGGCATCCCTAACATAAAAATAAAGTCCATTAACAAAAAGTCATATGAAATTAAAAACCAGCAAATGAAACAATCCCGCATACATGGCCCAGTCACAATACACGACATGTTAATTGAAAATTATATGTCTGAAGTAAATAACCCAAATAACAAAGATCGTCAAGACCTAATCGTCAAACTAAAAAACAAATTTATTGAAATGTACCGGATAGATACACACGCCGTTTTCTCTGGGAATAAAATGTATATTCTAATGTTTGACACTCTACAAGAAAATGCGGCTACACCAACGGAACCGAAAGAAGGACAACAAACCCAAGTAGAAAACAGCAATGGCTACTAAATTTGTGTATTGCAACATCAATAGTTATACATCCAAAAAACCACTAGTGAACTATTATTTACAAAATAGTGACATTAAATGTGCTTTATTTGTAGAAACAAAAACTAAGCCGGACAGTAGTGTAAGCTATCAAAACTGGGACATATTGCACAAGGTAGAAAATACTTCAAACACAAATACTAGGGGAGGTAGTCTCATACAAGCACACAGATCATTAGAAATGGGAAAAGCAGATCCGGCACAACTTAACAATCCTTTAAATGAGATGATGCACTGCACGGTAAATTTTTTACGTAAGAAACTCCATATATTTTTGGTATACAGTCATCCAGGGGCGTATAAACTTGAGGACAATATACTCATCAAAGCAGCACAATATGAAAACGCGATTATAATAGGAGACTTCAATCCCAATAAAGTAAAACTGAAACAAATTTACAAAACACACAATACAGTGAAATTCCTGGTGGATAACGGGCAAGAAGTCAAAAAAGATAAAGAAATAGCCAACCTGTTCGCAAAATACTTCAGCAATACATATGCCATGGAAAATGACCCAAAATTTTACGCAAACCACTTTAACCAGGTACTAGAATGGAGGAAAGCTTACAAGGAGAATCATATCATAGAACATGTCCAGCTTATTACATCAGACGAATACTACTCTGTGCTGAACAAAGGACGAAACACAGCTCCTGGGGGCGATCAAGTACCAAGAAAGATAATTAGACAGCTGACAGGCAATATTCACCAAAAAATTATTGAGATTTACAACTACTGTCTGCAAAGTGCGTATTTCCCTATGGAATGGAAAGAGGGGGTAATAAAAACAATACCAAAACCTAACCAAAATCACAGTTTACCGGAGAATTATCGACCAATTACACTACTACCCGTGATCGGAAAGATATTTGAAACAATAATAAAACTTCGTCTACAAAATGAAGTAGGTCACAATATTCCATCATACCAGTTCGGTTTCAAGGAAAAAAACATCAACTATTCATCCACTAACAATTTTAACATCAAATTTACAGACAGCTAACAAATATGGAAAACATTCCGCGGCACTGTTTCTTGACATACAAGAAGCTTTCGACACTACATGGTACAATGGCATCCTGATGAAATTACAGAAATTACAATGCTCTCCTTATCTTCTAAGTGTGTTGGCTAGCTTCCTATAGACAGTTAAAAGTAAAAATTCGAGATTCATATTCTTTCGTGTTTCAAACAGAGCAGGGTGTTCCACAAGGTTCGCCCCTTTCTCCTCTACTGTTCAACCTGTATTGCCATGACATCTATCACCAAGCAAGAAGACTCCCAGACGTTATTGACAAATCATCATATATTCTACAATTTGCTGACGACACGGCCCTAGTAACTCACAGCTATTCTCTCCAGAATACAGTGGCAAAACTACAACAATTACTGGATTGCATCGTTCAATGGACCCAACAATGGAGAATAAAACTAAACCCCACAAAAACCCAGTTTATCATTTTTCATCATAGAATTTCAATCTCCTCTCCAAAAGTTAAGATGTATAACCTTGATATTACACCGTCATCTCAAGTCAAATACCTGGGAATAAGCTGAATTTCAAACAGCAAGCCGCTAGCGCTAAAGCCAAGGCCGTAAGCAGAGCCAAACATTTCAGACAGTTGACATACAAAGATGAAGGAATAAGCACGCAGGCAGCAACAAATATTTATAAATTGATTTGTCGTCCCTTGCTGGAATATGGCCATGTCCTCTACTGGAATTCCAGGAGTAGTACCACCAAAACTTTGGAAGTTGCTAAAAGGCAATATCTGAGGATAGTCACAAAGATCAGGCACCCACGAAATCCAATGCACCACCCTTCCAACGAATTATTGTACCAGAGGACTGGGATCATCCCCATCGTGAAGCGTCTGCATCAACTAAGCATCTCATATGCACACCAACCCCACAACATAGCAATTATGCAGAACCTAATTATTCAACAGGAACCGGATGCTAGAACTAAAAGAAAATACCCTGAAGTAACCTTAATGGAAAAAATCATTGCTACAAAAAATACACCAATAAACAACTGAAATGAAGAACCAAGTCCCAAAACCTACTTGAAATTTGTAAATTGAACCCATTGGAGAAATGTGCTCTGGATTATTTTGCCTCCAAAAAACAAAGTCAGTCTGAGAAAACGGAAAATCCCGATTTGTTATTTTTTAAAAGCCTCTTGCCTGAGTTGCGTGGTATGACAAACGCCCAAAAACACGAGTTCAAATATAGAACTATGCAAACTCTTGGTGAAATACTTTACACACCACCACCGAATCATCATTCTCCAGGGCCTCATTCATTCAATGTTTATTCATCATTTCGTCCATCTTCGATGATGTCAAACAATTCTTAAGCACCATCCTCACATTCTTCGAACCATATAAGTACACCTATAACATCTCCAAGTTCTAACGATTATGAGATTTTACAAAATCTGTAATAAATAATAAATAAACTTGTTTGATTTACCTTAGTGTCATGATTAATTTTTCCTTTGGTGAAATAGCTTCCCTTGTTAGTATCAACTTTCTTGATAAAAGGTTCCAATCTATCTAAGAGTATGGTAAATGTTGCCTGAGAAAAAAAAAAAAAAAAAAAAAAAATATAGGAAGAAGGAAACCTCCTTGTTTTGTTTGATCGCCTCTTCTGCGGATGGTGTATAAGTTTTAAACTCTTTTTTCCCCATAGGGTCTCTCTGTCTCTCCCCTTGTAAAAAGACAGTAGTCACATTGATCGACTGATTTGAGCTCCTGAAGATGGTCATTTATGTGACCGAAACTTGTTGAGCAGACCTTACCATCTAAGGTCATAATAAAGTATTGTGGAGAACACTGTTTGTCATTTCCTTCCTTTCGTACTCTAGCGACTCCACTGAAAGAATATGGACTACTACTTCTTTCTAGTTTAATTTATTAACAAATTCAGTATATTACTTCTCTTTCTATCAGCTTGCAAGTTTTCTCTAACGTTATCCATGATGATATCAACATTCTGCTCATTCACATTCTATTCCAGCAAATTGGATATCTGCAACCTCTTCTAGCAAGTCTCCATTTAGAATGCATATATTATGAAGCACGACCTCTGATACAATAAGTAGTGGGATTAGATCTAATCTAATGACTCTAATCGACGAAATCTCCCCTTTAGATGCGCAAATGCATTTTCTATAACTACTCGTCATTGAGACAGTTTGTTGTTAAAATTTATTTTCGCAGGAGGTAGAGCTCCATTATTTTTTAAACCAACTAGTAAATAAGGCGATAACTTATATGCCAGGTCTCCTATTAGATTACTGTCTTCTGAGAATATCACAGAGCCATTTGTGACCCTCGAATTAAGTTCTGACTTTCGAAAAAGGCGCATATCATGTATGGAGCCAGGTTACCCAGCATATATACAGCCAAAAATAATTTTCTGTTGTAGCATGGTTCACTATTTAATTAATTTACGAACCCGGTGCGGGTTGCAGAATTCGGGACGACTACATTTTGTGGTGCAAGCAGAGTCTTCTGGCTGGGCTCTACCCTCTCAGGCAGAGTTTTCGACTGTCTGGGAGAAACACGGTTGGGGCACTGGAGAGTATTATGGAGAAAATGGCGGAGTTTAAGGGAAAAGGGTGGCATGTGTTGGTGGTCACGCTTGATTTGAAGAATGCCTTCAATATGGCGTGGCCTCCATATGTGGATGAGAGGATGGAAGTGGACGCAGTTCCGGCCACAATGAGGGAGTGTGCTTGGGATTTTTTGAATGGGAGAAAGGTGAAGAGTGGTAGGGTCACAAAGGATATCGTAATGGGCTGTCCACAGGGATCGAGCTTGGGCCCGACCTTGTGGTTAGGGTGTATGAATGAGTGGCTGCGGAACATTATTATGGCTGATGAAAGAGGAGAAGTGTATGGACAGGCCTTTGCTGATGACCAGGTGCTTTTGGTGGCTGGTGTGTCAGTGAAGGAGATTGAGAGGAAATGGCAGGAGGCCTGGAGGAGATGTTGCACATGGGAGGATAAAACCAGGATGGGGTACAACCAGGGGAAGACAAAGGCAATGTTTGTGGAAATAAAAAAGAAGATTAGGCCTCCTGTCGTTAAAATAAGAGAATGGCGGGTTGAGTGCATGGAATGGGTTGAGGTGTTGGGTATTCGATGGGACAAGAAGTCTCTCTTCATTGAGCATGTGTCGAAAGCGCGGGGTAAGTTGGGGGAGGCTTCGAATAAATTAGCCGGTCTATGTAGAAATAAGTGAAAGATAGATAAGGAAAAGATTAAGATGGTAGCGGAGAGGGTGGTACAGCCAGCAGCTCTGTATGGGGCAGAGGTTTGGGGAGGAAGGGCAAGGGATTCTAGGGTGATCAAACATCTTGCGGCGGCTCAGAGAAAGTTTCTTTTGGCTGCTGCAAGATGTTACAGGACCGTGGCAACGGAGACGTTAAGGGTGTTAACGGGGATGCCGCGTTGGCATTTGTTGGCGGAATGTGTTTGGAAGTTCAGAGTGGAAAGGAAGGATGAAAAGATTATGAATGCGGCGAGGGAATGTGATAGACCCTTTCCGGGTTGGGAACTCTCGTACAAGGGGGGTAGGGAATATGAAGGGTGGAAGAAGGTTTGGGTAGATGCGTCAGTGGGTGAATGGGGTACTGGGATAGGTGTAGTCGGAGAAGATGTGACTATTGCACAGAAGTGGGACGAGATAGAGAGGACTAGCTTGGAGGCGGAGCTATTGGCGATTAAAGAGGCAGTGGTATGGGTGGAGAAAGAGAAGGAAGGATGTTTCCTCATCCTTACTGACTCTAGGTTGGCGGTAGAATTCCTCGGGAAGGATAGCATACATAAATTGGTGGAACAGATTAGGAATAGGATGGGGAGCTGTAGGATGGGTGGGAAGACAGTGGCGCTTGAGTGGACGCAACGGGAAAGTAAAGGGAGTATAAGGGCAGATAAGGTTGCTAGGGGTGCCAGGGTGGCAGTTGACAAGCAGGACTTTGGTAGTATTAAGTTATGGGATAGGAAGGGGATTAGGCGTAGAGAAAAAGATTGGGTAATCGAAAATTGGCAATTGGAATGGGACGGTTCGGAAAAAGGGAGGGTATACGAGTTATGTATACGAGTTATCTACGAGCTGTTGACGGGACATGGTAACCCTAAAAAGGTTTGGTTTGGTTAAGGATGACGATCTTTGTGTTTGTGGGGGGTGCAGGGAAACTGCCAAACATGTAAGGGAGGAATGTGTTAGGGTTGAAAGGTTGAAGGGGAGAGAAAAGATGAATGGGAGGGAGTGGAAGGAGGTGCGACTAAGAGTGGAAGGTAAGATGAATCTGGTAGACATATTGTTAGTAAATGAGTTTGCAGAGGAGGCTATGGCGGAGGAGGTAATGGAGGGTTAAGGGAATGGGGAAGAGGCAACGCGGCGTGCGTTCTGATAACATAAATACTGTAAATATGTTTATATAGTTGAGAGTTTTAAGGGCAGACTTGTTAGAATTAAGTTTAGGTTAAGGGTTAATGTACATTTGTAGAATAGGTTATTTTCTTTAGTATGGTATTATTTTGTTCTTAGGCTAAGTATTATGTTAGGTTAAGGTTGTAAATAAATAAAAGGTTTCCCCGGTCTTCTTTCCCCGCAGCTCGCAATTCAGTGATCATGTGTACTTGGTGCGCATGGTTACTGAATTGTTGGTAGGCGGAGATGGGATGGCGTTTCCTTGAGAGTGGTTTTGTTGGATTGTTGGTACAGGACGGACTTAAGCCCTGTGTAGGGTCGGGTAGTTATCTCTTTCGGTATGTCTCTGCTCGTTCCCCTAATTACTATTTTAAGCACAATTTTGGAATCCTAATTAAATTCCCTATCCAATGGCATAAAAAAGATTACAAAATTTGGTACAGTCAGGGAGAAAAGTGGTGTCAAAGTTTGAACTGCCAGAAACACAGTTTGAAAGAACAGTCAGCGACAAATAGCCTGTAAAACCGACTTGAAGTGGAAAAATAACTGTTTAGGCACATTTTTGGAATCCTCATTAAATTTCCTATCCAATAATATGAAACAACACTACAAAATTTGGTACAGTCAGGCAGAAAGGCGGTGTCAAAAATTTGAATTTTCCAGAAACACAGTTGGAAAGCACAGTCAGGGACAAATTTACCTGTAAAATCCACTTGGAGTGAAAAAAATTAATGTTTTAAGCACATTTTTGGAATCCTCATTAAATTCTCTATCCAATAGCCTATAAAAATACTACAAAATTAGGTACAGTCAGGGAGAAAAGCGGTGTCAAAGTTTGAACTGCCAGAAACACAGTTTGAAAGGACTTTTTGAAAAAATTACTTGCGATAAACAAAAACTAAATTGTAATTATGACACTTTGTATCTTTGACATCATTCACGTTTGAACTAAGGTAAGTTGGATTAGATCCTCATATTTAAACATCAAAAATTTGTAGTAACATTTTTTTTAGGGACACCCTGTAGGATCATGTTGAAATCAACCAAAATAGACTATATCATAGATTTTGTATCAGTAACGTAGCCCTCCAGATTTCTCTATCTGTAGTAAAATTGGCATTAATCAGATACTTTGATAGTTCATGGGTTGATTGTTTGAAAGAAATTTGATATTTTCCAGTTTTAAAAACGTTGTGTTTTGGCCACTCTGTGTAATAGCACAGTAAGGCCACATATGCAAAATTTGCGTAAAGTATTTGTGATTGGTGTCTGACAGTTAGTCAAGTGACAGTCCCAGTATAGTTAGTATAGTTTGTGATTGGTCAAAAAAGCAGCCTTAAGCTTGGTGCTTTTTTTTGACCAATCACAAACCAGCCACTGTACGGAGATTTATGCATTTGAGTTACAGGCTCTACCAATTACTTAGATATTTTATAACAAAACTCAGATTTTTTTATGGACCGAGACCAAAACGAATCAAAATTTGCGGATGAGCATATCGATGCCGTATCCAATTTCGGCAAAAGGTCAAAGAAGTCGGCATGACCAAAAGGGAAATCCATTTGCGATCTGGCAATAAGGACTTTGGAAGATGCCCTTAGGGTCAATCGTGGGCTATTGAACTCGCGATCTCTCTCCAAAGCAGGTTGTTATCCCTAAATTATCCCGTTGCGTTCGGCAGCCCCTCCGGGATTCTATTAGTTGAAATTGGGCCGCTGTTCGTCGGCTCGAATGCCCTTTGTCTAAATACCTTGCCTAATGATTCGAATTACCTCGATGATGGCGTTTCATTAAGAAGTGTGTATATTTGGCGTTCCCTGTAACTATAATCTTTAATACTTTTGACGTGTTCGGGAGCATCGTAAAGCCTCGAAGCATGACTTGGTTTCCTCGGAATAATGATCTTTTTTGACGACTGCTCCGCGCCGGCTGCTTAATCAACGGGGATGAGCCCCGACCGCCAAACGGAAGAAAAAGCGACCCGTATGGTGTTGGCTACCTGATGTTCGCGTATTCCGTTACTCTCAGGGGCGTATCAATCATTGTTTACAATGTACCAACTTGGAAAACGTCAATTTAGTCCAGAAAGTCTTGCAATGCAACCAACTAAGATGTGGGCACAACTTGACAGTTTGTTACATGTGTTTCCTACCAACCTAACTTAAGATCGTAGCGCCATTTGAACTAAAATCGAACAAAACATTATAAACGAGGATGTAAAATTTTTGCAAAATTAAATTTATCGAATTTTTTCCGGAAAACTGAAAATTAAAAATTAATTGTTTTTTTCCTACTCGGCTGCGGTAAAGTGCACTTTTTTGCACTCATTTGAGTGCGGGAGTACTTTTCCACACTAGTGCACTAAAGTAACTTTTCCACATAGAGCGAATATCTAACCGGAAAATAGGGTTTTTCTGTCAAAACACTCTAAATCCGGACACTGATGTACTTTTTATCATTAAATTTAAATGTCTTAAGTTATTTCATTAGAATGCATGACAAGTTTGACAATAACAAAGAAAAATTTGACACTGGTAATGACAAGTTTGACATTTTCTCTTTCCAATAATGGAAATTTTCCGACTCGAAATATACCGGTTTTACATCACCGATTATAAATAGCATGTCACTTCATATTTACAAAACCAGTGTCAAATTCAACAAAGGAAGAAATGACAGCTGGAACGCCCGAAAACGTTTTCAAAACTGATCACCAGAGGGAGTATCACCTATCTTGAAACGCCAATAATGACCAAGTCATTCTGTCCCAAAACACTTTGGCAACTCTGCAATGGCAATGGTGCACAAGATACTAAGAACGTTGCAAAAGGTTTCAACACCTTCAGTAAGTCCTAGAAATCTTGCAAAAGGTCTAGCAAATGTTGAAAAAGGACTAGGAACTTTCCAGAATGTCTAAAAATGTTGAAAACAATCTAGTAATATTTAAAAAAAGCCTAGAAATGTTGCAGAATGTCTAAAAATACTGCAGAAGGTTTCAAAACCTTCAGTAACTCCTAGAAATCTTGGAAAAGGTCTAGCAATCGTTGAGAGAGGACTAGGAACTTTCCAGAATGCCTAAAAATGTTGAAAACAATCTGGTAACGTTGAAAAAGGTATAGAAATGGTGCAGAAAATATAAAGAACGTTGCAAAAGGTTTCAACACCTTCAGTAAGTACTAGAAGTCTTGCAAAAGGTCTAGAAAATATTGAAAAAGGACTAGGAACTTTCCAGAATGTTTAAAAATGTTGAAAACAATCTAAGAATGTTTAAAAAGGTCTAGAAATGGTGCAGAAGATTTAAAGAACGTTGGAAAAGGTTTCAAAATCTTCAGTAAGTCCTAGAAATCTTACAAAAGGTCTAGCAAATGTTGAAAAATGACTAGGAACTTTACAGAATGTCTTAAAATGTTGAAAAAAGCCTAGTAATGTTTAAAAAGGTCTAGGAATGTTGCAGAAGATCTTAAAAGTAATGCAAAAGGTTTCAACACCTTCAGTAAGTCCTAGAAATCTTGGAAAAGGTCTAGCAAATGCTGAAAACGACTCGGAACTTTCTAGAATGTCTAAAAATGTTGAAAACAATCTAGTAATTTGAAAAAAATCTAGAAATGGTTCAGAAGATCTAAAGAACGTTGCAAAAGGTTTCAAAACTGTCAGGAAATCTTAGAAATCTTTCAAGAGGTGTAGCAAATATTGAAAAAGGACTAGACACTTTCCAGAATGTCTAAAATGTTAAAAAAGCCTAGAAATGTTTTAAAAGGCCTAGAAATGTTGCAGAAGGTCTAGCAAATGTTGAAAAAGGACTAGGAACTTTCCAGAATGTCTAAAAATGTTGAAAACAATCTAGTAATATTTAAAAAAACCCTAGAAATGATGCAGAATGTCTAAAAATACTGCAAAAGGTTTCAAAACCGTCAGTGAATCATAGAAATCTTGCAAAACTTCTCTTCTTCATAGACACTGATTGCATTGTTTAACTTTTGGGAAAATCCCAATTTATTGAATTATTTTGTTATTTATGCAGCAAATCATAAGTTATTATACATCACTAACTAAAATCAGAATAAAACGTACTATTTGGTGGGCTAAAAATCCAATATGGCGCCCATAAGAAAAAAGAAAGTTGATGATGACTGACAAAAAACGAAACGTCGTGTGGCAAATTTGAATCCATCATCGAATAGCTAGGAAAATGTGGCAATAAAAAGATGCTTTTAGTTTTCGGATATCTCTTCAAATAAGGTTAGAAATAAATAAAAACAAAAAATTTTCAGTTTTTTTCGGATATCTTCGGAAGTACTCGGAAAATCGAAATTTTTAAAACAGCATTTGGTTGAGCTTTAAATTGCGCAACTTTGCCCCAATTTAAACTTTCTCGTATCTCTTATGGTCGAATTTGAATTACCCTCTATAGTATGCTGTTTCTTGAGCAGTTTTCTGCCATATTTACCATTTGACAGAAGGATTTTAAGTACATTTTTAAGTCAAACGAATTTCATTCCTTTGTGCTTAATTTTTCCGAGTATTTTACGGTGAACAATTTTTTGGTTGAATCCTTCGAGGACAAAAAGGGCAAACCAATTCCTTCTTAAGGTTTCCCACCGCGTCTATTGATCCCACGTGGACAAAAAAACATTTAGGACTAGGGTTAACGGTCCTTTTTTAGATAAAAGACGCGAGATGCGGTGTATTAGGTTTTCGGTTGGGAATAGCGGTTTAATCCGCGTATAGAACGTTCGAATTCAATTTTTTAAGGGCACGGTACTGATATACCGAACTACGAACTACCAGAGTTTTCTTCCCTTAATTAGAGTACCTACCAGATAAAATAATTTGTAAAGCTTTCCCATGGGAAAATTCCACTCGCGAAATAGAAGAACAACGCCACGACCCTTCGTTTTTTGTCCTCGTCTGAGGGATTTTTTTCTCCAGCCCTGCTCGGGCTTCGCGTTTTGACGCTAGCTTTTGTCCTCCTAGGATACAGGTTTCTATATGCTTAGATTGCACCATTGTGTCCGCCAGAGCAAATAATAAAATCTATAACAAACCCTTTTGCGAACGGTCCCAAGAGAATCCGCGTGTAAGTGTTACAGTACCTTAATTTCTAATTAACTTATCGGGTTATCTGTCGTAAAAAAAACAGAGAATTTGACCGCTGTCCGGCTGAACGACCACATTTACGTCCGCTTAAGTTTGAGCTTCCGTTTTGTTTTTTAAAGTCTCCCAGCGTGGATTGAAGCAGGTTTTCGACCCGCGACTACTTTACTTTTACTTTTTTGCGTGTGTGACTGTTTCCGCTTTAAATTTCAAATTTTCCCTTTAGCGACCTTTTGTATAAATATTTTCCGCTTGCGAGCGCGTCACACACGTTAGCGGAAAAAAAACTGGGGCTATGTCGCTATCGTGTATGCTCGCACGGCGCTGTATATCCCGCATAAAAGGCGCTAATGGCGGAAATTCGTAACGCAAGATGCGTTTGACTGGATATGGGCGCGTTTACAGCCCCCTATTTCATTGGGGGGCCACCCCCCTGGTTTAGTTGGCGCTCCGAAACGACCGGACGCTTGTACGGGGGTTTCCACGCGATCGCGGCACATTTGAATCTTTTAAGTCGCTGAAGTGGATCAATCGATATCAGGGACGTACTGCTAAATGAAGCAGAAGATTTGGAAATTCTATAAGCAAGTCCACATGTGCAGTATTATTATGTTTGTCAAACTCAAAAACTAGAAAACGTAATAGAACACACTCTAACACGTAATAGAACACACTTCAAATAAAACATGACAATCGTCAAAAATTTACATCGAACATCCATGGCATGGACGTCACCGTCTCAATTGGATAGAGCATTTCAATCCTGTTATTCTAATCGTTAATCCGCGTCTTTTATATCGAGGATTTTATGACGGTTTACATGATCGGATTCAATAAGCGGATTCAATTTGCTCGATATAAACGTAGTCATTGTTTGAAAGTAATTAGGACAGTTGTAAAAGCTTCTGGAAGTTTTGTGAGGCTCTAGAAATCTCTGGCAAGTTTTGGTCGGTTTTACAAGGTTTTGGCAAATTCTAGAGGCTTATGGCAATTTCAATAATAAATAGCAATTGTTGAAGCTTCTGGCATTGTGAGGTTCTAGAGGCTTTTGATTTAACTTCTGGGAGGATTGATTCTGCCAACTTTTGGGAGGTTTTAGAAGCTTGTAGCAATTTTCAAAAATTGCTTGAATGTTTAGGACAGTTGTAGAGGTGTCTGTCAATTTTCAAAAACTGCTAGAAGGTTTAGGACAGTTCTAGAGACTTTTGGCAACTTTCTAAAATTGTTTGAAAGTTTTAGGACAGTTGTAGAGGCTTCTGGCAACTTTTGGGAGGTTCTAGAAGCTTATGGCAATTCTCTAAAATTGATTGAAAGTTTAGGACAGTTGTAGAGGTTTCTAGCAATTTTCAAAAATTGCTAGAAGGTTTAGGACAGTTCTAGAGACTTTTGGCAACTTTTGGGAGGTTCCAGAAGCTTGTAGCAATTTTCAAAAATTGCTTGAAAGTTTAGAAGAGAAAGAAGAGTTTTTAGTTTTTAGATGTAACGTAATTTATGTAGTTTTGTATTAAGTTTGTCAATTTGATGTATTCGCATTATTTGAGGATTCTTGTAAATGTATTGACGTTTTCCTCAGTTGCATGTTTTGCATGCTTAATTGGAGAAATAAATGATTTATTTATTATTATTATTATTATTATTATTATTAGAACAGTTCTAGAGACTTCTGGCAATTCTCAAAAATTGATTGAAAGTTTAGGACAGTTGTAGAGATTTCTAGCAATTTTCAAAAACTGCTAGAAGGTTTAGGACAGTTCTAGAGACTTTTGGCAATTTTCTAAAATTGTTTGAAAGTTTTAGGATAGTTGTAGAGGCTTCTGGCAACTTTTGGGAGGTTCTAGAAGCTTTTAACAACTTCAAGGAAGTTCTAGAAGCTTATGGCAAATCTCTAAAATTGATTGAGAGTTTAGGACAGTTGTAGAGGTTTCTAGCAATTTTCAAAAACTGCTAGAAGGTTTAGGACAGTTCTAGAGACTTTTGGCAATTTTCTAAAATTGTTTGAAAGTTTTAGAATAGTTGTAGAGGCTTCAGGCAACTTTTGGGAGGTTCTAGAAGCTTTTAACAACTTCAAGGAAGTTCTAGAAGCTTATGGCAAATCTCTAAAATTGATTGAAAGTTTAGTACAGTTGTAGAGGTTTCTAGCAATTTTCAAAAACTGCTAGAAGGTTTAGGACAGTTCTAGAGATTTTTGGCAATTTTCTAAAATTGTTTGAAAGTTTTAGGATAGTTGTAGAGGCTTAAGGCAACTTTTGGGGGGTTCTAGAAGCTTTTAACAACTTCAAGGAAGTTCTAGAAGCTTATGGCAAATCTCTAAAATTGATTGAAAGTTTAGGACAGTTGTAGAGGTTTCTAGCAATTTTCAAAAACTGCTAGAAGTTTTAGGACAGTTCTAGAGACTTCTGGCAACTTTCTAAAATTGTTTGAAAGTTTTAGGATAGTTGTAGAGGCTTCTGGCAACTTTTGGGAGGTTCTAGAAGCTTGTAGCAATTTTCAAAAACTGCTAGAAGTTTTAGGACAGTTCTAGAGACTTCTGGCAACTTTCTAAAATTGTTTGAAAGTTTTAGGATAGTTGTAGAGGCTTCTGGCAACTTTTGGGAGGTTCTAGAAGCTTGTAGCAATTTTCAAAAACTGCTAGAAGTTTTAGGACAGTTCTAGAGACTTCTGGCAACTTTCTAAAATTGTTTGAAAGTTTTAGGATAGTTTAGAGGCTTCTGGCAGAGGTTCTTCTGCAATTTTCAAAAACTGCAAAGTTTTAGGACTTTTTCTGGGTTTGAAAGTTTTAGGATAGTTGTAGAGGCTTCTGGCAACTTTTGAGGTTCTAGAAGCTCGTAGCAATTTTCAAAAACTGCTAGAAGTTTTAGGACAGTTCTAGAGACTTCTGGCAACTTTCTAAAATTGTTTGAAAGTTTTAGGATAGTTGTAGAGGCTTCTGGCAACTTTTGGGAGGTTCTAGAAGCTTGTAGCAATTTTAAAAAACTGCTTGAAAGTTTAGAACAGTTCTAGAGATATCTGGCAATTTTCTAAAATTTAAAACAAAATAAGGATGGCATCACATCAGCCTGGCAGAGTGGTTAAAATGCAAAACTAAACAAAACTTTTAAAATACTACTAAAAATCTTCCAAAAATTGCTATAAGTCTCTACGTATTTATATTTTGGAGTAAGACAAGTCAACGTCGTGAAAATTGACTTGATAGGCCATTTTAAAGCTTATCAACGGACTTTCAAACCTGGAAATCCGAGTTGTAAGTTTTCAAGTAAATTTTTACGGTTAAAAAGCAAAATTATTAATTTGTAAACCAATTATCAAGACAAAAATGGGCAAACCATTGAAAAAAACTTGCAAACTGAATGGATAGTCTAATTTGAAGCTTGGTAAGTCAATGTTCAGGGTTTGGAAGTCAAATTGAACAGTCGAAGTCAATTTTCAAGTTGCATGGTTTTAAATCGCGGTGCAAATGGCTTAAAAATTGACATGATAATCTAATTTGAGCTTTGTCAGTGGACTTTGGAAGTAAATTTTTAAGATGTCTACATTATAAGTATGTCATTGTATGTGTGTCCTAGACCTTTTTTTTACATTGCTAGCAGCCAAACATTTTTGAAAGAAGGGTAACTGGTCGATTTTTAATAAAAACTGAAAAAATTCTGTCAGCGGATAAATGTTTTGAGATGATTGAGCTGGCTAATTGCCCAAAAGAAGATTAACTGATCGATTGCAAAAGCCAGCACGTGTCTAAAAATGAAGAATAGGAAACGTGTTGAAATAAATGTTTGACAGCAAGTAGATTTATTTATTAAACGAAAACTACCTACTTTCCCTTGGCTAATAAAAAAATAAAAATTTTATGGCAACAGGTAGAAGACCGTTTTTCTCCGCCATACGCCCACGAACCCATTCCGTACTTAGCATTTAACGCAATTATTCTATTCCGCCGTTACATCCGGCATATTTTCTGTGATATTGACCTACCTCAATGAAAGTTCGTTTGTAGGTCGATGGAATATAATACGGCGATATATCTTCCTACGTCGCAAATTTATCGATTGACATGAGACTCAGTCATCATTTGCCAGATCCGGATTAAAACGAGTTTCCCATTCTTGCAAAACTCTTTGTCTAAAATACATAAAAATCAGTGGGCCGGCCCTGTCAAGTATAACAGCTAAAGTCCAGATGACGACACCCAGTACGCAAAAACCGTCGAACGTTCAAAAAGGTACAATTCCGCCCTTTCGACCTTAATCGGTTAGAGGCTCATTGGTCGACGATTATCAATGGCTTCCTGATTTAATGCATAGACCACTACTGCATATGTTGTTTTTGGATAATTGAATGACTTGACAGTTTAAGGCACAAGATAAAATCGATATTTTTACTCGTTTAGGTGCTTTTTCATCGAAATGCTCACAAATTAGCCAGTTAAACCTGACAACACCGCGTATTGAGTTTGAAGCGTGGATGATTTGGGTAAATCTCAGTACAGTGGGTATAGTTTGTAATTGGCCAAGAAAAAGCAGCAAGCTGAAAGCTGCTTGTTTAGACCAATCCCAAACTATCCACTATTCTTAAATTTACGCAAATATGGTCAGCATAGTGGATAGCTTGTGATTGGTCAAAAAAAGCAGCCAGCTGAAAGCTGCTTTTATGACCAATCACAAACTACGAACAGTGCTGATTTACCTAATTTCTGCACACGTGGACTTGAATTGAAACCTTCACCTAGAGTATGATATTCTAACAATAACAATACGTTGATACACACTTTTGACCTGGAAAATTGTTCTAATAACCATATTTACTGTAAAATAAGGGTAAATGGTAAATACAGCTTTAAATTTGGCTTAGAATTGCCAACTTTAAAAAAAAAACATTGCATAAACCTGGAAAATAAGAATTTCAATTCAATTCATTTAAATTTTACATATTTTTCAATTTTGCTAAACCGCCATTAGAAAGAGGATAAAAAATACTACAAAATGAGCCAAAACTGGCATCTCTAGCTCTTCACGTTACCGAGATATTGAATCTGAAAAAGTACTTAAAAAGACGCCTAATATTCTGCCATTCTTTCAATTTTTTTGAAAAATAAAAGAGTTATAGTTTTTGTTTGTTTTACGCTTTTTTTGCACTTTGGCTTTTTAAATTATATAGTGTGTCCAAGATAAGGAGGGCCACTATTGGGATCTTGGAAACGGTTAGAGATACAGTTTTGGTTAAATGGGAGAAAAGTTGCGTAATCATAACGGCATTTAGAAAACGTTTGTTTGGTTTTTGAGATATTTTGAAAAAAGTTAATTTGGGGGGGTAATATCCCTAGTGCATTTAATTTTTCCGGAAAAATTCGGAAAAACGAGTTTCTAAGTAATTTGTTTTAACAAATAACATGAGCGAGAGTGGTTTTAAAAATCCTCGTCTTCCACTCTCATGCTCATGCTATTTGTTAAAACAAATTACTTAGAAACGAGTATCCCAATTTTTCCACAGGAAAAATTAGATGCACGAGGGATATTTGGTAAGATTATTTCCTGAGTTAAATAAACATTTTATTTTAATTAAAACAATAAGAACAATAATTAATAAGAACAATAACTTTCAAGCTAGAAAGGGTAACACTATTCTTTATGTTGCTCTGAGGAGTGTGCAATTTTTTCGAATTTTTTTTCCGGAAAAACTGCTGACAGCCAAGTTGACAGTTGTTAAGTGATTTTTCCACTTAAAATTTACATTTGTTATACTAATTCTTGATAGCGATTGGTCAAAATTGATAGGAAGGAAATAATCTGATTTAAGACATTTTATTTTTTTGTGACGTTAATATTGGACTTAGACCAAAACTAATGATACTTCTCCACAGCAACTTTTAAAACTCTTTAAAATGGCAGTATCAATTTTTCATTCCTACGTTTCATCATCAACCTTATTTTTCATCATTGAAAGTCAGTCATTGTTTTCTGAAAGCCCTTTTTATTCCGAATTTAATGATATGACCTATTACGGATCTGAAAATAATTTTTTATTTTTTTTTTAATTAAAAATTGCCTCAAAGTCAATAAATTGTTCAGGTTATTTAATGGTTGAAATTAATTTCAACTTAATAATAAGACAAAAAACCAGTTTCTCCAATCCCAAAAATAAAAGAAGTAAAAATAAATAAAATTTAAGTTTCATACATTATTGAATTCGAAATAAAAAAGGGCTTTCAGTGGGGAAGTGTCATTAGATTTGGTCTAGTTTCAATATTAACGTCACAAAAAAAAAAGAAAATGTTAAATCAAAGAATTAACTTTTTTTCAAAATATCACAAAAACCAAAACAAATTTCGACCTTTTCTAAATAAAAAAAAAATATTAAGGTCATCATTAAGCAACTTTTCTCCCATTTAACCAAATCTGTATCTCTAAACGTTTTCAAGATCCCCATAGTGGCCCTCCTTATCTAGGACACACTGTATACATGTCAAATTAAGTAGTTTTGTTTGGTTTGACGTCCCTGTAAATCGAACCTGTTTAAGATTTTTTTTACAGACACGTATACTTACCTAGAATTTTTCTTAAAAACGTAAATAATCAACTATAACTAGATTGTGCATTTTTGTTTAACGCAAAAAATAAAACAACTGAATTTATTATATGATTTTATTTTGATACAAAAATACTGTTAATACCCGGTACAAAACAACAAATTCTTGCCAAGTCAAAGCTTGTTGACTTAGCCAAAAAAGAAAACAATACAACAACTTACTTAACATTAGTACACCCTGTAGTGGTTACCACAAAATCTTGACTTAGATAGAACTGCAGTGTTGTCATTTAAACGTAGATTAGTCAAACGATAATAAACAATCAATCATTACGTAATATGGCACATTATAAAATTATGTTAAATAAAATATATGGCAACAATGCTACATGGATACATAAAAATTTATTTACAGCTATATCACAAAATATTTGTTGTTAGTCTCTATAGGGTGATTGAATAAAGAGATAAAATTCAACTAAAGTTTCCTTCAGTAACATCACAACGCCTTTATTCGATCACCCTGTACATGGTAAAAGCAGTATTGTACCTCAAAACGGTTTAATCGTAGCTTTGGTTTACATTTTGGTTTATTTATTATTTGCAAAAAATTTAAAAAAAATCATTTACTTCTTCACTTTACTATTGGATTGACTACGTTGTTCAAACGCGTTTTGTAAATTTTTTATCAACGTTTGCACGGTTTTTACCTGGACTGTAGTAACAGCGGGATTACTACACTCTTCCAGCCACCTCAAGAACTGATTGCCATGTTCCATAGCTTCCATGGGGTCCACAATATCCACGCTTCCGATTGGAATTTGGTTCAGATGGTTCTGGATGACAGGCAAAGTGTCCAACACTGAACCATGATTTTGGACATTTTTTGGATGATCATTTTCTGTGATTGTTTCTCGTTCCCTGGTCAGTTCTTGCTGAATAATTACCTGTGGATAGCTATGGCAGGCTTGTTGATGCAGATTTTCTTGGTACTGGTATATTTGGTCGGGTTTTTCCACAGCTGAGGCATATGTGATGGGCCTATACGCTAGATTGAATCGTTTTGGTACATTTTTAACCTCCCCATGGTTTGAATTTTCCTCGGTAGGGCACAGCATCCTGACTTGGTTACGGATTTTGTCTTGATTTTTGCACCAGCCCCTTAACGTGGACTCTGGTACTCCAAGAGATCTAGCCACTGAAGCTTTGGTCTCACCATTGACACTAACCCTAGTAATGGCCTTTAGCTTTTCTATAGCATTGAGCGATCTGGTAGGTCGTTTAAAGGTGCTGGACGACATTGCTAACACTGTTTGTAAACACTGGCACGTGCGATTACCACCAATCAAATAAACGCAACACTTGCAAAAGCGGACAACTCAATTGTATAACAACTCAAAGAAAAGTGCCAAAAGATTGGCGAGACGCGATTCTTTTGACCGTCGTACGGTACCACCCCCCACCCTGGGCTAGGTGGTACATAGCGTCACTACGTCTACTACTACTACATAGCGTGGTACTTTAAGTCACGTGCTAGACGCCTTGAACACCTGAATAGGGGTTCTCCCACACTTTTATGACCATCTAGGTACAATTTTTACTGACAGCAACAAGTGTGCGTTGGCTAAATTCTTTCTGACTGTTTTCCAAATGCCATTTTAGTTTCGGAAAGTTAACATATCAAAAGTCCTCACTTGTAGCACTTAAGCCTGAGAAGAGAGCAGATTTTGAACTTTTTGGTTTTTTGTTTATACCTAGGAAACTATAGGTGTTTTGCTGCCGTGACCACTCTATACGAAAATCAGAAATGCAACGCCATTTCAGGCAGTATGTTCATTGAAACTTGTTGTGTAACCAGTAAATTGACTTTAAAATTCAGAGTAGTATTGTGTTTTTTCCATAAACAAACCTTACTATACTGAAACTGTTATTATTACCAACAAAAACGAAAGAATGTCAGTTGAAATGTCCCAAACCCAATTTCCGTTAGTATTTTTGAAATCTGCGAATTAGAATTTTCCTAACAGAAAACCATAACATTGGATTTGCATAAAACGTATGGCAACGTTGTAAGTGACAGTGTACGAAACAGTGGATTTGACAGGTGGTCACAAGATGTTAATCAGAATTCCTGATATAGTGGTCACGTGACTAATTGTTGAATTACGTTCATTTTGGCTCAATGAAATGCTTCATCTTTGCTCAGAGTCAAGAGCATTGATTTGCAATAGTGACATATGTATGTGTTTTGCTGCCGTGACCACTCTATACGAAAGTCAGAAATGCAACGCCATTTCAGTCAGTATTTTCGAAATCTGGGAGTTACGGCATTGAAACTTGCTGTGTAACCAGTAAATTGACCTTAAAATTCAAACGACAATTCAACGTCGTAATGTATTTTTTGGATAAACAAACCTTACTTTACTGAAACTGAAATCATTACCAACAAAAACGAAAGAATGTCAGTTAAAATGTCCCAAACCCAATTTCGTTAGTATTTTTGAAATCTAAGAATTACGGCCCTGAAATTTGCTGTGTTGTCAGTAAATTGACAATAAAATCCAGGCGGGTATACCATTTTTTCCGTAAACAACTCTTACTCAACTTAAACTGTAATAAATCCTCTTGAAAATGAAAAGGAAAGTCAGAAATATAATGAAAGATCATTTTATTTTTTTGCATCACCAGAAAGAGCTTAAAATATCTTTTTCACAGGTTCACAGGTCTTGAATGTTGGTTTTAGGCCTTAAAAATGTTTCTAATAGAAAACCATCACATTGGATTTGCATAAAACGTATGGCAACGTTGTAAGTGACAGTGTACGAAAATGGATTTGACGGGTGGTCACAAGATGTTAATCAAAATTCATTATATAGTGGTCACGTGACTAATTGTTGAATGACGCTCATTTTGGCTCAATGAAATGCTTCATCTTTATCATCCTTACAGGGTGATAAAAAAATTTCCAGTTTATCATCCGATAGTAACGGGTGTTCAATAATTGTTAGGGTCAGGTCGCCTATGGATGGCAATTGTCACAAAAAGCGTATGTCTTAGATAACGTTGCAAACAATTATTACATGACAGCTGTCAATTCGCCGGTTTGATTTCAAACCATATACGAATCTTATATTATATATTATACTTATCAACGGCCCTACGGTCATGCTAGAACGAGAGAACCACAGCCAATTACGACTATAACAATTATTGAACACCCGTTACTATCATTACATGATAAACTGGAAATTTTTTTATCACCCTGTATGGAAGCATTTTTTGAATATTTAGTTTATGGTCGCATTCGTTTTCACGCTCCATGGAGCGAGCAGAGATTATTTAACGTCACAATGACGTATTTTCACAATTGGTCAAATTATGGTTTTGCCAAATTACGTCATTGTGACGTCAAAAACGTTCTGCTCGCTCCATGGAGCTTGAAAACGAATGCAGCCTATATGTAACTATTGCAAATCAATGCTCTTGACTCTGGGCAAAGATGAAGCATTTCATTGAGCCAAAATGAAAGTAATTCAACAATTAGTCACGTGACCACTATATAATGAATTTTGATTAACATCTTGTGACCACCCGTCAATTCCACTTTCGTACACTGACACTGACAACGTTGCCATACGTTTTATGCAAATCCAATGTTATGGTTTTCTGTTAGGTAAATTTTCAAGACCTACTTTTTAAGTTAGGAAGTGTCAATGACATCGTTGAAAAAGAAATTTTAAGCTCTTTCCGGTGATGCAAAAAAATAAATAATGTTTCATTATATTTCTGACTTTAATTCATTTTCAAGAGGATTCATCACAGTTTGAGTTGAGTTAGAGTTGTTTACGGAAAAAATGATATACCTCCCTGGATTTTATTGTCAATTTACTGGCAACACAGCAAATTTTCAGGGCCGTAATTCGCTTATATACTAACGGAACAATTTTCGTTTTTTTTTGGGACATTTGAACTGACATTCTTTAGTTTTTGTTGGTAATAATAACAGTTTCAGTAAAGTAAGGTTTGTTTATGGAAAAAACACAATACTGCTCTGAATTTTAAGGTCAATTTACTGGTTACACAACAAGTTTCAATGCCGTAACTCCCAGATTTCGAAAATACTGACTGAAATGGTGTTGCATTTCTGATTTTCGTATAGAGTGGTCAAAAACCAAAAAGTTCAAAATCTGCTCTCTTCTCAGACTTAAACAAGCGAGGACTTTTGATATGTTAACTTTCCGAAAAAAACTAAAATGGCATTTGGAAAACAGTCAGGAAGAATTTAGCCAACGCACACTTGTTGCTGTCAGTAAAAATTGTACCTAGATGGTCATAAAAATGTGGGAGAACCGCTATTCAGGTGTTTAAGGCGTCTAGCACGTGACTTAAGTACCACGCTAGAGACGCTATGTACCACCTAGCCCAGGGTGGGGGGTGGTACCGTACGACGGTCAAAATAACCGCGTCTCGCCAATCTTTCAGCACTTTGCTTGAGTTGTTATATTATACAATTGAGTTGTCCGCTTTTGCAAGTGTTTCATTTGATTGGTGGTTAATCGCACGTGCCAGTGTTTACAAACAGTGTTAGCAATGTCGTCCAGCAACTTTAAACGACCTACCAGATCGCTCAATGTTATGGAAAAGTTAAAGGCCATTACTAGGGTTAGTGTCAATGGTGAAACCAAAGCCTCAGTGGCTAGGTCTCTTGGAGTACCAGAGTCCACGTTAAGGGGCTGGTGCAAAAATCAAGACAAAATCCGTAACAAGTCAGGATGCTGTGCCCTACCGAGGAAAATTCAAACCATGGGGAGGATAAAAATGTACCAAAACGATTCAATCTAGCGTATAGGCCATCACATATGCCTCAGCTGTGGAAAAACCCGACCAAATATACCAGTACCAAGAAAATCTGCATCAACAAGCTTGCCATAGCTATCAACAGTTAATTATTCGGCAAGAACTGACCAGGGAACGAGAAACAATCACAGACAATGATCATCCAAAAAATGTCCAAATCATGGTTCAATGTTGGACACTTTGCCTGTCATCCAGAACCATCTGAACCAAATTGAAACCGGAAACGTGGAGACTGTGGACCCCATGGAAGCTATGGAACATGGCAACCAGTTCTTGAGGGTGGCTGGAAGAGTGTAGTAATCCCGCTGTTACTACAGTCCAGGTAAAAACCGTGCAAACGTTGATGAAAAAATTTACAAAACGCGTTTGAACAACGTAGTCAATCCAATAGTAAAGTGAAGAAGTAAATGATTTTTTTTTAATTTTTTTGCAAATAATAAATAAACCAAAATGTAAACCAAAGCTACGATTAAACCGTTTTGAGGTACAATACTGCTTTTACCATGTACAGGGTGATCGAATAAAGGCGTGTGTGATGTTACTGAAGGAAACTTTTTAGTTGAATTTTCTCGCTTTATTCAATCACCCTATAAAGAGTAACAACAAATATTTTGTGATATAGCTGTAAATAAATTTTTATGTATCCATGTAGCATTGTTGCCATATATTTTATTTAACATAATTTTATAATGTGCCATATTACGTAATGATTGATTGTTTATTATCGTTTGACTAATCTACGTTTAAATGACAACATTGCAGTTCTATCTAAGTCAAGATTTTGTGGTAATCACTACAGGGGTGTACTAATGTTAAGTAAGTTGTTGTATTGTTTTTTTTTTTGGTTAAGTCATCAAGCTTTGACTTGGCAAGAATTTGTTGTTTTGTACCGGGTATTAACAGTATTTTTGTATCAAAATAAAATCATATAATAAATTCAGTTGTTTTATTTTTTGCGTTAAACGATTGACCAAAATTGACAATTGCCTTTCATAGGCGACCTGACCATAACAATTATTGAACACCCGTTATTTATTATAAAGCAAACAGCAGTTCTATATTTTTACATACATAGTAGAATTACAAGGGGTTGTTTCTGATGGGGAAAATTAAAAATTGACAAAATGTCTTAAAAAAGCGACTTTCTACGTGAATAACCCTTTACTGCGTGTGANACGAGNANAATTNANTGCGCANTGGGATTGAGACGCANGTCCNCAGGCNGNCCCNTGAGTNGTNCTANCNNATGCCANCGCAGAANAGGNANAGAANNTCANNCTAGCNTGNNNACAGCACAGATGCGTCCTGNATAAAGGTNGCTTGNCTTGNTTNANGNCANTNGGACGNATACANCTGACACGNNANNNNACANCGNGAGTTGATAGNNNCNTTCCCANGGATGNTAATTCANCCNTTATTCNCAAGNCGGCGGTNTGCTCANNGGGTATCCNGATANTNACCTGCTGAACGCTTCNANTATCNCGGGCACNCTTNGTGTTCCGANCNATGACGCGCCAAAGATANATNACTCCAGCNNCAGCCNAATTCNGNGACTTGNCAGTNGGNAACAGAAGTNNACNCTCCACANNTAAGGNAACTANTGNGNNANTCTGNATNACGCGNGCNANGGNGCAAANCTNGAGNCACTCGTNCNNNAATGAACNTCCGATATTTATACAAAAGGTCGCTAAAGGAAAATTTGAAATTTAAAGCGGAAACAGTCACACACGCAAAAAAGTAAAAGTAAAGTAGTCGCGGGTCGAAAACCTGCTTCAATCCACGCTGGGAGACTTTAAAAAAACAAAACGGAAGCTCAAACTTAAGCGGACGTAAATGTGGTCGTTCAGCCGGACAGCGGTCAAATTCTCTGTTTTTTTTACGACAGATAACCCGATAAGTTAATTAGAAATTAAGGTACTGTAACACTTACACGCGGATTCGCTTGGGACCGTTCGCAAAGGGGTTTTGTTATAGATTTTATTATTTGCTCTGGCGGACACAATGGTGCAATCTAAGCATATAGAAACCTGTATCCTAGGAGGACAAAAGCTAGCGTCAAAACGCGAAGCCCGAGCAGGGCTGGAGAAAAAAATCCCTCAGACGAGGACAAAAAACGAAGGGTCGTGGCGTTGTTCTTCTATTTCGCGAGTGGAATTTTCCCATGGGAAAGCTTTACAAATTATTTTATCTGGTAGGTACTCTAATTAAGGGAAGTAAACTCTGGTAGTTCGTAGTTCGGTATATCAGTACCGTGCCCTTAAAAAATTGAATTCGAACGTTCTATACGCGGATTAAACCGCTATTCCCAACCGAAAACCTAATACACCGCATCTCGCGTCTTTTATCTAAAAAAGGACCGTTAACCCTAGTCCTAAATGTTTTTTTGTGCACGTGGGATCAATAGACGCGGTGGGAAACCTTAAGAAGGAATTGGTTTGCCCTTTTTGTCCTCAAAGGATTCAACCAAAAAATTGTTCACCGTAAAATACTCGGAAAAATTAAGCACAAAGGAATGAAATTCGTTTGACTTAAAAATGTACTTAAAATCCTTCTGTCAAATGGTAAATATGGCAGAAAACTGCTCAAGAAACAGCATACTATAGAGGGTAATTCAAATTCGACCATAAGAGATACGAGAAAGTTTAAATTGGGGCAAAGTTGCGCAATTTTAAGCTCAACCAAATGCTGTTTTAAAAATTTCGATTTTCCGAGTACTTCCGAAGATATCCGAAAAAAACTGAAAATTTTTTGTTTTTATTTATTTCTAACCTTATTTGAAGAGATATCCGAAAACTAAAAGCATCTTTTTATTGCCACATTTTCCTAGCTATTCGATGATGGATTCAAATTTGCCACACGACGTTTCGTTTTTTGTCAGTCATCATCAACTTTCTTTTTTCTTATGGCGCCATATTGGATTTTTAGCCCACCAAATAGTACGTTTTATTCTGATTTTAGTTAGTGATGTATAATAACTTATGATTTTCTGCATAAATAACAAAATAATTCAATAAATTGGGATTTTCCAAAAGTTAAACAATGCAATCAGTGTCTATGAAGAGGAGAAGTTTTGCAAGATTTCTATGATTCACTGACGGTTTTGAAACCTTTTGCAGTATTTTTAGACATTCTGCATCATTTCTAGGGTTTTTTTTAAATATTACTAGATTGTTTTCAACATTTTTAGACATTCTGGAAAGTTCCTAGTCCTTTTTCAACATTTGCTAGACCTTCTGCAACATTTCTAGGCCTTTTAAAACATTTCTAGGCTTTTTTAACATTTTAGACATTCTGGAAAGTGTCTAGTCCTTTTTCAATATTTGCTACACTCTTGAAAGATTTCTAAGATTTCCTGACAGTTTTGAAACCTTTTGCAACGTTCTTTAGATCTTCTGAACCATTTCTAGATTTTTTTCAAATTACTAGATTGTTTTCAACATTTTTAGACATTCTAGAAAGTTCCGAGTCGTTTTCAGCATTTGCTAGACCTTTTCCAAGATTTCTAGGACTTACTGAAGGTGTTGAAACCTTTTGCATTACTTTTAAGATCTTCTGCAACATTCCTAGACCTTTTTAAACATTACTAGGCTTTTTTCAACATTTTAAGACATTCTGTAAAGTTTTCTAGTCATTTTTCAACATTTGCTAGACCTTTTGTAAGATTTCTAGGACTTACTGAAGATTTTAAAACCTTTTCCAGCGTTCTTTAAATCTTCTGCACCATTTCTAGACCTTTTTAAACATTCTTAGATTGTTTTCAACATTTTTAAACATTCTGGAAAGTTCCTAGTCCTTTTTCAATATTTTTCTAGACCTTTTGCAAGACTTCTAGTACTTACTGAAGGTGTTGAAACCTTTTGCAACGTTCTTTATATTTTCTGCACCATTTCTATACCTTTTTCAACGTTACCAGATTGTTTTCAACATTTTTAGGCATTCTGGAAAGTTCCTAGTCCTCTCTCAACGATTGCTAGACCTTTTCCAAAATTTCTAGGAGTTACTGAAGGTTTTGAAACCTTCTGCAGTATTTTTAGACATTCTGCAACATTTCTAGGGTTTTTTTAAATATTACTAGATTGTTTTCAACATTTTTAGACATTCTGGAAAGTTCCTAGTCCTTTTTCAACATTTGCTAGACCTTTTGCAAGATTTCTAGGACTTACTGAAGGTGTTGAAACCTTTTGCAACGTTCTTAGTATCTTGTGCAACATTGCCATTGCAGAGTTGCCAAAGTGTTTTGGGACAGAATGACTTGGTCATTATTGGCGTTTCAAGATAGGTGATACTCCCTCTGGTGATCAGTTTTGAAAACGTTTTCGGGCGTTCCAGATGTCATTTCTTCCTTTGTTGAATTTGACACTGGTTTTGTAAATATGAAGTGACATGCTATTTATAATCGGTGATGTAAAACCGGTATATTTCGAGTCGGAAAATTTCCATTATTGGAAAGAGAAAATGTCAAACTTGTCATTACCAGTGTCAAATTTTTCATTGTTATTGTCAAACTTGTCATGCATTCTAATGAAATAACTTAAGACATTTAAATTTAATGATAAAAAGTACATCAGTGTCCGGATTTAGAGTGTTTTGACAGAAAAACCCTATTTTCCGGTTAGATATTCGCTCTATGTGGAAAAGTTACTTTAGTGCACTAGTGTGGAAAAGTACTCCCGCACCCAAATGAGTGCAAAAAAGTGCACTTTACCGCAGCCGAGTAGGAAAAAAACAATTAATTCGATAAATTTAATTTTGCAAAAATTTTACATCCTCGTTTATAATGTTTTGTTCGATTTTAGTTCAAATGGCGCTACGATCTTAAGTTAGGTTGGTAGGAAACACATGTAACAAACTGTCAAGTTGTGCCCACATCTTAGTTGGTTGCATTGCAAGACTTTCTGGACTAAATTGACGTTTTCCAAGTTGGTACATTGTAAACAATGATTGATACGCCCCTGAGAGTAACGGAATACGCGAACATCAGGTAGCCAACACCATACGGGTCGCTTTTTCTTCCGTTTGGCGGTCGGGGCTCATCCCCGTTGATTAAGCAGCCGGCGCGGAGCAGTCGTCAAAAAAGATCATTATTCCGAGGAAACCAAGTCATGCTTCGAGGCTTTACGATGCTCCCGAACACGTCAAAAGTATTAAAGATTATAGTTACAGGGAACGCCAAATATACACACTTCTTAATGAAACGCCATCATCGAGGTAATTCGAATCATTAGGCAAGGTATTTAGACAAAGGGCATTCGAGCCGACGAACAGCGGCCCAATTTCAACTAATAGAATCCCGGAGGGCTGCCGAACGCAACGGGATAATTTAGGGATAACAACCTGCTTTGGAGAGAGATCGCGAGTTCAATAGCCCACGATTGACCCTAAGGGCATCTTCCAAAGTCCTTATTGCCAGATCGCAAATGGATTTCCCTTTTGGTCATGCCGACTTCTTTGACCTTTTGCCGAAATTGGATACGGCATCGATATGCTCATCCGAAAATTTTGATTCGTTTTGGTCTCGGTCCATAAAAAAATCTGAGTTTTGTTATAAAATATCTAAGTAATTGGTAGAGCCTGTAACTCAAATGCATAAATCTCCGTACAGTGACTGGTTTGTGATTGGTCAAAAAAAAGCACCAAGCTTAAGGCTGCTTTTTTGACCAATCACAAACTATACTAACTATACTGGGACTGTCACTTGACTAACTGTCAGACACCAATCACAAATACTTTACGCAAATTTTGCATATGTGGCCTTACTGTGCTATTACACAGAGTGGCCAAAACACAACGTTTTTAAAACTGGAAAATATCAAATTTCTTTATTATTATTATTAATGCCAATTTTACTACAGATAGAGAAATCTGGAGGGCTACGTTACTGATACAAAATCTATGATATTGTTACGATTTTCCCGTGGGTTCACACAAAGTCAGTTTAACTGAACAATTAATAAATTTATTACACTTCAAAACACTCCGTACAATAATTAACACAGCTACTAAAAACACTACTACAATTCCACAATTATTTCACTATTTAACCTTTACCGCGTTCCCAAATTCACTACTACTGCGGTCGAGACCGCGTCTTTTATATTCGCAAACCACGTTCTAGAATGACCGCGAAACGCTTCGCGGGTTGCCTTGACCATTCAAGAATCTTCGAGGTAGCGTTTCCTAACTGTGGCCTACTTTAATACGCGCCCGGCCAGATATTGCGGCGTATCGGTTTCATCCCGACGCGAGCGTTCGTTAAGAAGTATCGAGCATAGTAGGCCCAGACCGTAACACTGCCCCCCCTCTTAAAGCTGATCGTCCCGATCCGCTTCATCTAATCCCTGGTATTTCTTGAGTCTGTCCAGATGGACAATTTTCATCTTGCCTTTGGGGCTGCGTTGGACTCTGTACGCGACGTCATTTAACCTTTTTACCACATGGTAAGGTCCCTCCCAGTGTCGTTGCCATCTTTGACTTAATCCTTTGCTCCTCCTGGGTTGAAACATCCACACAGCATCACCTTCCTTATAATTGCCACCAGTTGGTCTGTGGTCCAGTGTCATCTTCATACGGTTGTTGTTTGGTTTCATCTTCTCTCTCTCAAGTTCCCGAATTGTGATGGATCCCTTCTGTAACGAACACTGGTCACACCGTTTACACCATTCCTCAACGTCCTTTCTGAAGTTAATCCAGTAAAATCGATCTCTTATTCTAGCCAAAGTCTGGTTTACTCCAAAGTGTCCTCCTCCGCGGCTGTCATGTAGTTCTCTCAGCACATTCTCTTTGCAGGAATTGGGCACTATTGTTTGGTAAACAAAGCGTTTTCCGTCTGGACTTTCCCATTTGCGAGTAATTAAGTCATCTCGCAGTCGAAGCGAATTCCACTGCAACCAGTAACCCCTTACTGTTGGTCCATATCTGGAAATCTGTTGCCAATCCGGTTTCAAATCCTTCTCCAACCATCTTCTGATTACTTTCAAATCAGAGTCTGAGCGCTGTCCTTTTATTATGTACTCCTTAGAAACGCAGCTCTTCATTCTTTTTGTAGCCTCTTTATCTGTCACCTTCGCGATTTGACCAATCCTCCAACCATTATGAATTTGTCCTTTCCGGTACCTTAAATCACTATCAAAAGCTTGACGATCCTCTACATATCGCGGTAAATGTCCTTCCGGGTTCTTCATTTCCTGCTCCTGGTTACGCCAGTTCTGCGGGGTCGGTAAACGAGACTGCTGTCTGCAATTCCATTGGTAATGTCCTTTACGTCCACAAACATAACATGTAATGTTTCTTTTAGCAGAGGAGTTCCGGTGATTTGTTCTAATGTCCTGATTTCGTCGACACTGTGGGTTTGGAGAACAAGACCGCTGTCTGCAATTCCTTCTATAGTGTCCTTTGCGTCCACATCGATAACATTCCACTCTAGTGATCGGACGTAACCGTTCTAACTGTCTGGACTGACCATTTCCTAATGCTGCCATTTGTTGCACTAATTGGCCGACCATTGATTCAATTTTATTTATTGATGTAGCAACATGATCGGCTGGCGGTTCTCTTTCCTCTTGAATAGGCTCTGGCTTTAAATCATTGCACGCAGCTTCAATTTCCAGCGCTCGAATCAGTAATTCGCTGTTGTTGCTCCCTTTGAACATCTTCAGCCATTTCTTTACCTCCGGATCTCGAATCCCATCTACAAAATACTGTGCCACAAGTTCTTCTTGGATTTCATCCGGGACGACTGGGTAAGCCAGATGCACAAGGCGACGAATTTCGGTTTCAAACTCTTCTAGATTTTCACCAGTTTTCTGCTGTCTTGTCATTAATTGCGTTCGATACAGTCCTTTCTTATGTTGATCCCCATAACGACGTTCTAATGCAGCTACTAATGCTTCATAGTTGCTGCGTTGGGCGATAGGCAGAGTCTGTAACAGCTCCAATGCAGGTCCTCGTAATGCCACTATTAGTGCTACAGCCATTTCCTCGTTACTCCATCCATTTGCATTTGCAGCGGCCTCAAATTGGAGTTGGTACATTGTCCATGAAGTTTGACCGTCGTATGTGGGAGGCTTGATCTTGTTGAGCCCGTTTCCGTTGATCACTGTAGAGCTGGCTCCTCTGCTGTCAATTTTCCGCTCTAAGTCGCGTAACTTTATCTCGACATCATTCTGAATTTTATTAATGTCCTCCCGAACATCATTTAATTTTACCTGAACGTCATACTCCATCTTTTTGAGACTATGGGTTACATACTCTTGGATGTCTGTCTTGATCCCCGCTAGAACGTTCAATATTTCTACGTTACGCTTTTCTTGCCGCTCTCTATCTTCTTGACGCATTTCTATATCTTGTTGTCTCATTCTTTCTTCTTGTTGTCGAATCCTTTCTTGTTCTTCCTTGTTTTGTTTTCGAATCCTTTCTTGTTCTTCCTTGTTTTGTTTTCGAATCCTTTCTTGTTCTTCTTTGTCTCGTTGTCGAATCCTTTCTTGTTCTTCCTTGTCTTGTTGTCGAATCCTTTCTTGTTCTTGTCGAATCCTTTCTCGTTCTTCCTTGTCTTGTTTTCGAATCCTTTCTTGTTCTTCAAGCATTGCCATAATAGCTGCAAGTTGGGCCTCCATGTTTGCACTTTGACGTCTTGTTATTGGCATAAAATAAATTTAACACACCACTGTTCCGAAAATCTCTAGTCCGGTTCTGAACACAAGTCTCTAACCCGAAGTTTAGTTCCAATTCACGTCGCACTAAAGTCTGATCCCACTTCTGACACCAATTGTTACGATTTTCCCGTGGGTTCACACAAAGTCAGTTTAACTGAACAATTAATAAATTTATTACACTTCAAAACACTCCGTACAATAATTAACACAGCTACTAAAAACACTACTACAATTCCACAATTATTTCACTATTTAAACTTTACCGCGTTCCCAAATTCACTACTACTGCGGTCGAGACCGCGTCTTTTATATTCGCAAACCACGTTCTAGAATGACCGCGAAACGCTTCGCGGGTTGCCTTGACCATTCAAGAATCTTCGAGGTAGCGTTTCCTAACTGTGGCCTACTTTAATACGCGCCCGGCCAGATATTGCGGCGTATCGGTTTCATCCCGACGCGAGCGTTCGTTAAGAAGTATCGAGCATAGTAGGCCCAGACCGTAACAATATAGTCTATTTTGGTTGATTTCAACATGATCCTACAGGGTGTCCCTAAAAAAAATGTTACTACAAATTTTTGATGTTTGAATATGAGGATCTAATCCAACTTACCTTAGTTCAAACGTGAATGATGTCAAAGATACAAAGTGTCATAATTACAATTTAGTTTTTGTTTATCAAAAATCAGTTCAAACTTTGACACCGCTTTTCTCCCTGACTGTACCTAATTTTGTAGTATTTTTATAGGCTATTGGATAGAGAATTTAATGAGGATTCCAAAAATGTGCTTAAAACATTAATTTTTTTCACTCCAAGTGGATTTTACAGGTAAATTTGTCCCTGACTGTGCTTTCCAACTGTGTTTCTGGAAAATTCAAATTTTTGACACCGCCTTTCTGCCTGACTGTACCAAATTTTGTAGTGTTGTTTCATATTATTGGATAGGAAATTTAATGAGGATTCCAAAAATGTGCCTAAACAGTTATTTTTCCACTTCAAGTCGGTTTTACAGGCTATTTGTCGCTGACTGTTCTTTCAAACTGTGTTTCTGGCAGTTCAAACTTTGACACCACTTTTCTCCCTGACTGTACCAAATTTTGTAATCTTTTTTATGCCATTGGATAGGGAATTTAATGAGGATTCCAAAATTGTGCTTAAAATAGTAATTAGGGGAACGAGCAGAGACATACCGAAAGAGATAACTACCCGACCCTACACAGGGCTTAAGTCCGTCCTGTACCAACAATCCAACAAAACCACTCTCAAGGAAACGCCATCCCATCTCCGCCTACCAACAATTCAGTAACCATGCGCACCAAGTACACCTGATATCTGAATTGCGAGCTGCGGGGAAAGAAGACCGGGGAAACCTTTTATTTATTTACAACCTTAACCTAACATAATACTTAGCCTAAGAACAAAATAATACCATACTAAAGAAAATAACCTATTCTACAAATGTACATTAACCCTTAACCTAAACTTAATTCTAACAAGTCTGCCCTTGAAACTCTCAACTATATAAACATATTTACAGTATTTATGTTATTAGAACGCACGCCGCGTTGCCTCTTCCCCATTCCCTTAACCCTCCATTACCTCCTCCGCCATAGCCTCCTCTGCAAACTCATTTACTAACAATATGTCTACCAGATTCATCTTACCTTCTACTTTTAGTCGCACCTCCTTCCACTCCCTCCCATTCATCTTTTCTCTCCCCTTCAACCTTTCAACCCTAACACATTCCTCCCTTACATGTTTGGCAGTTTCCCTGCACCCCCCACAAACACAAAGATCGTCATCCTTAACCAAACCAAACCTTTTTAGGGTTACCATGTCCCGTCAACAGCTCGTAGATAACTCGTATACTTCCCTCCCTTTTTCCGAACCGTCCCATTCCAATTGCCAATTTTCGATTACCCAATCTTTTTCTCTACGCCTAATCCCCTTCCTATCCCATAACTTAATACTACCAAAGTCCTGCTTGTCAACTGCCACCCTGGCACCCCTAGCAACCTTATCTGCCCTTATACTCCCTTTACTTTCCCGTTGCGTCCACTCAAGCGCCACTGTCTTCCCACCCATCCTACAGCTCCCCATCCTATTCCTAATCTGTTTCACCAATTTATGTATGCTATCCTTCCCGAGGAATTCTACCGCCAACCTAGAGTCAGTAAGGATGAGGAAACATCCTTCCTTCTCTTTCTCCACCCATACCACTGCCTCTTTAATCGCCAATAGCTCCGCCTCCAAGCTAGTCCTCTCTATCTCGTCCCACTTCTGTGCAATAGTCACATCTTCTCCGACTACACCTATCCCAGTACCCCATTCACCCACTGACGCATCTACCCAAACCTTCTTCCACCCTTCATATTCCCTACCCCCCTTGTACGAGAGTTCCCAACCCGGAAAGGGTCTATCACATTCCCTCGCCGCATTCATAATCTTTTCATCCTTCCTTTCCACTCTGAACTTCCAAACACATTCCGCCAACAAATGCCAACGCGGCATCCCCGTTAACACCCTTAACGTCTCCGTTGCCACTGTCCTGTAACATCTTGCAGCCGCCAAAAGAAACTTTCTCTGAGCCGCCGCAAGATGTTTGATCACCCTAGAATCCCTTGCCCTTCCTCCCCAAACCTCTGCCCCATACAGAGCTGCTGGCTGTACCACCCTCTCCGCTACCATCTTAATCTTTTCTTTATCTATCTTTCCCTTATTTCTACATAGACCGGCTAATTTATTCGAAGCCTCCCCCAACTTACCCCGCGCTTGCGACACATGCTCAATGAAAAGAGACTTTTTGTCCCATCGAATACCCAACACCTCAACCCATTCCATGCACTCAACCCGCCAATCTCCCATTTTAACGACAGGAGGCCTAATCTTCTTTTTTATTTCCACAAACATTGCCTTTGTCTTCCCCTGGTTGTACCCCATCCTGGTTTTATCCTCCCATGTGCAACATCTCCTCCAGGCCTCCTGCCATTTCCTCTCAATCTTCTTCACTGACACACCAGCCACCAAAAGCACCTGGTCATCAGCAAAGGCCTGTTTATACACTTCTCCTCTTTCATCAGCCATAATAATGTTCCGCAGCCACTCATTCATACACCCTAACCACAAGGTCGGGCCCAAGCTCGATCCCTGTGGACAGCCCCTTACGATATCCTTTGTGACCCTACCACTCTTCACCTTTCTCCCATTCAAAAAATCCCAAGCACACTCCCTCATTGTGGCCGGAACTGCGTCCACTTCCATCCTCTCATCCACATATGGAGGCCACGCCATATTGAAGGCATTCTTCAAATCAAGCGTGACCACCAACACATGCCACCCTTTTCCCTTAAACTGCGCCATTTTCTCCATAATACTCTCCAGTGCCCCAACCGTGTTTCTCCCAGACAGTCAAAAACTCTGCCTGAGAGGGTAGAGCCCAGCCAGAAGACTCTGCTTGCACCACAAAATGTAGTCGTCCCGAATTCTGCAACCCGCACCGGGTTCGTAAATTAATTAAATAGTAAACCATGCTAGAACAGAAAATTATTTTTGGATGTATAAATGCTGGGTAACCTGGCTCCATACATGATATGCGCCTTCTTCGAAAGTCAGACCTTAATTCGAGGGTCACAAATGGCTCTGTGATATTCTCAGAAGACAGTAATCTAATAGGAGACCTGGCATATAAGTTATCGCCTTATTTACTAGGTGGTTTAAAAAATAATGGAGCTCTACCTCCTGCGCAAATAAATTTTAAGAGACTTGCTAGAAGAGGTTGCAGATATCCAATTGTTGGAAAAGAATGTGAATGAGCAGAATATTGATATCATCATGGAAAACGTTAGAGAAAACTTGCAAGCTGTTAGAAAGAGAAGTAATATAATGAATTTGTTAATAAATTAAACTAGTAATTGAAGTACTCGTATTTTGTTTTATTAGTATGTAGTACTAAAAATAAAATTTTAATTATTTCATAATTATTGGGCTGAATTATGATTACTCACTCTACTACTCCATAATCATGAAAATATTAGTTAAAAATAAAAATTACCTTCTAGTTTTGGCTTGTTTTGGCTATTATTGATTTTGGTATAAAAGTAAGTAAAATGGAGTATTTTGATAGCTAGAATTCATAGTTACAATATAACATATTCATTACAGACCACTTCTGTATAGAAAATAAACTTTAATACCACATTTAGTGGACATTGAAAAATGTAAAGTTATCATGGAGGTGTTATTGATTTGTAACGCAAACATTTTATATTACTCACACTGCTGGAGCCTTGTGTATTTTTTAAAATATCTATATATTGCTCAAATAGACTTAGAAAACGGTCCTGTCTCATCGTGATGCCTTCTATCGATGCTTCTAGCTCCAGTTGAAAATTTTCTTTTTTTTGCAAAATTTGAGCCTGAAATATTGTTTCTATCTGCATCACTATTTTGGCTTGAATTTTCTGTTTCTGTACTTGCAATCCTCAACTACTACTGCATGTAGCAACTGGAGATATTTCTGGTTTCTAAAAAAGCACAGCATGCATTGCATCAAAAAAGTCCCAATTTTTTCTGTGCTGATGTATTATTGTGATCTATGATTTCACGATATATTTTAGTTAATCCCTTCCATTTAGTTTCACACTGCTGCCATGTTAGGGTAGTTCCATGGTGTTCATTAACTTGGAAAACAATTTTAATCCAAATTTGCTTTTTTAGGCCGGTCGCATACTTCTTATACTTTCTTCGAAGTATCTTTAAAAGCTGTACAAGTGAAGAAATTATGGACGATCCAGTAAAGTTTCAATAATTTTATAGAATGTCTCAGGCAACATTTACCATACTCTTAGATAGATTAGAACCTTTTATCAAGAAAGTTGATACCAACAAGGAAAGCTATTTCACCAAAGGAAAAAGTAATCATGACACTAAGGTAAATCAAACAAGTTTATTTCTTATTTATTACAGATTTTGTAAAATCTCATAATCGTTAGAACTTGGAGATGTTATAGGTGTACTTATATGGTTCGAAGAATGTGAGGATGGTGCTTAAGAATTGTTTGACATCATCGAAGATGGACGAAATGATGAATAAACATTGAAGGAATGAGGCCCTGGGGAATGATAATTCGGTGGTGGTGTGTAAAGTATTTCACCAAGAGTTTGCATAGTTCTATATTTGAACTCGTGTTTTTAGGCGTTTGTCATACGACGCAACTCAGGCAAGAGGCTTTTAAAAAATAACAAATCGGGATCTTCCGTTTTCTCAGACTGACTTTGTTTTTTGGATGCAAAATAATCCAGAGCACATTTCTCCAATGGGTCAATTTGTTTTTTTTTTATTAACTAACTAATCTGTGCCAAATTGTATTATTTCGTCTCAATAGCGGCATAGACGAACTCTAGGAGTTAATATGTTTCCATCGGGAATGAAAGTTTCATTTAATTCTTCCATTAAATTCTCATTTTCTTCCGGTACTTCGGATTCAGGAGGCTCTATTTCGGTAGCTTCTCGATCAGTTAAAATATTAGACGTTGCTTCATTTATGTCTATAGGGGATGGAATATTACTTTTTTGTTGTCTAGATTTACTGAAGGGTATTAGAAAAGTCAAGTGGTCTGCTAAATAATATTTTTTCTTTGGTTGTGCCGGTGCCCCACTTGGTGGTTTTTAAATAAAAATTAAATTAAATTAAATTTTCTTAAATATCTTGCATAAGCGGACCTTAAATTTTTCCATTTCTCCTTACATGCAGCCGCTGAAAATAAAATCGTCTTTTAGGTACTTGGCAACCGGAATGAGTTTCAAGCAGTTATCTTTTCAATTTATGAGAGGAGATTCTACAATTGGGAAAGTAATTGAAAACGTTTGCGACAGCATTTGGTCTTGTTTGCGGGAAGAATATATGCCGGTTTTAAGTGAAAAATAGGCTAGGATATTTATATTTAGGTTAATAAGGTCATTTTAGGGCTTAAATAGTTTTTTCGGGGAAACACGCATACGCGGGTGCCGGGCTTCTGCGTGTATTTTTGCTTGGGAGCACGGGCCGCAGTGTTTGCGACTATTAAAAAGTTTTTGGTTGTGTTCGGTGTAAGTTTGTTCGGGGGGGCTGTCTGCGCCTTCTCGTGACATCTGCTGGTTTTTGTGGGGATTTTGCATGCGCAGTGAGTGTGATCTCGTTCGGGGTGACTAGCCGCACGTTTTAGGCCGTTCAGTTAATTTTTTAGGTGTTTTTGCATGCGCAGTAGGTCCTACCTCTGCGCAGAGCGAACTTTTGGGCATAGCGGCTCACATCACATCTTCAGACAAGCGGTGTTTGGAAGGAGCTCAAAGGTAAGGAGATCGCCTCCAGCGGATAATAGAGAGGCAATCGAGCAGGCCAAGAAATCGATGGAAGAAATACAGCAAAAGGAGAAGAAGGAGAAGAAAGAAGAATTAAAAAACATGCAAGAGCATGTGAACAAGTCAAGGAACGAGATTGAAGAGAAAATTAGAGAAATGGAAAAATAAGTGGAGGAAGAGGGACGACAGACAACAACGGAAGGGGAGGAGAGGGCGGAAACGGACGCTTCTTCGTCAGACGAGGAGGGAAACCTCTTCTACACCCCGGGAATAGAGGGTAGGGGTAAAGGGTGCAAGGCTAGCGATAGGAGACTAGACGAATACAACGGTGCCACTTTCGCGGACTTGGTTAATATTATAACAGCGAAAACTAGTGACATCAAAAACGGGAAAATTAGGTTCAATGTTAAGAACAGTACTACAGTCAGCAGGGTGATGGGCGAGATTCTCCTTCGGTATGGAAAGATGGAGTGGAAGGTTTTAGGGCTCTAAAAAGACTGCGAAAAGGAAAGGGAAAAACAGGAATTGATTAGGGACATTTATGATAAGGAATTAGAAAAGAGAGATAGGGCACTAGAAAAGAAGAAAAGCGAAATAGAGAAGTATAGGAAAAGGGGATTAGGGGGGGAGGTCCTGGAGAGGCTTGGTGAGCTTATTGACAAGTATCAGTCAATGAACGGAAAAGACGGACATGAGAGGGGGGCAATGGGTAGCAAAAAGGGGGGGGGGGGAAACGACGGGGGTGCAGATAGATGTCGTGGAATTACTCCACGATGGCTAATCTTCGAGTGCGATGCATTTGTTCGTGCCCACTATTTATAAGAGAACCCGCGTCCGCTAACAAGCTCCGCCCTTTGCGTTTTGGCAAACGGAGGATGGTGATTGGTCAGCCGCTTCGTATATAATAGGCAATATTATAAAAAGGAGTGGGGACCGGAGAAAACAGTCAGTGTGTGTTCGCGTCGCGTATTGATCGGTTCTCCGGGAGTGACAAGTGAAAAGTGACAAAGTGAAAAGGGGTGGAAATTTCGGAATTCGTCTGCCGCAGGCAATTCCAGGTTTTGAGAGTCTCGTAAATTCAGGGAAAAACGTCTGGGACCTTTTCGCCGCCATTTACCGAGGTATTTTTCGCTGTTTGCCGTCGGGGACGAAAAAACCGAAAAATTTTCCAACCAGTAGCCAGCTTTTGGGTTTTGAAGCCGTGAGCGTCGTCCAGTCGTCTGGGAGCTTCTGGATTACCGGTGCAATTGGTGTTTTGTGCGGTATTTTTGTGTTTTGAGGGTTTTTTCAGTGCTGTTGGTTGTGTGTGTTTTTTTTGTGCAATTTTAAAAGGAAATGGTAAGTCGTTAAGGGGTTGCAGGCCTGCTCAGTTGAGTGTAGGTAATCAGGTTGCGTTTAGGTTATTAATTAACCTAAAATTTTTCTTCTTTTTGTGTACGGGTTAGGTGTGTTTATTTTTAGGGGTTTTTCAGGGTTTTGAGTGTCGTTTTTTACATCAAGGGGTGGATAATTCTTTGTTTTCAGTTTTTAGGTTAACCGTTGGCGCTGAGCGGCCGGACGACGGTAGCAGCTTCCCATAACCTAACCTTAACCTAACCCAATAACCCAAACCCAACCTAGGGAGTTTAGTTAATTTTTTTTATTTTTTATTTTTATTTTCTTTGTTAATTTTTTGTGTAAAATATTTTAAGGCACTTGGCCAAAGTTCGTGACAACCCTTGGTTCAGATTGTCTTTTATATTTTTCTTAGATTAAATTTAAGGTTTGTCTGTTCAACCGAAAACAGTCTGGCATCCAGGTGTTATTTATTTTCTATTTTTTTTTTTTTTGAGTAAGTAATTTTTTTTATTTTGCTTTTCGATTCAGGGGCCGGTAGACGGCCGTGACTTTAAAAAGAATTTAGAATCAAGTAAAGTAGAGTCACTTTTAAAAGGGGTTTTTTAAAAGTAAAGTTTTTTATTTTTCGATATCATAAAAGAAAAATCATTGAACTAGTCACGGTCGTGAAAGGGTTGATGGTATGATGACAAACTGACCGAGTTCATCCTCTAACTGGTCCGATACTCAAAAGGTCAACCAGAGCTGACATCACCCTTTTTAACTTTTTTTTAAATACTGACATTGAGTTGTGCAGTATCTACCCCTGAACATGAACCAACCAAGCGATTTCTTGATCAGTTTTGATGAACTCGACCCCATGGTACCATTCGTCCTCCCCCCCATATAAAGGAGCTGCAAAAGCAAGGCGAAGGAGCGACGTCAGAAGGGTATGAGCCAGGGGAGACAGACTATTCGTCAGATGAAGACGAAGGGATGTTCTACACCCCGGGATTAGATAGGGCAAAGGGAAAACAGAACAAACATAAAGACGGGGAAAATGAATTTACGGCGGCGACTTTTGCAGATTTAGTAAATATAATAACGTCGAAGACAAATAACTTTAAAAACGGTAGACTTCAATTTAATGTTAGGGACAGCACAACGGTCAGCAGAGTAATGGCGGAGATGCTTCTACGGTACGTGCGTATGGAAAGGACAGCTCGTCCTACAGAAGGACTTAGAGAACGAGAGAGAAAAACAGGTACTAACAAAAGAATTTTACGGAAAGGAATTAGAAAAAAGGGACAGGGCAATATAAAGAAAGGAAAAGGAAGTAGAAAAGTATAGGGGGTTAGCAGAGGGGGTATTAGAAAGGCTGGGGGAAATAATCGAAAGGGTAAATGCACAGGGGCGCAACGACGGGGCCGGGCAGAGCGGTTCTCTAAATGAGGCGACGGGCTTCGGAGATAAGTCAGGGTCAGGGCGGGAGTTTCAGGGGAAACAGAATAAGGGCAGGGCAATAAAGGAGAGAGCCGCAAGGCAAACACGGTCACGGGCAATAACGGACACGTCAGGGGATGAGGGACTAAGAGGGGAAGCAAGAAGAACCGATGGAGAGGGGGAATGGACGAGGGTGCAGAGGAAGAAAACCTTTGCGGAAGCTCTGGGGGTAACAAATAAAAAGGGGGGGGAACCAAAGGAGGGGTGGAAAACACCTCCTAGAAGAGATTTGGAGAGATGGGAACTGACGATTGACAGGAAAGGCAAAAAGGAGATCGAGCTGGTCAGAGAAATAAAGGGTTTAATAAAAGGGGCGGGCGTACCGGTGGTTAAGAGTCTTAAGGAAGTCAGAGAGGGCAGGGTGGTCGCTTCCTTTTCTAACGAAGGGGAAAAAGAGAGTGTACGGCAGGCTCTAGGGGAAAAGAGGGAAATTAGGGTGGGGGAAAATGCGGGAATAAACCCGAAAATCAAAATCACGGGGGTTGAAAAGGGGCTGACGGACGAAAAAATTCTGGTGGGACTTTTCCATGAAAATGCGGAACTCTGGGATGGAGGGGTGTATGAGGATTGGATGGATGGGGCGAGGGTGCTCTTCAGGAGGCCTTTCCAAAGTGAGAGTGTGGAGAATGTGGTGGTTGAAATTAAAGGGGAGACTTTTCGGCGACTAATAAGGAAGAAACGAGTGACGGTAAGTATGATGGTGTACGTGGTGGAGGAATTTTCTGACCTGGCAGTATGCTACAGGTGTAGCAAATTCGGACACACTGGTGCGAGGTGTACGGACGGCAAGTGTTGCAACAAATGTGGGGGAAATCACGAGGTCAGGGAATGTATGGAGAGGGGTGAATGGGACTGTCCCAACTGTAAAAAGACGGGCGTGGCCAGGAGGGATAGACAACACAGTGCCTCGGACAAGCGCTGCCCGGTATACAGGCGCAAGCTGGACCAAAGGGTTCTGAACACCAACTACAATGGTTAATTGTCTACAAATTAATCTGGGTAGGGGCAGAGAGGCGACCGAGGCTATGCGGGAATTTGTGTGAGCGGAGAGGGTGGATGTGGTGATAGTCGCGGAGCCCTACAGACGTGAGCCGGAGTGGGAGGGGTTCAAGAGGTTTGGGAGAGAAAATGGGAAAACAGCGGTCTGGATGAGGGAAAGCATCCGGGTTTGGCTACTAGAGAGTGAGTCGAGTGAAAATGTGGTCAGCGTAATATTAAAACTAAGGGAGGTGAGAGTGTTTGGAGTGTGGAGAAGCGTTGACGGACCGATCCTTGTAGCGGGGGACTTCAACGTAAAAAATGAAGCGTGGGGGGGAGATATGACGGATGAAAGGGGGGAGGAACTGATGGAAATGGCGGTTATGTATGGATGGGAGCTAGCGAACGATCGGAACCAAGGGCCGACGTTCGAGAGCACGAATGGAAGGAGTTGGGTGGATGTGACTTGGTCAAGGGAGTTAGAGATAGGCGAATGGAAGGTGGGAGATACGGAGACCCTGAGTGACCACAAATACGTGACATTCAGAGTCAAAGGTCTCCTTGATGAAAGAAAAAAGGATGTGTGGCTGTATGACTTCGGCTCAACGGACTGAGAGGGTTTTAGCGACTCGACGATCTCAGAGAGTATGAGTGGGGTACGCTGGAAAGCGGGGAGGACCTCGAAAGAGAGGCCTGCAGGATGCAACACTTTTGAGATGCAACACAAGAGGCACTTGGGGGCGGCGGAGAGGAAGTTTCTGTTGGCCTCCGTCCGGTGCTATCGGACGGTGGCCACGGAGACCCTCAGGGTCGTCAATGGCACGCCGCCGTTGCATTTGGCGGCCGCCGCCGCTGCCAGGTTCAGAGAGGAGTCGGTGAGAGAAAGTGCGAGTGATAGGGCGACGGAGGATGATCGGCCTTTTCCAGGGTGGCCGACGTGGACGGAGGCAGAGGCACAGGAGGAGGGGAAAGAGGTTGTCTGGGTCGATGCCGGAGTGTACGAGGGGTGGACGGGAGTGTGTGTCTGGAGCGAATGGGGAGAGGAGAAAAGTTTCTGAGAGGGGACAGAAAGGGATAGTTTAAGTGCAGAGATCCTGGGGGTGGGAGAAGCTCTAAAAATAATAGAGCAGAGAGGACAGGGAACCTACAGAGTGCACACCGACTGCCTGGCGGTCGTCGAGGTACTGCAAAGGCCCAGTGTGCATAGGGTGGTGGAACGAGTGACGAGCATGGTAGCGAGGTTAGCACGATAGGGATACAGAGTTTGTTTGGAGTGGAAAGGGAGAGAGTGCGTGGGGATCGTGCGTTTACTAGCTAGGGCAGCTAAATGGGAGGGAGAGACAGGAAGATGGGAGGGTATCAAACTCTGGGAGAGAAAGAGGATTAAGCCAGCCATGAGTGAGTGGGTGATGAGTGAATGGCAGAGCGGCTGGGACACCACCACCAAGGGTAGAGGGGTGTACCAGCTGTGCAAGGAAGTGGGGGTGGACAGGTTGCCGCTGTCGTTCAGGGGCAGTCAGCTCTTGACGGGACACGGCAACCTGACCGCCTACCTAAGAAAAATGGGTCTCAGGCGAGACGGGTTGTGTATATGTGGGAAGAATGAGGAGGACGAAAAGGAATGTAAAACAACAGAAACTATTTAAGGAGAAGAATAAGCGTCGCGAAATTGGCAACTGTAGGTGTACATGTACAACTAAGCTAAGTGTTTTAGAGCAGATTAATATTTTTGAAAGATACTGTAGTCTATCCACTCATGCAGCACAAACAATTTATTTGCAAGGTTGTGTGAAGAAAGGTAGAAAATCCCGATCTCGTCTCCGTAACAACAAAAGACCGCAAAGTCGTACAGTCTTCTGCTATGAAGTTGGTACTTCTTCAGAAAATGAAAAAGTCTCTTTATGTCAAAAGGCTTTTTTAGCTCTTCACGGGACTTTCAAATCTACATTAGAGAAAAAAGTTAGAACAGGAGCCCAGTCGGCAGACAACAGAGGCCGTCACGCTACCAGACCAACCCATCGAAATCTCTCGAAAAGATCAGAAAATGTATTGATGAATTACCAGCTCGAGAATCGCACTATACAAGATCTGATAGCCGGAACAGAAAATATCTTGACCCTAGTTTATCAATCACTAAACTACATGACAATTTTAACGAAAATTCTGCCACAAAAGTTTTATACGGAATTTTTTATAAGGTATTTAATGAAGTTGAACTTTTCCTTTGGATATCCAAGAAAAGATATATGCAACACCTGTACCAAATTCTTAGTTAATATAAGCCAATCCGAACTCGAATCTAATGAGGAAGGAGTATAAAAATCCTTAAAAGAGATAAGGAAATTCATCTTAGAAAAGCAGACGTGTTCAAAACCAAATTAGTCAGTTCAAAAATCGGCAGATATTTCCGAAATGATAATATGTTTTGATTATGAAAAGAATCTGCCTTTGCCTGTGACTAACGCACAAGACGAATATTATATTAGTCAGTTATGGCTACATGTTTTTGGAATTCCCAACCTAAGAACTCATAAGACAACAATGTATACCTACACGGAGAATTTTGCTCAAAAGGAACCGAATGAGGTTATAACGTGTTTGTCCGATTATATTGATAAACACAAGGGACCGCATTTTTTGTGACAACGCATTTAGCCAAAGCAAGAATCGAATTCTTTTTACTTACCTCGACCAGTTATGTAAACGTAACGTCTTCAAAGACATTGAAATATGGTACCCTGTTCCAGGACATTCCACGATGCCAGTTGATAGGGATTTTGGTGCCATCGATAAAAAGAGACTGGGACTAGAAGTGGTTGACAATCCGAGACTTACATTCAACTAATCAAGGCGTGCAGAAAAAAGAACCCCTTTGAGGTCATATTTGTTCAACACAGTCTGTCAGGTATCTTATAGTAATAATAAGTATGATAGGTAGTTGGTAGGAAGCAGATAGGGGTGACAGATAAAGTCAGTCAATAAAGTTGAGTTGAAAGCACAACATACTTTTATTAATAGTATTTAGAACATCATTACATGGCGCTCCTGTAAAACAAGTGAGTTGACGAGGAAAAGTGATAAGATTGATACTAAACACATAGTACACAAAACATGGATCTAAAGCAACCAAATGAATTAGGTTTGAATTGCGACATTGCAAATAATTTAAAAAAATGGAAGCAACGATTTGAAACTTTTATGGAAGCAACAGGTATTGATGGTAACAAAGATATAAGTGAAGAAAGAAAGGTTGCAATTCTACTACATATTATTGGTGATGAAGTTCAAGAAATCTTTAACACGTTTGAAGTTTCATCAAAATTAAAGGTGACTGGAAAAAGGTGCTGGAAGTACTAGAAAAATATTTTATTCCAACAAGTAATGAGACCGTGAATCGACACGTTTTTAACACTAGAAATCAATTAGAAGGTGAGCCAATTGATGTATTTATCACTGAGTTGAAAAAAATAAGCAAGAATTGCAATTTTGAGAAACTGAATGATGGCCTAATTAGAGACCGCATAGTATGTGGCATTAGAAATAACAACTTGGGTGATAGATTACTGACAGAACCTAAATTAGACTTACCACCATGCATTCATATACCAGGAGTCCAAGAGCACCATGGACATAGAGATTAGCATGGGAAAACGGTTTTGATTTTTTTGCGCCTGTACGGTTCATTTGAAAAACGCTTTAGATAAAAGTTGTACAGCACGTTTTCGGCTATCAACTTGTAATTTTTTCAAGACCGTAAGTTTGACCATTAAGACGCAAAACACGGAAAGTTCTTTAAGAAAACACTGGTTTTGCTTGCAAATATTTAATAAGGACGACCAAATCACCTATCTCAAGCCTCTTTCATAACACTACCAAACGATTTAAGTGATGAAAACAGTGGACAATAAAGCCAGATCTTTGAAGATAAGTTTCCTACTGTACAGGGACAACAACAAAGGGGCCAAATACTTCCTTCAAAAATGATGTGATTTAGCTTCAATGTGTTTAACTTCATGAATTATCTCCTGAGATCCCCTGAGAAACCCGTTCTAGGAACAGAATATGGACTTACACAGTCAAATTCTCAGCCAGGTGGCAAAAGTTTTTTATATGGGAAGGTATAATCGAAAAACCAACTTTTCAATTGAGCTATCTACATGAGCTGTTCTGCTGTTCTATTCTAGGTTTATTAACATTATAACTGTGTTCTTTTTTTCACACACTCAATTGATCCAAATAAAACTTTGTACACTGAAGGTTTGTTTTAATTATTTATTCATAATTTAAGGTACAGAATACATTTTCTTCAAGTGAAAAGCTTAGGTACAATAGGTGGCAAAAAAAAATGGTCTTACCACATAAACAGTGATTGTTCCACAGATTGAGTGTGAGTGGGTGAACCTTTCACCATACAAGCTATGCTAAAAACAACTGTCTTACTAACCTAATGTTTATTTGGATAATAGTGGAGTTCCAAATTAGCAAAGGTAGGTGAAATGTAGTGATTGAAAGTCTCTAAAGAGAAACAATTTGCTTCTAATTCAATACACCATTTCACAGGATATACCTTTACCAATCAAATGTGAACTCGAGTTACAAATTACTTGCAAATAAACTATTTTTGGTTAGTAGACATTTTACTAGTATCCTTGTAGGTGAATGATGTGCAACTTACCTAATAGAGCTAATTAAATATCAGTACTTAGATTACCCTGTAGAACTAGGGAAAAACATTGATAATCAGTTGTAAAAAATGCCTTTTTATTATCATCATACAACATAAAACCACTTAAACACTATGGTGTGTTGACAACACTACAAAACAGAAAGATACAATAAAACTAGCAGTCACATAGAGACTAGAGAGAATTTGAGAGAAGTATTTGCCCTCTTTTGTGGTCCCTGTATAGTAAAGCAACTTATCTTCAAAGACCTGGCAGGTTTCATTGTCCACTGTGCATGTATGGTAAGCAACCAGTGATTCCACCAAACCAGTGATTTCTTAAAGAACTTTGCTACAAACTAAATAAGTTGAGTAGAGACATTGAATGAGGTTATAAATACAACTTACCAGATTTTTGGGCTGTGGCTACTGATCTGTATCTTTATGACGATTTATTTTTATTTTATTTGCATTATGTGGGTAGTAACTAAAAATTATTACTAAATAAACTTGTTTTGAATGTTTTGATTAGAGAATGACGGACGACGATGTGTTATGATTTTAAAAGTTTTGTAGCATGGCCGGTTATGAATTTTCCTTAACGACCGCTTGGCGCGAGATTTAAAATTTCCGAAATTTAGAGCCGTTTTGCGTCTTAATGGTCAAATCTACGGTATTGAAAAAATTACAAGTTGATAGCTGAAAATGTGCTCTATAACTTTTATCTAAAGCGTTTTTCCATTAAATGAACCGTACAGGCGCAAAAAAATTAAAACGGTTTTTCCATGTTAATCTCCTATGTCCAGGGTGTTCTTGGACACCTGGTATGTAGAGCAGCAGAATTGGTCAATACTCAAAGCAAAAAACTGGCGGAAGTACCTGACAGTGTAAATGTTGTAAAAAAGAAAATATATAAAAAAGATGAAATAACAAATACCCGAGCTTGTTCAAGATGTGGCACTATACATGTCTTCAGAAAATGTCCTTCTTACAATAAAAGATGTAATAACTGTAAAATGTTTAATCATTTTGAAAAAATGTGTTTAAATCGTAAACCCATTTACAATCGAAATGATTCTATAAATGCTAATGCTGTTCATTGTGATTCTGAGGAAAAGGAGGACATGTTTTTGGATATGATTTGGTGCAATGAGAGGAAAATAGAAATAATAAGAAAAAGTTGGTTTCAAAATGTACTTATTAATGGATGTGTTATACCGTGCAAGATAGATACAGGAGCAGAAGCTAATATTTTAAACCACTCAGCGGTCAAGAAGATACCAGTTGAAGTTACTGCTTTGTACAAAACATAACTCCTGCGAAAGTAATTGGACCATCTCAAAGACCTAGAAGTTATAGGGTAAAATTAGCAAATGGAAATGAAGTTAAACGTAATCGCGAGCAATTATACCAAACTTCTTCACATAACCCTGTAAGTTCTGATGATGCACTAGATTTTGATGTGAACCATGTTTCAGATAATCATCCGGATTTTGTAGAAAATTCTTTGCAGAATTTTAATAATGTTAGACCTTCAACTGAAAACAATGCTACAACTTCAAGGTCTGGAAAATTGATTAAAAAGCCGGAATATCTTAAAGATTATGTTTGTTAAAATAACTAATTGTATTAAATTTTTATTTTTTATAAGAAAAAAGGGATGTCAGGTATCTTAAATAATAAGTATGATAGGTAGTTGGTAGGAAGCAGTTAGGGGGTGACAGAAAAAGTCAGTCAATAAAGTTGAGTTGAAAGCACAACATACTTTTATTAATAGTATTGTTACGGTCTGGGCCTACTATGCTCGATACTCGATGAAACCGATGCGCCGCAATATCTGGCCGGGCGCGTATTAAAGTAGGCCACAGTTAGGAAGCGCTACCTGGAAGATTCTTGAATGGTCAAGGCAACCCGCGAAGCGTTTCGCGGTCATTCTAGAACGTGGTTTGCGAATATAAAAGAAGCGGCGTCGTCGACGACGGAGTTAGTTAGGAGTGTAGTGGATTAGTGAATTTGGGAACGCGGTTAAGTTTAAATAGTGGAATAATTGTGGAATTGTAGTAGTGTTTTTAGTAGCTGTGTTAATTATTGTACGGAGTGTTTTGAAGTGTTAATAAATTTATTAATTGTTAAGTTAAACTGACTTTGTGTGAACCCACGGGAAAACCGTTACAATTGGTGTCAGAAGTGGGATCAGACTTTAGTGCGACGTGAATTGGAACTAAACTTCGGGTTAGAGACTTGTGTTCAGAACCGGACTAGAGATTTTCGGAACAGTGGTGTGTTAAATTTATTTTATGCCAATAACAAGACGTCAAAGTGCAAACATGGAGGCCCAACTTGCAGCTATTATGGCAATGCTTGAAGAACAAGAAAGGATTCGAAAACAAGACAAGGAAGAACGAGAAAGGATTCGACAAGAACAAGAAAGGATTCGACAACAAGAGAAGGAAGAACGAGAAAGGATTCGACAAGAACAAGAAAGGATTCGACAACAAGACAAGGAAGAACAAGAAAGGATTCGACAACGAGACAAAGAAGAACAAGAAAGGATTCGAAAACAAAACAAGGAAGAACAAGAAAGGATTCGAAAACAAAACAAGGAAGAACAAGAAAGAATTCGACAACAAAACAAGGAAAAACAACAAGAAAGAATTCGACAACAAGAAAAGGAAGAACAAGAAAGGATTCGACAACGAGAAGAAAGAATTCGTCAACAAGAAAAGGAAGAACAAGAAAGGATTCGACAACAAGAAGAAAGAATACGGCAACAAGACAAAGAAGAAGAAGAAAGAATTCGACAACAAGACAAAGAAGAAGACAGAGAGCGGCATGAAAAGCGTAACGTAGAAATATTGAAAGTTCTAGCGGGGACCAAGACAGAAATCCATGAGTATGTAACCCATAGTCTCAATAAAATTCAGAATGATGTCGAGATAAAGCTACGCGACTTAGAGCGGAAAATTGACAGCAGAGGAGCCAGCTCTACAGTGATCACCGGAAACGGGCTAAACAAGATCAAGCCTCCCACATACGACGGTCAAACTTCATGGGCAATGTACCAACTCCAATTTGAGGCCGCTGCAAATGCAAATGGATGGAGTAACGAGGAAATGGCTGTAGCACTAATAGTGGCATTACGAGGACCTGCATTGGAGCTGTTACAGACTCTGCCTATCGCCCAACAAAGCAACTATGACGCATTAGTAGCTGCATTAGAACGACGTTATGGGGATCAGCATAGGAAAGTAGTGTACCAAACACAATTAAAGGCAAGACTGCAGAAAACTGGTGAAAATTTACAGGAGTTTGAAACCGAAATTCGTCGCCTTGTGCATCTGGCTTACCCAGCCGTCCCGGATGAAATCCAAGAAGAACTTGTGGCACAGTATTTTGTAGATGGGATTCGAGATCCGGAGGTAAAGAAATGGCTGAAGATGTTCAAGGGGAGCAACAACAGCGAATTACTGATTCGAGCGCTGGAAATTGAAGCTGCGTGCAATGATTTAAAGCCAGAGCCTATTCAAGAAGAAAGAGTACCGCCAGTCGATCATGTTGCTACATTAATAGATGAAATTAAAGCAATGGTAGGCCAATTAGCGCAACAAATGGCAGCATCAGGAAATAGTCAGTCCACACAATTAGAACGATCACGCCCGACCACGAGAGTGGAGTGTTATCGATGCGGACGTACGGGACACATTAGAAGGAATTGCAGACAGCGGTCTTGTTCTCCAAACCCACAGTGCCGACGAAATCAGGACATTAGAACAAATCACCGGAACTCTTCTGTTAAAAGAAACATTACATGTTATACTTGTGGACGTAAAGGACATTACCAATGGAATTGCAGACAGCAGTCTCGTTTACCGACACCGCAGAACTGGCGTAACCAGGAGCAGGAAATGAAGAATCCGGAAAGACATTTACCGCGATATGTAGAGGATCGTCAAGCTTTGGATAGTGATTTAAGGTACCGGAAAGGACAAATTCATATTGGTTGGAGGATTGGTCAAATCGCGATGGTGACAGATAAAGAGGCTACAAAAAGAATGAAGAGCAGCGTTTCTAAGGAAGACATATTGAAAGGACAGCGCTCAGACTCTGATTTGAAAGTAATCAGAAGATGGTTGGAGATGGATTTGAAACCGGATTGGCAACAGATTTCCAGATATGGACCAACAGTAAGGGGTTACTGGTTGCAGTGGAATTCGCTTCGACTGCGAGATGACTTAATTACTCGCAAATGGGAAAGTCCAGACGGAAAACGTTTTGTTTACCAAACAATAGTGCCCAATTCCTGCAAAGAGAATGTGCTGCGAGAACTACATGACAGTCGCGGAGGAGGACACTTTGGAGTAAACCAGACTTTGGCTAGAATAAGAGATCGATTTTACTGGATTAACTTCAGAAAGGACGTTGAGGAATGGTGTAAACGGTGTGACCAGTGTTCGTTACAGAAGGGATCCATCACAATTCGGGAACTTGAGAGACAGAAGATGAAACCAAACAACAACCGTATGAAGATGACACTGGACCACAGACCAACTGGTGGCAATTATAAGGAAGGTGATGCTGTGTGGATGTTTCAACCCAGGAGGAGCAAAGGAATAAGTCAAAGATGGCAACGACACTGGGAGGGACCTTACAATGTGGTAAAAAGGTTAAACGACGTCGCATACAGAGTCCAACGCAGCCCCAAAGGCAAGATGAAAATTGTCCATCTGGACAGACTCAAGAAATACCAGGGATTAGATGAAGCGGATCGGGACGATCAGCTTTAAGAGGGGGGCAGTGTTACGGTCTGGGCCTACTATGCTCGATACTCGATGAAACCGATGCGCCGCAATATCTGGCCGGGCGCGTATTAAAGTAGGCCACAGTTAGGAAGCGCTACCTGGAAGATTCTTGAATGGTCAAGGCAACCCGCGAAGCGTTTCGCGGTCATTCTAGAACGTGGTTTGCGAATATAAAAGAAGCGGCGTCGTCGACGACGGAGTTAGTTAGGAGTGTAGTGGATTAGTGAATTTGGGAACGCGGTTAAGTTTAAATAGTGGAATAATTGTGGAATTGTAGTAGTGTTTTTAGTAGCTGTGTTAATTATTGTACGGAGTGTTTTGAAGTGTTAATAAATTTATTAATTGTTAAGTTAAACTGACTTTGTGTGAACCCACGGGAAAACCGTTACAGTATTTAGAACATCATTACAGTTGCTAACCCTTACATACACGACAGTTTTCTTTAATAAACTTTAAGATATCATCTTCAAAGTTATTTTGACTAAGTTGATCTATCAAAAGAAAGGTTGCCGTTAAGTCCAGAATATTTTGGAAAGAGAGTTTGGACCCAACATAGGCTACACTCCAAATTGCAGTGAAAAATATTGAGTTGTTGTCTAGATACTTCTAATGTACTAATCACCCTGTACGTAAATATAAATATAATAATGCGTGTTGTCAAAAGCTTCATCGCAAATTTGCGTATGTATAGTATTCATACGTTTCTAAAGTTGCGTATGGTCAAAAATAGACCCCCAGTAGTTTATTTTATAGTTTAATTTAACATGTAAAGTCCTGTTACTCGTTAAAAAACGCACAGTATGTAACAAATAATTGCCGGTTAAAAGGCTATGTATGCAGTGTGCCGCATTTTATGGTGGCCCATTGTCTTGTTTTTAATAGTTATTTTATAATGGTCAATAGAACGTACTTTGGTAAATTTTCAATTCTTACGATTAGTACTACAAAGTACTACAATTTTATCGTTTTAAAGGCAATATTTTACCTTTATTTCTATTTAGCATGCACTTTTTGAGCATAAGTTATCCATTAAATAACCACAATATGACCAGTCAAATATTAGTGTCGTTTTTGTGGTTTTCTTTCGGACTTTCGCGGTTTCGCTGTCATCTGTTCACTTTTCCTGTTCTCAAATCATTGCAAATGTGGAGAGTGGAATACGGTCGTTGACAATACATACCGTGGAGCACATAAGAGCAGAAACGTCACGAATTCTGCAGCGAGCAAAGCCCCCGAAAAGCAATCTCACTTTTGGAGAAAGAACAGCTCTTAAAACACTTAATCAAGACAGAGTGATCCTCATTTTACCTGCTGATAAAGAAACGCAACAGTGATTATATCAACAACTGACTACGAACGGAAGATCGAAACCAATTGGATCCCGTAACTTACAAGAAGTTGCCACGTGATCCAACAGGTCGAATACTTAGAACCAAAAACCAACTTATTAAAGATTCCACGACTGTCGCTGCTGAGGATATCTTGAAACTCAAGAAGACAGAGGCCCTTCCACCCAGACTTTATGGTTTGCTTAAAATACACAAGCCGGATGTACCTCTGAGACCCATCGTTAGTGCCATAGGAGGCCCTACATATGAGATAGCAAAGTACCTTACGACACTCCTTCAACCAAAAATAGAAAAGACGGACATCTTCATCAAAGACTCAGCACATTTTGTGGATAAATAACATGCTTTAACTTTATCTCCAGGTGACGTCCTTGTGAATTTGATGTTGTTTCTTTATTCACTATGGTACCCATCAAAACGGCTATGGAGCAGATAGAACGAGATTTTCCACTGGGCATCGCCAAATTGTTCAGACACTGCCTAACCACCACTTACTTCCAGTGGCAGGGTGAATTCTTCGAACAGAATGATGGTGTAGGAATGGGCAGTCCTCCAAAGAAACCAAAGTGCTGGTTTCGATACGTCGGCGATACCTTGTAGTTTGGAGCCACGGTGAAGATGAACTGGAGCGATTCTTAGTACATCTAAACTCCGTAAATCCAAGAATTCAATTTACTATGGAGACCGAAAAAGAAGGACGTCTACCTTTCTTGGATGTAATGGTGACAAGGAAACCTAATGGAACACTGGCTCACACGGTGTATCGAAAACCAACACACACGGATCGTTATCTCAATAGTGGATCTAATCATCACCCAAGCCAAAAAAGAGGAGTGATCAAAACCCTATCGGAGCGGGAAAAAAAGGATTTGCGAACCATCAGAATTTGAAAAGAAGCCTAAACATCTGGAAAGGGTTTTCGGATGGAAAAGATACAGTAGACAACAATTCAATAGAGTCACTCGACCAAGAAATATCGAACTACGTAGACAACAAACGGGGGATGTTGAAGAGAAAGTTGGTTAGACTTGCTTACCATACATACACAAGGTCACGGATAGGATTTGGGAAGGATTTTAGAGAAGCACAAGGTCAAGACCGTCTTAAACGTCAAGACCCTCTAAACCAACCCGCACGATACACAATTGTGTCAACACAAGAATAGCAGAGCACAAGAGAAGTTGCAGACTAGGACAGACAGAAAAATCTGCGGTGGCAGAACATGCACTTTCTAGAGGACATGATATTCGTTTTGAAGAGGTGGAGGTTTTGGATCGATCACAGCGTTATTATCCAAGATTAACTAGAGAAGCCATTGAGATCTTTAAGCACGAGAACAAGAAGGAAGATCACCTTGTTAGATCCGGAGTGGAAACGAACCTTGCGCCAGATTTCTTGCGCGCCAATGCGTAGCCGTTATGCGCATGTGCAGCCCCCACTGGTGTAGATGTCTTGCGCCAGACACCGTGCGCGCCGATGCAAGACCGTTGTGCGCATGCGACCGGTAACGCTTTGGTAATAGCGTCAGATTTCTCACATGCGAGAACTCAAAAGCAAATTTTAACAAAATACTAAAAGTCAAATAACGTCAAAAATTGTTCTTTTCTGTGCAGGTCCAAAAGTTGAGCAAAATTTGTGAAATTTGTAGTTTTCACTATACTTATTTGTTTCTATAAATTTGGTTCAATGTATTGCTTATTCTAATTTCCTTTAAATAAACGTTTTAACAGAATCAGTTTACAAAGTCCGTTTTGCAGCAGCATTTTTCAAAGCAGTATATTAATAATGAGCTAAGTTGGTCAACTTCATTAATGCTAGTGTTTTGAGAAGTAGATGTGCATAACCACGCTGGCACTAGAATACAGTACTTTCAAGAACTAAAAGAAACAATAAAGTTTTTAATATTTCCATCAGTATAGAGAAAAGTTACCTGTAACTGAAATGACCGATTAACTCTAGTGTTGAAAAACTGGTACGGAACGAATTGTACCATTCCGCCTGGAGAGCTACGTCATATATTGCACCGAACTGAAACCAGACAAATAAAAACCAAAGCAATGCAAAGTTTCAACACTGGTTTTTTCTCGATCTTCATAATTCTGGGCTGAATGAGACAACATCTCTAAGGAAAACAAAAAGTTCCAATCAACATTCCAGCTCTAAAATCTTTCTCTGCAATCTAAAACAAATTTTAGGTTACTAATTAGTTGCAAATTATATAGATTTCAGTCAATGCCAACAGTGAACCGGCAATTCCCAGTACCAAAGACAAGACGCTGACTCTAAGATTATGCATTGTTTCAGCGCTATATCTGGAAAATGAAAAAAAATACTACAAAAGACTGCATCCCCAAAATATAGCCATTCATTTAGTGATATCTACCATGAACTTCTCCAATGGCTTTGCTCACAAGTACGCTTTTTCGTAGATACAAGTTGTATTGGCAATTGCTTATACAACTTCCTAGGCCTATAAGCAATCGAATTTTATAATTCAAGAGAAATAAAAGATTTGGAAACTATGTGTAAAGAACAACAATTTTCCCCGATGCGTACGTAGTAGGTAGCCCTCTAGTAGTACGCCTTAAATCTCCCAAGAAAGCTGTAAAGCTGACTGCCCTTGATGCATCCCAATTACAAAATATTGCAAAGCATTAATCTCGGCTAAACAAAATCGACCATTTTTGAACCTTACTAACAGTCAGGAGTAAGACGAAATGTGTGTTGGAAGAATCTACGAAACGTTCTGAACAACATGAGCAAAAAGACCTTAAAGCCGTCACAAAATATCAAAAGGCAACGCTGGACAAGATTCCTGTCTTAATAGAAGAAAGATGAAAAATTAAACAGGATAAGACCCGGTAGAACGTTTCACACTGGAACATAAAAAGGAAAATCAGAAAAATGGATGAGGAATATGTGTAAAGGCGGACCTGTACTGACCGCATGACTTTTTTAACATGCATCGCAAACTGAAGGTAGTAGCAGAAGTATTTAAAAGGATACCACCTACAGTTTTAGTAGATTCTATGGACTAGTAATTGAAGAAGAACAAAAGCAAGGAGTCAGGGAACAACAGATGACAAAACTGTTACATTACAACCTACTACATGTGAACCGCACGACATAGGTCCACTTATATTAAAAGGACACACATCCTATTAATCTTGCAGGCGGTTCAGACAACGTACCTATCGAAGTAACTCATCAATAATGATAATATTAAACACATTATAAAACTTTTTAAGAAAATATACACTAGTGGAAGTGTCTCAGATGATTGACTACAGTCCATCTTTATTTTAATACCTAAAAAGCCATACTCAAAAAGGTGTGAGGAATACAGTTTAATTAGCATCATGAGTCACCTGCTAAAGACCTTCCTCAGAGTGATCAACATGCGAGAATAAGAACTATACAGGGTGATTCACGCTGATGGTATATTAGAAGTATCTACAGAACTGCTTAATATTTTTTGTTGAAATTTAGAGTGTAGGCTAGGCTGGGTCGAAACTTTCTTTCTAAAATATTTTGGACATTGCGGTGTTGCCAGATCAGTCGGAATGAACCCAAACTTTTGATTTTCAAATGGAACACCCTGTTTCTAATCTCATTTTGAATTCCTCGCCAGAAGGCTAGTAATTATTCTTAATACTTCCCTATACCTATCTTGCACCGTTTCTTAGATATTTCATAAAAATAGTGAATTTGTCAGCAAAACGGTAGTCTAAACAATAATAAAATTTTCAAGTTCTGAAAGGTTTGCTGATGTAACCTTTTGTCGTCAGTTAGACAATACTACATGGTCGAAAAGCTCAGAAACAGAAAATGAAAAAAATCTACAGGGTGGTCAATGTTTACCTTTTAGTCGGGCAGATAGAAAAACTGCCAAAATTCGTTTCTGCCAGTTCGTTTTTTTTTTAAATGAGTCTATGGGTGTTTTTAGGAGAAATCCATGGTTTCTATTAAAAGAACATTACATTTAGGAGAAATCCATGTATACTAGTTTCCTGCAATGATACCTAACTTCAACGGTTTCTGACTTATTAACAGTTTTTCCTTAAAGTGAGCATAAAATCGTAATCCATACTTATCTGGAAACGAAAACCTACTTGTGCTTAATGATTACTTTTGGTTTCTGTAACAATAACATGCAATTAACCGAAGAAGTTCGATAAATCAAAAATATTAGGATGCTCCTAGGACCTACCCTAAGGCTATATAACACAATTTGTATTATAAAAATATTTTATATTGACCTCATTTTTTGACTTTGAAAATTAACCGAAGAAGTTCGATATCATCAGACCAAAAAAAAAAATCAAAAATATTAGGTTTTTTTGCAGCAGGATGCTCCTAGGACCCACCCTAAGGCTATATAACACATTTTGTATTATAAAAATATTTCATATTGACCTCATTTTTTGACTTTGAAAATTAACCGAAGAAGTTCGATATCATCAGACCAAAAAAAAAAAAAATCAAAAATATTAGGTTTTTTTGCAGCAGGATGCTCCTAGGACCCACCCTAAGGCTATATAACACAATTTGTATTATAAAAATATTTCATATTGACCTCATTTTTTGACTTTGAAAATTAACCGAAGAAGTTCGATATCATCAGACCAAAAAAAAAATCAAAAATATTAGGTTTTTTTGCAGCAGGATGCTCCTAGGACCCACCCTAAGGCTATATAACACAATTTGTATTATAAAAATATTTCATATTGACCTCATTTTTTGACTTTGAAAATTAACCGAAGAAGTTCGATATCATCAGACCAAAAAAAAAAATCAAAAATATTAGGTTTTTTTTGCAGCAGGATGCTCCTAGGACCCACCCTAAGGCTATATAACACATTTTGTATTATAAAAATATTTCATATTGACCTCATTTTTTGACTTTGAAAATTAACCGAAAGAAGTTCGATATCATCAGACCAAAAAAAAAAAATCAAAAATATTAGGTTTTTTTGCAGCAGGATGCTCCTAGGACCCACCCTAAGGCTATATAACACATTTTGTATTATAAAAATATTTCATATTGACCTCATTTTTTGACTTTGAAAATTAACCGAAGAAGTTCGATATCATCAGAAAAAAAAAAATCAAAAATATTAGGTTTTTTTGCAGCAGGATGCTCCTAGGACCCACCCTAAGGCTATATAACACAATTTGTATTATAAAAATATTTCATATTGACCTCATTTTTTGACTTTGAAAATTAACCGAAGAAGTTCGATATCATCAGACCAAAAAAAAAAAATCAAAAATATTAGGTTTTTTTTGCAGCAGGATGCTCCTAGGACCCACCCTAAGGCTATATAACACAATTTGTATTATAAAAATATTTCATATTGACCTCATTTTTTGACTTTGAAAATTAACCGAAGAAGTTCGATATCATCAGACCAAAAAAAAAAATCAAAAATATTAGGTTTTTTTTGCAGCAGGATGCTCCTAGGACCCACCCTAAGGCTATATAACACATTTTGTATTATAAAAATATTTCATATTGACCTCATTTTTTGACTTTGAAAATTAACCGAAGAAGTTCGATATCATCAGACCAAAAAAAAAAAATCAAAAATATTAGGTTTTTTTGCAGCAGGATGCTCCTAGGACCCACCCTAAGGCTATATAACACATTTTGTATTATAAAAATATTTCATATTGACCTCATTTTTTGACTTTGAAAATTAACCGAAGAAGTTCGATATCATCAGACCAAAAAAAAAAAATCAAAAATATTAGGTTTTTTTGCAGCAGGATGCTCCTAGGACCCACCCTAAGGCTATATAACACAATTTGTATTATAAAAATATTTCATATTACACCCATTTTTTGACTTTGAAAATTAACCGAAGAAGTTCGATATCATCAGACCAAAAAAAAAAAATCAAAAATATTAGGTTTTTTTGCAGCAGGATGCTCCTAGGACCCACCCTAAGGCTATATAACACATTTTGTATTATAAAAATATTTCATATTGACCTCATTTTTTGACTTTGAAAATTAACCGAAGAAGTTCGATATCATCAGACCAAAAAAAAAAAATCAAAAATATTACGTTTTTTTGCAGCAGGATGCTCCTAGGACCCACCCTAAGGCTATATAACACATTTTGTATTATAAAAATATTTCATATTGACCTCATTTTTTGACTTTGAAAATTAACCGAAGAAGTTCGATATCATCAGACCAAAAAAAAAAAATCAAAAATATTAGGTTTTTTTGCAGCAGGATGCTCCTAGGACCCACCCTAAGGCTGTATAACACATTTTATAAAAGTTAACTTAAAAAAATACCAAACACATGAACATACTTAACCTAATAATATTGCCTCAGAAAAATTATTTTGGAAAACTAAAGGTCTTTGATAGAATTTCGCAAAAGTTTTGGACTTCTCAGTCCAGCCTGCTGAAAGTCTTATAGTATCAAAGCTCACCCCTTTACGGGCCGCCGCGGAAGTCGCAGCTTGCCTGGTGCTATAAGCTGTGAACAAAGACGTATCTATCCCGCTCTTTTCAAAAATATGATTTTTATCAACCTACTAATTGACTGCGAACTCACATTTCGATAGGGTTTTTTAGTAGAGATAAAAAGGTTCCGAAGAGAATGGTGTCTTAACGGTTTAGTTCGATTTAAGTAGCAAAGTAAAGCTGTGGCAACACATATTGTTAAATCATGCTTAAAAAAGGGCAGTATCAATGTTGGCTGTAGCCTATTAGGACCCGAAGTTTTGAGTCTCTTGGGCACCTTTATTGTGATGTCGCTTTTAGTAATTACTATATTTGTTTACTAATTACTATAATGTTTGTATTCTTTGCCCTGTTGTAAGAGCCAAAAGAACAGCTAACTTTTGAGCCAAGATTTAGAGAAATCTCCTCGTTTGACAGAGTTTTAATGTAAATTAATACATGGTAAATTGGGTCTTGACCCATACACCCCTTTAAAAAATCTTTTCATTCTATAGTCTTGTGCAACTTCGGGAGATGCAATTTGGGAAATTGCAGATCTGTAGCTGTTGAGGGAGCCATATGAAGCTCCTCTCTCGAACCGTATAGATAAAAATTCTAAGACTAATGGTACCGTAACATTAAATACATTGTTGTTTTTCTCTTGGCAGAACTGCCACCATAATTTTAAACCAACATTGTATTGTTTGGCCGTTGAATCCGATATAGAAGATGAGCAAATGTTTAAGCCGATATCAGGCACCTCTCTTTTCTGCAACGCTTGTAAGATAAGGGTCCTGCCACCAGGGAAAGGCTTTTCCAGAGGGGGTTGTAGTGGTGCGAAAAAATGAAAGTGCGGCCCTGTATAAAGTTGTTCGATGCGGGATCAAAAAGGTGAAGTGAGGGAGTCGGTCGGTGTATGCCGAACAGACAAGTTGTGGTTTTTGGTGGCTAAGCTATTTTTATTCAGATTACGAAAAGTAGGAAAACGGGAGTTAAATAAATGTATTAGTCTTGTTCACTGTACACTTTCTTCAAAGAATCCCACATAACCCTGAGACAGTTGCATTTGGCGCCCAACTAGTGGCTTGAAGAAGTGTGATCCAGTGAATAACGCAGTATTTCGGCTAGATTGGTGTTATACCTGGTAATAATACCGTGGTTATAGAGAAATTGAGACGCTGGTAAGATTGCACCATTTTATTGCTTTGTGCATGACATGTAATAGTGCATACTTGAGAATTTCTGAGACGTTAAAATGTCAAAACGAACCAGAAATAAGCGTCGTGATGCTGATTTCGCGTATCAGGATGATACCGATGATGATCAAACTGAGGCAAATGCCTTAATCAAGGAGTCTGAAACGGACATGGCGGGTCAAGGAGCTGATGTAGGTGCAACAGCAAACGCTTTGATTACACAGAGTACCGGCAGTGTTAATCTGGAAGCCATTTTGTCGCAGCTAGCAGTCGGAGTCTCGAATTTGCAGAAAACCTTGAACGGGTTATCGTTGAACCGCGACGTCACCGGCGCCGCGTCCATACATCGGTCGAATGCAGGAGCAGGGAGTGATTCAGCGTGTGCGGTCGATTCTTCACCGTTAGTAGACAGAAATAGTAGTGCATGTTCTAACAGTAGTGTAGATCGAGGTTATATTTACAATTTTAAGGAACTTGGGGGTAACAATGTGTCATTTTTTCCTAATGGAAAATTACACCCTATTGCGTTTTTGAGAAAAATTAAAAACATTTTTTCTGAGGCCGGCGTGCCTGAGCGGCATAAATTGGGCCTTGTTTTAACATGCTTAAAAGGTACAGCGGCGGACTGGGCGTCAATTAAGGAAAAAACTTTTCTAAGTTTTGACGATTTTGAAACGGCGTTTGTTAGTAGGTTTTGGGGGGTTGATAAGCAGCGGGATTTATTTCTAAAACTGAACTATGGTCAATTTGAGGGTGGAAGCCGCTCAGAATATTTTCTTGATTTGTTTAACCAAGCGGGGTTTTTGTCAACACCATTACCTGATCAAAAAATAATCTCAATGTTGAGCAGGCACTTTTCACCTGATATTCAAAGGGGTATTATTTCCTTGGGGTTAAATTCTTTTGATGAAATTGATGAGTATTTGCGAAATATCGATTCGACGTACTCTTTCGAGCAAAACAGTTCAGGGGATACTCGTGGAGTTCCGGGTCAAAATCGATTAGAAACTAACCGAACGAGCGCGAATAATAATTGGCGACGTCCAAATGGGAGATCAACGGGTGATGACAGGCCTCCAGATAATAACAATAGGGGTGTAAAACACATACAAATAACTCGCTTTAATGAGGAGTTAGGTTTTTCTAGTGATTCAGATTGTGGAGACGCTCAGGAAAATTCTGAACCAGACTTGATAAAATCAATAGATGTGGCAGTCAGGGTAGGAGATATCGAAACATCAGCTTTGATTGACTGTGGTAGCGAAATCACAGCTATTTCGGAAAAATTTTATAAGAAGGTTTCAAAGACCATTCAAATAGCCTTGTTGCCTGCGGCGAATTTGTCAATTAGGGTTGCGATTGGAGGAAAGCAGCAACGTATAAAATCACAGGTTCTTTTGCCAGTGACGGTGCTGGGAGCGAATATCCAGTTAGATGTTAAGTGTTTGGTAGTGCCAGATCTAAATAGAGAAATTTTATTCGGATTAGATTGGTTAAAGGAATATAAAGCTATCGTAGACTTTGACGAATCGATTCTTCGATTCAGTCACAATAGTAAGTCTATTGTTGTTAATTTTGGGGCATCCTATTCCGAGGGTGAAATGTCACTTAATAATGTAGCAGCATTGTCAGTTCAAATAAAACATAGTAGTCCTAATGTAAGGCATTTTTACACTAAAGAGGAAATTTCAGCAGTAGCTGAGAAAGCGGATGCAGAAGAAGTAAATAGGAAAATGTTAGGGGAGCTTTTAGGAGAATTTGCTGACATTTTTTCGGAATGTCCAGGTCAGGTTAGGTCGTACGAACATAGTATTGATATGATCGATGAGAAACCATTTCATTGCTCTAACTACCCAATACCGTTCGCGTATCGAGATGAAGTTAGGTCGCAAGTGGAAGAGATGTTAGTTTGGGGGGTTATAGAGAGGAGCAAGTCAGAGCATATATCTCCGCTAGTTACTGTAAAGGAAAAAGACGGCTCTGTTCGTATTTGCTTAGATGCAAGGACATTAAACAAAAAAATGCGTAAGGATTTTGTTAATCCACCAAACGTGAATGAGTTACTAATGAGTTTTAAGCAGGATATGGTCATTAGTTCAGTTGATTTGACTGCGTCGTATTGGCAAATACCTATTGGTGAAAAAGATAGGAAGTTTATTGGTTTTATCTATGAGGGGGACTCGTATGTTTTTAGGCGATTACCATTCGGATTGTCAACTTCAATGGCTAGTTTGATTAGATGTTTAAATCAAGTGTTAGGGCCAGAAGCTCGTGAATTTACAATCGCTTATGTAGATGATTTGTTAGTTTTTTCTGACACAGTCACAGAGCATTTTAAACATCTACGTCTTATTTTTGAGAAATTTCGCCTGGAAGGTATAACCGTGAAGCTAAGAAAATGTCAATTTATTAGAGAAAAGGTAATGTTTCTAGGACATGAAATATCAAGTAAGGGTATATCTATGGATCCTAAAAGAGTCGAAGCTATTTTGGAGTTCCCAACACCTCGCAATGTCAGGGAGTTGCGTGGCTTTCTAGGATTAGTTAATTACGAAAAAAGGTTTTGCGACCGTTACTCGGAACTTACCGTACCTCTGCTTCGGTTACTGAAAAAGGAAGAACGATGGTCATGGGGTAGTATTGAGAAAGAAGCTTTTAACGCCGTAAAAAGGGGATTTTTAGACGCAACTACAGTATCACATCCTGATTTTAAAAGGGGTTTCTTTGTTCAATGAGATAGTTCAGACTATGCTATTGGTGGAAGCCTTTACCAAATGTCCGACAATCAAGAACGGAACGTTATCGCGTATACAAGTATTACTTTAAAAGGTAGTCAATTAGCGTATACGACGACTGAAAAGGAACTACTGGCTCTTGTTCATTGTCTTAGACAATGGCGTACATTTTTATTAGGCCAAGATGTGACTGTTCTAACAGATCACAAATCTTTATGTTTTCTGTTCACCAGCCGATTTAAATCAGCAAGACTTACTCGATGGATTTTGTGTATCCAAGAATTTGATTTTAATGTGATTCATTGTCCTGGATCGGAAAATAGGATTGCAGATACGTTGTCACGATATCCTGCTAGTAAAGCATTAAATATCGTTCCAGATCGGTCGTCGAATATACATGTAATGGCAATAAGCATGACTGATAGGTTGAAGCAATTGAAAAGTAGCTTTCAGTCGCTTAGGGAACATCAACTGGAAGATTCTTGGATGGGTACTAAGGTTGCATTCCTTGAACAAATTCAAACATGTGCCCCGATATTCTCTGAGAAGGAGTTTCAAATTACTCAATGGTTTCGGATGCATGACGGCGTTCTTTTCAAGCGAGGAGATTCGTTAAATCCGGGATACAAAATATGCGTACCGAAAGCTCAAGTTGTTGAATTAGTTCAGCAACAACAGCTTATCATGAAAACAATGGACATTTTGGTCGATCTAAAACTTATAGTCAAATGCGTGAAAAATTTTATTGGCCAAAGATGCAACGACATATAGGACAAATTGTGACATCTTGCGATTTATGTCAAAAATCGAAGGTCTCTAATAAAAGTCGCGGGCTGCTGCATCCAGTTTTGCCTGAGAAACCGAGTGATCTTGTGTGTGTGGATTTGATGGGTCCGTTACCAGTGTCGCGGGGTGGTGTTTTGCAACTACTTGTGGTAGTGGATGCGTTTACAAAATATGTAAAACTTTACGCTCTAAAGAAAGCTTCAGCTAGGGCAATCGTGAATAGACTTTTAAATGATTACTTGGTTAATATACAGAAACCTCGTAGTATCTTGAGTGATAATGGATCACAATTTACAGGCAAATATTGGAATCGGATTATGAAAGAACAGAATATATCAGTTGTAAATACTTCTGTATACTTTCCAGAGGGCAACTTAACGGAACGATATAATAGAGAAATCGGTCGCTTACTTCGAGCATACTGCTATGATAAGCATACGCGGTGGGGATTTATGTTAGATTTCGTGGAAAAGTGTCTTAATAGCGCAGTTAATGAAATTACTGGATATGCTCCTAGCATGTTGCAGACAGGTGAACCAATACCGCACTTAATTGATAAATTAATCAATTTTCCGACAGATAATCATACGTCTTCGAAACCTTCTCAAGAACAACTAATTTTTCTAGCCCGAGAAAACTTAAAATCAAAGGCTGAAAAGCGTGCAGACAGACACAACGCTAGCGTTAAGGCAATTACTTTCCAGGTGGGAGATAAGGTACTAATTCGGGATCATTCCCAGTCCTCTGCGGAAAATCGTCTTATTAAAAAATTCTTTTTATGGTATCATGGCCCTTTTTATGTGCTCAGACAGGCTGGTCCTAACTCTTATGTAGTTGGGGATGTTAGCGGAAAAGAAGTTTCAAAACAAAATATAATTAATCTAAAGACATATAGGGATCCGCTAGGAAGTGATCCTAAGAACTTACATTTTTAATAATTTGGCAAGTTATGTTCACCCACATGGTGGAATTTGTTTAGTGTTGATTTTAGGTTACGATCTTCTTAGAGTTAACTTTAGAAGTGTTATTTTAGGTTAGTACTTAAGATCTCTTAGGCCTTGCAGGTCTTTTCAATTTAAGTAGGGGGGTGATGTAGTGGTGCGAAAAAATGAAAGTGCGGCCCTGTATAAAGTTGTTCGATGCGGGATCGAAAAGGTGAAGTGAGGGAGTCGGTCGGTGTATGCCGAACAGACAAGTTGTGGTTTTTGGTGGCTAAGCTATTTTTATTCAGATTACGAAAAGTAGGAAAACGGGAGTTAAATAAATGTATTAGTCTTGTTCACTGTACACTTTCTTCAAAGAATCCCACATAACCCTCAGACAGTTGCAGGGTGAGGTGATCTATCAATAGAAAGAAGTAAATTTTTATCCGGTTTAAAATGAAGCGGATCTTGTGATAACAAAGAGCAAAAAACCGGATACCATGTGTCAAAGCTTCTAGGGCGAAGACTGACATTTCTACACATTAACTTTACAACGTGCTAATTAAAACACCATAGATTCAATTTCAAACGGTTTAATCAAAAACCCAAAACAACAACGTGTTCCATGAACGCTTTTTTACACCTTTCTTTACGAATTCGCGATGCCGAATCCCCCACCATGGTCGTCTTCTTCGGCGGCAAAGCCCGGGATGCGACTCCACACGTTGCCGCGGTTGCCAAACTTATAATACAGACGCATATGAGCGTTAACACCATGGTTGAGAGGTCCAGTGGGGGACAACTATAATTCCTTCAGCTTTATCTTCAATAACTTTTTGGAGTACTCGTAAGATAAGAGCAAAAGGCGAAAAAGCATAGAAATAAAATTTTCTCCAACTTATTGTAAAGGCATCAACAGCACAAGAATCTGGGCCTCTCAACCAAGATACATATTTTTTGCACTTTTTATTTGCCCTGGAGGCAAAAAGGTCTATTTCGGGATTTTTAAAATGTAAAGTAATTTTTTGAAATACATCACGATTCAATTCATACTCCGTGGCGAAATCTAGGTTCCTGGATTCTTGATCCGCCTCAACGTTTTCCTTGGACTTGATATAAGAAGCAAAAATAAAAATATTACGGGCCTCACACCACTGCCAGATGCGCTTTGTTAGAGCATTCAGTTTGGGAAACTGGACACTACCCATGCGATTGATGTAAGATAGAGCAGTGGTATTGTCAATACGACACAAAATATTGACATTTGATAAATGAGATGCGAAGCATTTTAAGCCAAAAAACGCCGCTAGAAGCTCCAAATAGTTAATGTGAGAGGCTTGCTCACAGGGGCGCCAAAGCCCCCGGGATCGCTTACCATTGCAGAAAACTCCCCAGCCACTAGACGACGCATCTGAAAATATTTCCAGAGCAAACGATACCGTCTTTAAGGAGTTTTCTGCATAAGGAATGTGCGTCAGCCACCAGTTAAGGTCTTCTACTAATTCGTTCAAAATTTTCATCATGGAATTATAGTTACCGTTTTCTTTATGGAGGGACAGGAATTTTTCTCGTTCCAGCAATTTTGTATAAAGCCAACCATTCTTAACTACTGGGCATGCTGAGGTCAAGGTGCCGATAAATTGAACAAATTTTCGAATTTTGCATTTTTTGATAGACATTAAGCCTTTAGTCAAACGTAGAATTTTTTCTCTCTTTTCCTTGGGCAAAGAAATGGACATATTTTTTAGAGTTGTATATAAACCCCAAATATTTGCAACTACGCGATGGAACCAGACAACTTTTCTTATAATTAATAAGAAATCCCAAAGATTCAAGCAGAGTTCTCGTTGCAGATATATTATTTTCGCACTCTGACTTAGAGGTTCCAATTAACAAAATATCATCGATACAAATGACAGATACCCATCCTTTACTCCGCAAATAGCTAACCACTGGTTTCATTATTTTAGTAAACAGTAAAGGAGCACAATTTATTCCAAAGGGGAGACAATTATATTGATAGATCTTATTTTTAAATCTAAATCTCAAGTATTTTCTATCAGATTTCTTTATGGGGATAAGAGTATACGCATCCTTCAAATCAATTAAAGCCATATAACAATCGTCAGACACTAACCTTGAAACGGTTTTATGATCTTCAATTTTAAAATGGTTACATTCTACATATTTATTAAGGGACTTTAAATTTAAGATTAGCCTTTTAGAACCATCAGGTTTAGGAGTTAGAAAAATTCGAGATAAAAACTGCCCTTTCACCGGCGTTACCAAACTAATTGCACCAGTTTTAAGTAACTTTTCTAATTCATTCTTAATACTATTAGCCTCTTTTACAGACCAAACTGGTTCCGGATATGCAAACCTTTGATTAGGGATTTTAGTACACGGAATTTTAAAATTACGGATGCTTGACAAGATATTACTATCTGACGTAATTTCAGCCCAGTTATCATAAAAGTATTTTAGCCGCCCTACGGTTTTACCAACCTGGACCAGTAACGCCGGCGCTTCCCTGTTTGTGGCGCTCCTCTCGCCTTCCTGAAAGTTCCCCGATGTGGACGGTCCTGGGTCGTCACATTCTGAGGATATGGGGACGATCTCGTTTGATACTGGTGCTGCCTGGCCCGAAATCCCCCTGAAAATCCCGGGACAGGTCCCTGTAGTTTAAACGGGGCTTCACAACTTTTTTCTGTTCTCTAGGCCTAGCTGGCGGCTTAAGGGATTTAATAGAACGCTCTATCTGCTTCGAGGCTTCTAGTCTCTTATCTACGTCCCAGCCAAACAGCCACTCATAGGTTGGAGAGGCCAGGAGGCTCTCCCTGACGGTCTGGTCAAGGTTGTAACAAGCAAGCTCCTTCCGAGCAGAAGTTTCTTGATAAAAAATATCTGTGAGCAGACGACCAGCCTCACAGAGAGGTTGCACATACGCAGCCCCCCTTACTTTTTCTTGGCCTAAGATAGTCGTGATTGCCTGATCGAGAGCAGAGATACTGGCGCCTATTTGGCTCTGCAAGGTAGATAAACGGGTATCCCTCTGCTTCACAGAGTCGGAAACCACCTTTTCTACAAGACTGTTGAGTTTTGGGGTACTAAGAAGGGGAGCGTTTTCCGGGACCAAATATTTTCCTATTAAAGACTCCTTTTCCTGAGAATGTATCCCATTTTCGATAATACTTGTCCACGTTTGCGCCATCACTGCTTGAAGTGGGGGACTCCATACAGTCCTATTTTTTGATACATTATCTCCGAATAATGAAGTATCAACTAGCATGTTCACTGGAGGGACTTCTCCATCCTGTGGCAACTCTTGGTAGCCGCAGCTTTCTTCTGGGAACAAAACAAGAAAATGTACCTAGGTACCTCACTTGCGTGAAGAGTTTATTGGGCTCAAAAGCACTAAACGTATTTTAAAGTTTGGCTCCAATTTTCTGTGTTCATAAACAGAATTAACTGGGTTCATAAACAATAGTCATCTCTGTGTTCATAAACAGAATTGACCGAGTTTATTGTGTTCATAAACAATAAACATAATTCACAGTCTTGATCAGGACATTTCTGTGTTCATAAATAGACTTTCCTGACCACAAACTACCAAATCGGACAGATCAGGTTTGTCTTTAAATCCGCACCCTTCCTTGATATAAGTGTCCCCGACAAAAAATCAATACTTACGAGGTGAGTCAACCGAGTTACCACGTAACCTGGCAGCTTCGGCTGGACCCTCGGATATCTCACTCTCGCTGTCAGTGGAAGGGAAAAGTACCTGGCGTCGACGGCGTACGGAACTTCCCGATCTCGAGCGTGAGCATCGTTCCGAAGATGACGTCGAGGACAAAGGTGGCGAGGGCGAGGGGCTTTGCACCCTTCGACGGTGCCGCTCACGCCTTTCCGATGGTTTCATGCATTTCACTAAGTTTCGGAGATCTTCTTGAAGTTTTTGGACTTTTTCCTCCAAATCCAAACGTCGTTTCCGACTTCTACGATGCCCGGACATGATAACCGAGCTTTGTCACTAGCTAAACACTTTAAAAACGAAAAAAGGACGACACTAAATTAACGAAAATTACGCAGTTTTTTACCGAACGTACGGGTAGGCACACAAAACAAGAATGAGTATCGGGTCGGGGTGTGACGACGATAGTGAAGGGAGAGCGTCGTTGTGTTTTCTTTGTCTTTAAACTGTGTGGGTAGACACTCAAAATGAGGTACTACAAGTGATCTTATTTACGAAGACGAGGCCTAATATAATAAATTTAACTTATAAACAACTATAATAAGTAATTAACTTACCGCTTTCTAACAGGGCTTCCTTCTACTGACACAGATTGTAAAAAAACATTATCCCCTTGCAAACAAGCTTCTTCTGGGTTGATAATGTTCATTTGGGGTTGTTGACTCAAAGCAACAGAGGTAGTAGCCTCACTAATAATCGATGAAGTTGAGCTGAACAATTACATTTTTTTTTAAACCAACAGATAATAAATTACCTATCAGAAAAATCAAACAAACTTAGGATGAGATAACAATGAAATACCTGCTGTAAATGTTTAGAATGTGCCCATTATGACAAAAAAAAACAAATTTCACATTCAAAACATTAAAGTAGGTATTTCAATGCTAGGAAATCCTATTTTTTATATTTTGAATTTCTTTATACGTTAAATGACATGCACTCCAGCCATAAAGTATTTATACATTTTAAAATCTTTATAGGATTATGCAATTTTTACAGGAAATGTATCAAGGATTACGCAGTATTGGCACGGCCCTTACATGAGGCTACAAAAAAGAACAAATTCTGCTGGGGTGAAGATCAAGTAAAAGCATTTCAGCTGCTGAAAGAAAAACTCACGTCGTCCCCAGTATTGAAACATTACAATCCGAATGTAGGGTGTACAATGCACACGGACGCCTGTATAGATGGGATAGGGGCAATTCTGCTCCAGGAAGGCAGTGACGGTCAAGACCACCCTATAGCATATAGAAGCCGGGCCTTGTCAAAAGCTGAGAAGAACTATTCGATCAGCGAGCTGGAGCTATTAGCAGCAGTCTGGGGAATGACCTACCTAAGGTATCTAATTTATGGACACCCTGTGAAAATCGTAACAGATCACCACGCATTATGCTGGATTCACAATGTGAAAGATCACTCTAAGAGATTAGCACGTTGGGCTCTCAAGTTGGCAGAATTTGACTACACGGTAGTCTAAATCTAAAAAAGGCAGTAGGCACCAAGACGCGGATTGTCTATCACGGAACCCGGTGGCAGGGTGGAGCGAAATTGAATTGGACGAATTAGATGATATACCCACATTCATGGTATCAATTTTAGACATAGGAGAATTGTAGAATAAGGATAAGACCATACTTGAATTAAAATCAGCAATAAGCAACCCCGAAGCAACAAACGTTGACGCATTGACACGACGAAAAATAAAGAATTTTAGGCTAAAAGAGGGCGTCCTGGAACACGCACTCGTGATACCCCGGTCACTTAGGGAAGAAATTTTGTGGGAAGCTCACAACGCACCTACCAGCGGACATATGGGAGTAACAAAAACCATAAGTAGACTTACCCCAAATACTATTGGAATTCTATGACTAAGGACGTCAAAAATTACATTAAAGAATGCAGGGACTGTCAGGCAAGAAAAGGACCGACAAATAATAAGCCACTGGGGTTACTCCAGCCAATAAAAGTGGGCAAGGTATTTGATAAAGTAGGGATAGACCTACTGGGACCATTCCGGAAGAGTAACCAAGGCAAGACAACGATAGTAGTGGTGACAGACTACGCGACAAGATACGCCATCACAGCGGCCCTACCTAACGGAAAGGCAGGACCTGTGGCAAAGTTTCTATTAGAACGAGTAATACTAATTCACGGCGTTCCTAGAAGCATCCTCAGCGATAGAGGCAAGGTATTTCAGTCCGAACTAGTGCAGGAATTACAACAGATTATGGGATTAAAAAGCACTTTTACAACGGCATACCACCCCTCGTGCAACGGCCTAACTGAACGCTTAAACAAAACGTTGGCTGACATGCTGTCACTATACTGCAATACAGAGCAGACAGATTGGTGCACTTATCTGCCATTCGTTACATTTGCATACAATACGGCCAAACAAGAGACGACACGTTTTAGCCCGTTTCAACTAATATTCGCGAGAAACCCCACACTACCACTGGACGCCCCCCTTCTAGAAACTGAGGACGAACCGAACACGAACGAACTACGAGAGAAAGCTTTACTACTAAGGGCAGTTGCTGTAGAGAATATCCACAAAAAACAGGAAAAGGACAAGGACATTTAGGACAAATATCACAGAGATGGTGAATTTGAGGTAGGAGATAGGGTGAAAATATTCATCCCAATCAGGAAAGTAAACGTTAAAAAACGTTAGCACGAGGTGCCGATAAATTTTTTTACCGCTAAAACAGAATTAGGTTATAAAAATAATATCTTCATGCCTTCAAATTAAGGAATGACCACGCAACCGAAGTGATGAGGAGACCAACGTCTCCGAGCTTGTTCAACCAATCAAACACGGCTCACGGATGACGTTGCACGTAGAAATTTAGCGGGAAGTTTAAATTGCAGAATGCAGTGGCGGAAGACTGTTGCAAATTAAAGGAGGATCGATTGTGATAAGAGAGCGAAAGACTGCGAGCGACTACAAAGGACTGCAAGCGAGTGCAAAATGATTGCAAGATGACTGCCATAAGATTGCAATGACTGCAGGCGACTGCTACATGACTGCGTGCAATTTGTACATGTAATGCAAGAAGTGAGAGACCCCTCGGTTATCCCTGATTATGTGAAGGTTCTTCCAGGTTAGGTAGTAATTGATCCTCAAACCACTTTTCAAAATTGGTCCCATTCATAGCATCATGATAATCACCTGATTTGGATCCTGATTTAAATATTAGACTTGCATTGCTAATAAATCCATTTTCATTCCCTGCATGTAAAATATCATACCTGAAACATTACAATTTTCAGTATTATGAGTATACTTATATAAAATGCAACAAAAGTAGTGTAAAATTAAGTTTTTTATATTGTGTTAAATATCTTCTCAACTAAGTGTTAAGTTAGTAGCTACCTAGAAATTCACCAGACTTTTTTCTTACAGTATTGAGCGAATCATCTTGCCAGCTTCTTCTAAAAGCACCTTTACTAAATATCCAAGTTTCGTCGAGGACAACTGGCTTGAGTGAAATTGTGGAAGTTTTGTTCTTGCTGTATTCACGCAGAAACTCTAGTCTTCTATGAGCAATAACGGGCTGTTCCATCAAGTATTTTCTATTCGAAATACTGCATTTCCTGTAAACAAACTGTAGTTTTTTTAGAATGTTGTAAACTGTACTGGGTGATACTGTAATACCATCTATGCTTTGTAGTTGGTTCTGCAGTGAGGATACCGTGACACATTCACCTACAACAATACTGTTACGATTTTCCCGTGGGTTCACACAAAGTCAGTTTAACTCAACAATTAATAACTTTATTTACACCAAAACACTCCGTACAATAATTAACTCAGCTATTAAAAAACACTACTACAATTCCACAACTATTCCACTATTTAAACTTTACCGCGTTCCCAAATTCACTACTACTACTTAACTACTGCCCGCCGTCGTCGATGCCGCTTCTTTTATATTCGCAAACCACGTTCTAGAATTTGTTACGTACGAAATAGAGTTTTCGTCCGTTAACTCGTTTGATTTGCGTTTTTAATGTACATGGGCCTAGTTACACTAGTGGACCGATTCCGATCGCTTAAATCCTCCAATTGCACTTTGTGCACATTTTGTTGTAAATGTGGGTGCGTGACCTTATAAGTTATCAGGTGCCGTAGTCACGTGATTGGTTTCGATTTTTGTCGGGGGAGCGTCGGTTTGTGGTCGTGTTTCTTTGTGTCAGGTGCCATGTGCCTATTTAATCACCCCACTTTGTGATATCGGTCTCTTTACCACTACAGCACCCGAACTGCCGACATCTGATCCTTTTTTCTGAGCCGTGTGGCGCGTGTGTGATTTTGAATTTTTAATCCGTAGTCATCTGGCCGAATTACAGGTAAATTGGTTTTATTGTTAGTTCTTTTGAATTATTTTGTATCGGCCCAATTTTCCAACACAGCATTGTGTTCGGCCCAACCGGAGATTCAGAGATTTTCCAACCGGAGATTCAGGGACTTTTCCAACCAGATATTCAAAGACCTTTCCGACCGGAATTTCAAAGACCTTTCCGACCGGAATTCCAAGGGTTTCCTGACCAGAGATCTGAGGGTTTTCCCGAGAAAGGAACGTTTCAATCGGGGATTGAAAAGTCCAAAAACCAGCCCACGTGTTGGAAAAGCCGATCACCGGCCACAGTTTCAAAAGGTCAGAGCTGAACCACCAAGACAATTCCTCACTTGACTTAGTTTTGTTTAATTTGATTTAATTTTAATTTTTTAGTTTATATTAATTTGCTCTGAACAACTTCAACACTTGTCACCACCTCTGGTCACCTTTTTGGTTGCCGGAACAAGTGTTGAAGCTGTTTGTTCGTTTTCCCTGGTGTTCTGCTGTTTTCTGCCCTAGGTACCTGTCACCAGTCTCTGGACCCCATTTCCTGCCTGGAAATCAGCGGTGGCCACTACTGACTACTGGGAAGAGGATACTGGAGGTTCCAGGACCCAAACATCGTCTTTGACAACTGGTAAGGGCAGTCAATTACAGTTTGGCACTGGGAAAACTTTTCCTGTTTTTTAAAATTTATTTCAATTTAACTTTTCCTTTTTTTTCATTTGTTCAAATTTAGTTTCTTTTTGTTTTCAACCTTTTTGTGGCAACTTTGTAAATTTTATAAATATTTTGTAAATTTTTGTAAATATTGTAGTTAGTTTTATTTGTAATATACACGTGTACATATACAACAAGTGGTTCGTTTGATTTCCTGCAGTATATCCAAGTGTGTTCATCTATAGCTAGTTATGAACTCATGCAATTAATCCACGACCTTGAGCTATCTAATTAAAAAATGTTGTAATCTCATTAACGTGAGGTTTCATCATAACAAAATTTGTTGAGGTTTCATCATGAGTTTGAGGTTTCATCATAACAAAATTTGTTATGATGAAACCTCACGTTAATGAGATTTCAACATTTTTCAATTAGATAGCTCAAGGTCGTGGATTAATTGCATGAGTTAATAGCTAGCTATAGATGAACACACTTGGATATACTGCAGGAAATCAAACGAACCATTTGTTGAATATGTACACGCGTATATTACAATATAAAATTTCTACAATATTTACAAAAATTTACAGAAAAATTTACAAAAGTTGCCACAAAAAGGTTAAAAATAAAAAGGAAATTAAATTTGAAATAAATTAAAAAAACAAGAAAAGTTAAATTTGAAATAAATTAAAAAACAAGAAAAGTTAAATTTGAAATAAATTAAAAAACAAGAAAAGTTAAATTTGAAATAAATTTAAAAAAAAAAACAGGAAAAGTTTTCCCAGTGCCACACTGTCTCTAATTGCCCTTACCAGCCGTCAAAGACGATGTTTGGGTCCTGGAACCTCCAGTATCCTCTCCCCAGTCGTCAGTAGTGGCCACCGCTGATTTCCAGGTAGGAAATGGAGTCCAGAGACTGGTGACAGGTACCTAGGGCAGAAAACAGCAGAACACCAGGGAAAACGAACAAACAGCTTCAACACTTGTTCTGGCAACCAAAAAGGTGACCAGAGGTGATGACAAGTGTTGAAGTTGTTCAGAGCAAATTAATATAAACTAAAAAATAAAAATTAAATTAAATTAAATAAAATGAAATTAAATAAAACTAGTGATCAAGTGAGGAATTTTCTTGGTGGTTCAACTCTGAGGAATTCTGACCTTTTGAGACTCTGTGGCCGGTGATCAGCTTTTCCAACACGTGGGTTGGTTTTCGGACTTTTAATTTTCAATCCCCGATTGAAACGTTCCTTTCTCGGGAAAACCCTCAGATCTCCGGTCAGGAAACCCTTGGAACTCCGGTCGGAAAGGTCTTTGAAATTCCGGTCGGAAAGGTCTTTAAATCTCCGGCTGGAAAAGTCCTTGAATCTCCGGTTGGAAAATCTCTGAATCTCCGGTTGGGCCGAACACAATGCTGTGTTGGAAAATTGGGCCGATACAAAATAATTCAAAAGAACTAACAATAAAACCAATTTACCTGCAATTCGGCCAGATGATTACGGATTAAAAATCAAATTCACGCACACGCCACACGGCTCAGAAAAAAGATCAGACGTCGGCAGTTCGGGTGCTGTAGCGGTAAAGAGACCGATATCACAAAGCGGGGTGATTAAATAGGCACATGGCACCTGACACAAAGAAACACGACCACAAACCGACGCTTCCTCGACAAAAATCGAAACCAATCACGTGACTACGGCACCTGATAACTTATCAGGTCACGCACCCACATTTACAACAAAATGTGCACAAAGTGCAATTGGAGGATTTAAGCGATCGGAATCGGTCTACTAGTGTAACTAGGCCCATGTACATTAAAAACACAAATCAAACGAGTTAACGGACGAAAACTCTATTTCGTACGTAACACACTCCCCTAAGTAACCAAAAAAAAAATTAAACTTGTTCAATTTTTTTTTTAAGTGAAAAAGCACCTCGAAACTGACCTGAAGAAAAGCAAACCAAAAGACGATAAACCACCAAAATCAAGAAAACAAATGATGGGCGCCAGTATACCATTTGAAGGAGGCATACAACCTTTCAAACGAAAATGAAGCTCATCACAGCTATGAAGTAGCTCTGAAGAGGAAAAAAAAACACAAGGTACCAGTTGACTCGCTCCAGTCTCCCACTCAAACAATATTCCCAGGAGAAGTCGTCATGACCCTACAAATCTCTAACCGGTTTAAGTCCAGAAAATTAAAACGGGGTTGAACATGAAACCAACGTTGCGTAAACCTCGTTATGTGAGAGGAAACCTCATTCATTGGTCTCGGTAGAGATAAACAGAGACAGGACTCAACGCTCAGGAAAACCACAGAAAGAGAAACCAAAACAAATCACCTGGCAGGTGGAAATGAAATAAAGAAAACTAACAGGAAAGAGAAGACAATCGTCCACCAACAAAAGGAAAGGTTTTTGATAGGAACCCTCTCTAGAAAACCCGAAAAATACACCGAACGGTTAGTGTATTGGTAACCACAAAAAAAAATTAAATCTACTGGGGTGTTCCGAACGAAACCACTGACGCCAAATCTCACGTAACCAAGCAATTGGGGCTGAGGTCGAACACAGTAGAAAGTCTCCGTACTCCAGGGCCATGAAGGTACTTACAGGGACTCTAAGGCTTTCCCCCCATGAACTACCCTCCCAAAAACCTTAGAGGTTAAGTGACCATGGCGGCACCCAATTCCGCTCAGCCCTTTACAACAAAGCAAAGTGGTTACAAAGAAAGTCAAATCCGGTAAAAGTCACAATCAGGTAAATGTCAAAATTGACAGCAAGACAAAATCGAGTAAAAAAAAAAAAAAAAACGACGAAATTCCCTACATGTACGCAAGATTAAACATTAACGCATACAAGTTGCGGGGAAAAACAATTGACACAATCGAGCAAAAGAAAAATTGACTCCCTGACACTCCTAAATCGTCCCAAGAACCCTGACCACACGGTAACACTCGTTCCTGAACAAAAAACTAAGAGGAGTATCCAAAACGGGAAAAATCAATTAAAAAAACACAATCGAGGAAAAATGTACTCCCTGACACTCCCAAATCATTCCAGGAACCCTGACCACACGGTAACACTCATTCCAGAACAAACAAATAAAGGGGAGTATCCAAAGCGGGAAAATTAATCAATTAAAGACACAATCGAGGAAAATTAAATCCAATAATGAACAAGTCAAATTAAATTTAATTAAAAATAATACACGATGTTAAAATGTGTTATTCTGGGTAATACGGTATCCACAGAATCTTTCAATTAAACAATTGAGTATATAAGTACCCGCCACTGTCCCTTAATAATGACACTTATTGAAAAAGATATTAGGTAACAAATGTCATTATCACCAAAACAAGAAAACAAAAACTTGTTCATTATGGATTCAATCAATTAGAAAACATACGACCGACTCAATTCGTGTCCACCTATTAAACCGACGGAATTGCATACAAAGTTAGAGTCAATCCTAACAAAAACTAAATCTCAATAATCAGTCAGACGAATGAGCATCAGAATGCTCAGACTCGTCACTTAAAGTCACATCCGGTTTAATGTCAGATACATGCCAATCTCCCAAATTATTTCCATCCCTGTCAACCAAACGGTATACTAAATTAGAGAGGACTTTAGAAATAGTACACGGAATGTACCTAGGTGCCAACTTGGCAGCAAAACCGTCTACTGCTTTAGATAAAACATAATTTTTCTTCCAGACCTGATCTCCAACATGATACTTAACATCTCTCTTTCGAAAATCATAACGTTGCTTACTTTGAATGTAAGATTTATGAAGTCGTTTCCGAACTTCTTCATAGATGTTAGGTAATTCCTGAACTGTATTGGGGTTATGCACTTTATCAGAAATCTCCACCTTATTGTCAGCATTATCACTAATTAAACCATAAAATGAACCATCAACAGGTATATTCCTGCCAAAGTTTAAAAATGCAGGAGAGAAACCAGTAATTTCATGTTTAGCCAGTCTAATAGCCTGGGCAACTTGGAAAATAGATTTATCCCAATCCCTGTGATTTTCATGAATGTAGGATCTTATTGCAGTGATTATCACTTGGTTGACTCTTTCAGTATGGTTCACTTGTGCATGATATCTAGCGTTATACCAAATTTTCTGGACATTATACTTAGTCATGAGATTTTTAAAATCCTTGCTAGTAAACTGACTACCATTGTCACAAGAGAAAATTTGGCAAACCCCAAACAAAAGAAAAACTTGATTTTCTATGAACTTAACTATGGCCTTAGAAGTCGCCTTCGCCATAGGGTGCACAAGTACAAATTTAGTGAACCAATCCACCACAACAAGAACGTACTGGTTTCCCGATTTTGATCTTGGATAAGGACCAATAAGATCAGCTGACAATAACTGGAAAGGAAAATTAACTTTTCGGTATTGACCCATAAGACCTGCCTGGGGTAAATGACTAGATTTACTAGCAGCGCAAATAGTGCATTTTCTAACATAACGGTAAACAGAATCTCGCATATTTGCCCAATAATACAGTTCAGCAACCCTAGACAACGTTTTAGAGATGCCTAAATGACCGGCTGTTTCATGATCGTGAAACTTTTCAAGAATTTCCTGTCTATGAGCCGTAGGTACAACAATTTTCCAATTGGAAACATTGCCATCCAAGTTGTACTTAGAAAATACATGTTTATAAAGACAGTTATTTTTTACCTTAAAAGTCGGAAATTTATCAGGTGATTCTTGAACTTTCACTAACATGTCACGATACCATTTATCCAAAATTAGATTGGTCAAATTTAAAACTGCAACATCTTCCAAACTTCTCGAAAGAGCATCAGCTACAGTATTGGCAACACCCTTTCTATGCACGATATTAAATGAATACTGAGATAACTTAACAATCCATCTAGCTATACGAGCAGAAGGATTTTTCATGTTATTCAACCAAACTAAAGAGGAATGATCAGTATGGACCGTAAAATGTGTCCCTTCCAAATAATATCGGAATTTTTCAATGCCAAACAAAACAGCTAACAATTCCTTTTCAGTGGTTGTATATTTACGTTGACATTTGTTCAAAGTTCTACTCGCATAGGCAATAGGGTGTTCCAAACCGTCCTCCTCTTGATACAACACACAGCCAACTCCTGTGTCAGAAGCATCACACATTAAACTAAAAGGCTTGGTATAATCAGGACTGGCAAGAACAGGAGCAGTAGTAAGTGCCTCTTTAATTTTAGCAAAAGCAACGTTTGCTTCAGGGGTCCAAACAATAGGTTGACCTTTTTTACGCCCTTTCAAAAGATCTGTAATTGGACTACATAGAGACGAAAAATCCTTAAGAAACCTACGATAATAACCTATCAAACCGACAAGTCTACGAATTTGCGTAGTATTTTTAGGAACAGGGTAATCCAAAATAGCAGAAACTTTATCAGGGTTGGTCCTAAGCCCATCACGATCAACAATATAACCTAAAAATTTGAGAGACGACCTACAAAATTGACTTTTGTCCAAATTAATAGTCAAACCAGCATTCTTAAGACGCATAAATAGTTTTTTCAAAATCTCACAGTGTGTGTCAAAGTCAGGTGTGACAATAATAATGTCATCAAGATAATAAAATACATAAGGCTCTAAAGCCGGTCCTATAACCATGTCCATTAATCGACACATACTTTGGGCACTATCATTCAATCCAAAAGGTAAAACTTTATAATGGAAAAGCCCTCTACCATGCACTGCAAAAGCGGTTTTCTCTTTTGAAGTGTCATCAAGTGGAATTTGATGAAAAGCTTGCTTTAAATCAATTGAAGACAGGAATTTCGCATCACGAACCTTGGTGACAATAGAATCAATAAGAGGCATTGGATATGCACTAGGAATACTAACAGAGTTAAGCTTCCGGGCATCCAAGCACACTCTAAATGAGCCATCACTTTTTTTGACAAGCCACATAGGCGAACACCAAGGTGAATTAGAAGGTTCTATTATACCAAGCTCCAGCATTTCATCCACCTGCTCGTTAAGACACTTTTGCATTGCATATGATAATGGGTATTGTCTCTGTTTGACAGGCTTTTCATTACCGGTGTTAATGGTATGTTTAATTAAATGGGTTAAACCCAATTTATTTTTTGGTGCAATAGTTTTATACAGATCCTTGATCTTATTAAGTTCTTCAGTCTGTGTCAAAGTTAACTCTTCAGCAGACTGAATCTTATTTATAACAGACACTGAATTAAAGATTGATTGATATGACAGGTTTCTAAAATTTAATTGAATATTAAATGCTTTAAGAAAATCAATGCCCAAAATCAACTCATGTTTTAAAGAAGGAATAACTAAAATTTTCAACAGTCTGGTAACATTACCTAAAGTTATAGGAGCCCAAAAATAACCTGACACACTCTGTAAGTTTCCGTCAGCAGTAGTGACGTGAAATGACGAATCTTCGGTCAAACATAAGTCTACGTCTCTAAGTATCTGCAGACCATCAAAACCCAGAATAGAGATAGAACTACCAGTATCGATCAAAGCCAAAAACGAACAATCAGAAATTCTAACATTTAAATATGGACGGTCATCAAACGATTTTTTAGCACAAACAGGATTAACGGAAATTTCCGTGGACAAAGACAACGCACCGTCTTCAGTAACTTGACTATCACCAACAATAGGAACTTTTTCAGACATAAAAAATTTCACTTGGTCCAACCATTTATGCCAATCCAAAAGATCAGTCACTACTGACTGTCTTTTTTGTTCTCTTTCTTTTGAGAATTTTTTGTCGACCTGACAGAAGGATTGTTGGTCTTCCTGCCAGGTCTTGTGACGTTTTTTGAACAATTAGGACAGTTGGACTTCGTAAAATTTTCTTTACCACAACTGTAGCAATACAAACTCCTTTCGGCAGTACATTCAGTGTTTATATGACCGCGTTTCCTACAATTCCAACAAACCACACTGGAGGAAACAGAACTAATATTTCCAGAAAAGCCTGGCCTACTAAGATCAGGTTCCATTAAATTACCTCTATGTGTAGTTGGTCGGTACTGATTTGAAACATAGAGACTGTTCTCTATTCGTTTACACAAAGAAGTCAAGTCACTGACAGCAGTTATGTCATGCAATGCCAAAGTCCTAACATAATCCGGCATTAAATTTTCTCTGATAATGTCTACAACTTCTTTTTCAGAAGGAGCCTCAGTTAATCGATTGAAAAGACCCTCCATAGAACTAATAAATAAACAAACTGGTTCTTTAGGGTTTTGTTTCCTAGCTTTGATTTCTTCTAATAAGTTTCTATCATAGTGGTCACGCAAAAAAGTCTCTTTTAATTTACCCACTAAATCATCCCAATCAATAAAACGCCCCTTTTTATGATGATTATACCACCAAGTCCAAGCTTGCGAATCAAAAAGGTCTCCAGCAGAAGCAAAAACCTCATCTGTTGAGCAGCCACGAGACATTCTAAAGGTTTCTACCTTTTCAAGAAAAGCCATTAATGAACCCTCGCCAGTAAACTTTTGCAGTCCCCATTTATGTACAGGCACAGACTTGCTAACAACCTGATTAACTGCATTAGCATTAAAACTGACAGAACCCAAATTTGGGTCAAGAGGAGTTGAAGCAGCTGGAAAAACTTTAGCATCGAGATCACCTTCCAAAGTTAATATCTCAACATATAAATCATTCTTCCTTTGAGTTTCCTCATCAGAAGTATGATTCATACGATTAAGTCGGCCTGAGACATGCCAGAGCCGAGTTGAAATGTTTTTGTATGAAGGATCACTAGATGTTCCGGTAAAACCTACTATTTTAACCTTAATTGATGCAATAGATAACGCCAGCTCCTTTTCATCAAAATCAAATTCAAATGGGTTCGACACTTGACAAATACTACGATTGGCATTTTCTTGAGCCAACAGTCCCCTCAAAATTTTACGTCTCTGATCAACAGTACCCAATGGCTTCATAGATCTGATAGAAATTTCATAATCTAGCTCATGGGCTTGCAAGGCATTAATTTGGAGAGCCATTATTAAAATTTCTAGTTTAACCCCAAAAACTAAATAAACACAAGAGATATATAAATTTTACAGCTAAAGTGCAACAAAAACAACTGACTTGGACAACAATCAAAAACTTGATCACTACTTGTGATCCAAGTTACTCAAAACTGATCAAATAAATCAGTCAATCAATAATTAAACACTTAATCAAATTAAGGAAAATTAAAATTGTCCAAATCAGTACAAATAAAATCTCTACCAAAAGAGAAAATTAATTCGCACTTTTAACTGCAAAACCGAACCACAATGTTATAGGTAAAACTATAAAAAAAAACTTAAGATAACGGGGCAAACCTGAAACTTCGGTCTAAAAATAGATTGGCACGGTCACAAGCAAAGCAAAAGGTAAAAATGCAACGATAATACGATAAACCAGCAATTCCAAACTTGACACTCTTTAATTTAAGAATAAATATCTTATACAACACGTCTGGCACCGTGAAAAAACTAAGTAAATATTGTAGCCATGCAAAAATACACATGCACAAACAAGGCAGTCCGATAACCCACAATCCAAGCGTGCTCAATCCACTAAAAATCAAAAAGGCCCTTCACGTTGGTCGCCAATTTGTTATGATGAAACCTCACGTTAATGAGATTTCAACATTTTTTAATTAGATAGCTCAAGGTCGTGGATTAATTGCATGAGTTCATAACTAGCTATAGATGAACACACTTGGATATACTGCAGGAAATCAAACGAACCACTTGTTGTATATGTACACGTGTATATTACAAATAAAACTAACTACAATATTTACAAAAATTTACAAAATATTTACAAAATTTACAAAGTTGCCACAAAAAGGAAAATTAAATTTGAAAACAAAAAGAAACTAAATTTGAACAAATGAAAAAAAAGGAAAAGTTAAATTTGAAATAAATTAAAAAAAAAAACAGGAAAAGTTTTCCCAGTGCCAAACTGTCTCTAACTGCCCTTACCAGTTGTCAAAGACGATGTTTGGGTCCTGGAACCTCCAGTATCCTCTTCCCAGTAGTCAGTAGTGGCCACCGCTGATTTCCAGGTAGGAAATGGGGTCCAGAGACTGGTGACAGGTACCTAGGGCAGAAAACAGCAGAACACCAGGGAAAACGAACAAACAGCTTCAACACTTGTTCCGGCAACCAAAAAGGTGACCAGAGGTGATGACAAGTGTTGAAGTTGTTCAGAGCAAATTAATATAAACTAAAAAAAAAAATTAAATTAAATTAAATAAAACTAAGTCAAGTGAGGAATTGTCTTGGTGGTTCAGAGGAATTCTGACCTTTTGAAACTCTGTGGCCGGTGATCGGCTTTTCCAACACGTGGGTTGGTTTTTGGACTTTTTTTCAATCCCCGATTGAAACGTTCCTTTCTCGGGAAAACCCTCAGATCTCTGGTCAGGAAACCCTTGGAATTCCGGTCGGAAAGGTCTTTGAAATTCCGGTCGGAAAGGTCTTTGAATCTCCGGTTGGAAAAGTCCCTGAATCTCCGGTTGGAAAATCTCTGAATCTCCGGTTGGGCCGAACACAATGCTGTGTTGGAAAATTGGGCCGATACAAAATAATTCAAAAGAACTAACAATAAAACCAATTTACCTGTAATTCGGCCAGATGACTACGGATTAAAAATTCAAAATCACACACGCGCCACACGGCTCAGAAAAAAGGATCAGATGTCGGCAGTTCGGGTGCTGTAGTGGTAAAGAGACCGATATCACAAAGTGGGGTGATTAAATAGGCACATGGCACCTGACACAAAGAAACACGACCACAAACCGACGCTCCCCCGACAAAAATCGAAACCAATCACGTGACTACGGCACCTGATAACTTATCAGGTCACGCACCCACATTTACAACAAAATGTGCACAAAGTGCAATTGGAGGATTTAAGCGATCGGAATCGGTCCACTAGTGTAACTAGGCCCATGTACATTAAAAACGCAAATCAAACGAGTTAACGGACGAAAACTCTATTTCGTACGTAACAAATTACCGCGAAACGCTTCGCGATTTGCCTCGATTCTTCCAGGTATGCCGCTTCCTAACTGTGGCCTACTTTAATACGCGCCCGGCCAGATATTGCGGCGCATCGGTTTCATGGAGTATTGAGCATAGTAGGCCCAAACCGTAACACTGCCCCCCTCTTAAAGCTGATCGTCCCGATCCGCTTCATCTAATCCCTGGTATTTCTTGAGTCTGTCCAGATGGACAATTTTCATCTTGCCTTTGGGGCTGCGTTGGACTCTGTACGCGACGTCGTTTAACCTTTTTACCACATTGTAAGGTCCCTCCCAGTGTCGTTGCCATCTTTGACTTAATCCTTTGCTCCTCCTGGGTTGAAACATCCACACAGCATCACCTTCCTTATAATTGCCACCAGTTGGTCTGTGGTCCAGTGTCATCTTCATACGGTTGTTGTTTGGTTTCATCTTCTCTCTCTCAAGTTCCCGAATTGTGATAGATCCCTTCTGTAACGAACACTGGTCACACCGTTTACACCATTCCTCAACGTCCTTTCTGAAGTTAATCCAGTAAAACCGATCTCTTATTCTAGCCAAAGTCTGGTTTACTCCAAAGTGTCCTCCTCCGCGACTGTCATGTAGTTCTCGCAGCACATTCTCTTTGCAGGAATTGGGCACTATTGTTTGGTAAACAAAGCGTTTTCCGTCTGGACTTTCCCATTTGCGAGTAATTAAGTCATCTCGCAGTCGAAGCGAATTCCACTGCAACCAGTAACCCCTTACTGTTGGTCCATATCTGGAAATCTGTTGCCAATCCGGTTTCAAATCCTTCTCCAACCATCTTCTGATTATTTTCAAATCAGAGTCTGAGCGCTGTCCTTTTATTATGTCCTCCTTAGAAACGCTGCTCTTCATTCTTTTTGTAGCCTCTTTATCTGTCACCATCGCGATTTGACCAATCCTCCAACCATTATGAATTTGTCCTTTCCGGTACCTTAAGTCACTATCCAAAGCTTGACGATCCTCTACATATCGCGGTAAATGTCCTTCCGGGTTCTTCATTTCCTGCTCCTGGTTACGCCAGTTCTGCGGGGTCGGTAAACGAGACTGCTGTCTGCAATTCCATTGGTAATGTCCTTTACGTCCACTAATATAACATGTAATGTTTCTTTTAGCAGAAGAGTTCCGGTGATTTGTTCTAATGTCCTGATTTCGTCGGCACTGTGGGTTTGGAGAACAAGACCGCTGTCTGCAATTCCTTCTATAGTGTCCTTTGCGTCCACATCGATAACATTCCACTCTAGTGATCGGACGTGACCGTTCTAACTGTCTGGACTGGCTATTTGCTGATGCTGCCATTTGTTGCACTAATTGGCCGACCATTGATTCAATTTTATTCATTGGTGTAGCAGCATGATCGGCTGGCGGTACTCTTTCCTCTTGAATAGGCTCTGGCTTTAAATCATTGCACGCAGCTTCAATTTCCAGCGCTCGAATCAGTAATTCGCTGTTGTTGCTCCCTTTGAACATCTTCAGCCATTTCTTTACCTCCGGATCTCGAATCCCATCTACAAAATACTGTGCCACAAGTTCTTCTTGGATTTCATCCGGGACGGCTGGGTAAGCCAGATGCACAAGGCGACGAATTTCGGTTTCAAACTCTTCTAGATTTTCACCAGTTTTCTGCTGTCTTGCCATTAATTGCGTTCGATACAGTCCTTTCTTATGCTGATCCCCATAACGTCGTTCTAATGCAGCTACTAATGCGTCATAGTTGCTTTGTTGGGCGATAGGCAGAGTCTGTAACAGCTCCAATGCAGGTCCTCGTAATGCCACCACCAGTGCTACAGCTTTTTCCTCGTTACTCCATCTATTTGCATTTGCAGCGGCCTCAAATTGGAGTTGGTACGTTGCCCATGAAGTTTGACCGTCGTATGTGGGAGGCTTGATCTTGTTGAGCCCGTTTCTCGACATTATTCTGAATTTTATTAATGTCCTCCCGAACATCATTAATGTCCTCCCGAACATCGTTCTGAATTTTATTCATGTCCTCCCGAACATCGTTTAATTTTGACTGAACATCACTCTCCATCTTTCTGAGACTATCGGTTACATACTCTTGGATTTCTGTTTTAGTCCCCGCTAGAACGTTCAATATTTCTACGTTACCCTTTTCTTGCCGCTCTCTATCTTCTTGACGCATTTCTATATCTTGTTGTCTCATTCTTTCTTGTTCTTCTTTGTCTTGTTGTCGAATCCTTTCTTGTTCTTCCTTCTCTTGTTGTCGAATCCTTTCTTGTTCTTCCTTCTCTTGTTGTCGAATCCTTCCTTGTTCTTGTCGAATCCTTTCTTGTTCTTCCTTGTCTTGTTGTCGATTTTGTTTAAGCATTTCCATAATAGCTGCAAATTGGGCCTCCATGTTTGCACTTTGACGTCTTGTTATTGGCATAAAATAAATTTAACACACCACTGTTCCGAAAATCTCTAGTCCGGTTCTGAACACTGTCTTTAACCCGAAGTTTAGTTCCAATTCACGTCGCACTAAAGTCTGATCCCACCTCTGACACCAATTGTTACGATTTTCCCGTGGGTTCACACAAAGTCAGTTTAACTCAACAATTAATAACTTTATTTACACCAAAACACTCCGTACAATAATTAACTCAGCTATTAAAAAACACTACTACAATTCCACAACTATTCCACTATTTAAACTTTACCGCGTTCCCAAATTCACTACTACTACTTAACTACTGCCCGCCGTCGTCGATGCCGCTTCTTTTATATTCGCAAACCACGTTCTAGAATTACCGCGAAACGCTTCGCGATTTGCCTCGATTCTTCCAGGTATGCCGCTTCCTAACTGTCGCCTACTTTAATACGCGCCCGGCCAGATATTGCGGCGCATCGGTTTCATGGAGTATTGAGCATAGTAGGCCCAAACCGTAACAATACTTTTATGTGTAACCACTGAGCAAAGATGAAATGTTATGTGTTATGTCTATAATACGCTTTCTGTTTATACCTGCTGAATACATAGCATAAATTCGGTTTCTGACCACATTCTGATGAATTTGAATCATTGTGTTTTTCCTCTTTTTAGTTGTAGACTCCGCAGCTTCCATTGTAGACTCAGAAGTTTTATGGGTCTGAAAGTCGACATTCTTTGCGACTCCTTTAGAACTTAAACGTTTGACGGTGCGTAAAGGAACTTTTAGAGCATCCGAAACTCTCTGCATAATAAGCAATATAAGCATTAAAGAATAAATTATAAGCGGCCTATTTAATACACATTTTTAGTTGTTTTACTTACGTTTATAACAGAATTTAAAGGCAGGAGTGGTTTTCCCGCCAACTTTTCTTGCTGAAAATAATGAATTAAATTAAAAATGAGCGTTTGCTCGCGCTCAGTATATTGAAACGGCATTTGCGAAAGACGAATCTACCAAAAAAACACAACACAGTATCACAAACGTAGCATATATCGCAAGTAAATCGAAATGATCATCGGAAAATTCACATTAAATAAAAATAATGTTAGCTTTGTCCAATTTTTCAAATCAATGGCGGTCGATAATTAATTTCAGCGCCGCCGCCACGCGCGGCGTTTGGAGTAAACACCGGGTCCGATTCAATCCCGACGTGACTTGATGACGTCAAAATTCCATCGCGCCCGGAATACATGAAACAGACCAGAAAAACCAATGATGACGTAACCGCCACGGGAAAAAAATGGACCATATGTAGTTTCCAATAACAATAAGCGATAGGTAGACCTTATAGCTGCTGATAAGCAGAATATAGTCGGCTGTGTTACCGCTTGCTCAAGATTCTCTTCAGTTTGAGGATTAATGGCCCCCCTGGCCTGCACCTGTGCCAGTTCATCCGGATTCGGGCACGGTGCCGTATTGTGGTCAACTTGACTTGCGTGTGATTCAGGTGGTCCCAAAAAAGTTTGTTGTCCAAATGCACCTCCAGAGGATGCGCCAGCAGTATCTACTACTGATGTTTCATCTCTGTGTTGTGTTTGGGGTACTAATGGTACTGGTGAAACGTAACACTTGGTATATAAGAATTCGTGTATTGGCTAATAATAATTCGCTTCATAGCATTTCTGGACACATTACTCTATATAACATCAAATGCAGCATTGTCCCGACTTACGTTATTCTCATCCTCACTTTCGCTGTCAAATTCTTTTGCATATTGACGTATTACAGCCTCAATGGAATTTTTCACATTGTCGCTTTGTTCGGTCGAAATGGTCGGATATTCAACAACAAATAACATAAACTCGTTAAGTTTATTTTCATTTTAGCAAAGTAATGTGACAAAACTTGAACAGTGCGTATTTTTACGTGCGTAATTGTACTATTGATAAAATATTTACCTTTGGATGTTGAAGAAGCCGGAAGATCACAAGGATTATTAGCAATATGCGAAATTTGAGTATGTGATCTTTTCCTTCGTTTTCTCGGTATGTCATTCACGGAATTGTCACCTATTATAATCACTCGACGGTGAGGGTTCATACGAATCCGATGAACTTGCTAAAAACGGTTTTTGCTCCTCATCCGACATCAGTTCGTCCCATAAATGTTGCAGTTCTTTTGATCTTTTTCGTATTCTCCCATTCGACCAACCGCATCGACCCTCATCCAGATAAATACTAAACACACGCACGCGCGAAACTAATCTGCCTATTTTATAAGCAACAGCTCTTTGACGCAGTTCTCGAACACAAGCAGTGTTTCCGTTTTACTATATAATAACAGTTTTATCCAAATGGCACAACATATGTGCCATGATATCCTAAAGAATATTTGTCTCGCCTCATGCCACAAATACGGTCCCATTTTTAAAAAGATGTCAAAATGACACTAAGAGTACATTTCTGAAATTGATAATTAGTAATTAGATTATACTTAGCAGTAAATGAGGGAAAATGCAAAAATTAAAAATTGACCCGGAGGACCTATTTTCTGGCTTATATTGTGGCGGTTAACATGTTTATGTTTCACCTATACGTTATGATTACATAATACCTTGGAAACGGTGTAGATTCTAGTGTTCATAACAACCTGAGGGCATTATAGGCGGGCGTTATTATAACGCACTGAAACCTTTTTTAATATTATCAATGGCATTTTTATTCTTTCATGCCATAAAAACTACGTATTACCTACCTTAGGATGCTCTTGACTTTTTAAGTAATACAGCTTTTGCCATTTTCACTGACTGACAGGACTATCAAAGTCACAACATTCAGGTAAAATATAGTATATTGTACAACAAGGGTGAATAAGATGTCTCTATCGCACGAGGACGAACATTTGAGCACGACGCCGAAGGCGGACAGGACTCAATACGTCCACAAAACTCCAAGCGCAACACCCAACACAGTTTAACTCAATCTAAGATTGCACAACACAAATACGTCACAGTAGGTTAAAATTAAATTAACTCTTACCGGCGCAGAAAATAAACCAAAAATATATACCAACTGGAGCAACAACTTTTCTTCCACAAATCAGAAGAAACATTATGATATATTAGGTCCTTGTTATATGTAAACAAGGTAATTGATGCATTTTTTGAAACACACATTGTAACTTTTTCAAATTTAGGTGGTTCCTATTTTAGTCCACCGCGACGGTTGAACAGAAAAAATAAAAATATTGTATTTGCTCTTTAATGAAAAAATAGGTCTTGCTTATTTGTTATTCTTATTAATTACCATTAACATTATGAAAAATTTGAAAACACTGTTTTTCTTTACCTAAACAAAGTGGAACTTGACAGGTTGAGCATTGCCAGTCAGTACGGACAGGCTTGGCTTTCGAACTGCATAATCCACACCGTCTTCTGGAACTTCTGACTGGTTGATGAGCAACTGAACATAGTCGTATCTCATCCGGAACAAAGGGTTTGGACTTCTTAATTTGGATAGCAGGACCAATATTTTTTCTTTTTCTTGAATGAAGTGACACCAAAGTATGTGCAACTAATCCATCTATAATGTTACGTCTAAAGTCTTTCGCCGAAGCTTTATTATCAAGTGGTAACATTTTATAAAGACAGTAGGCATTTACAACAGAGGCGTCCAAGAAATAGAAAAATATTCGGTGCCACCACTTATTACTCTGACGATTAATTTTATAATTTGAAAGTAGCTGATCGAATTTATCAACACCGTTCATATTGCTATTATACTCTCGCAATGCCATTGGACATTGTATTGTAATAACACTGCCATCTTTATTACGCCGGTTTACTTCAGTGCAGTCTTCTGGGTTGTGATAAGTTGACAATAAATGTACAACGTAACTTATTTTATTTAAGCAGGAGGAAGTACTTAAGTAGGTTTGAGATGTACATAAATATTACCTGACTTAAATATAAGCAATCCATTATCAATAAATCCTTTTTCTCCACTTGCGTGCACTATTATAAGGCGTTGTCCTTTAGAAATTGGTTTTTGTAAACCTTTTAAACTTTCATCATTCCATCCTTTGTTATGAATATGGCTACTGTGAATGTAGGTCTCATCTGTATATACAATATTGCGACCTGCTGATCGGTATTGCATCAATTTTTTTGAAACATGTGTTCGTTTTAAGCGAATGTCATAGGATTTACACCAGAATTTTCTTTTGTCTGGTGTCTTCTGCCACCTACAAAAGATAAAGTTATTTTAATGTATGTGATTGCCAAGATGTAAAACATACTTAAATCCAATGTTCTTAAGCAACCGCCCTAAGCTGCTTACACTAATGGATTCAGTCAAGACTTGTTGGTCAACAATTTTTTGCAAAATACCTGTAAAGATAAAAAATAATCTAATTTTACTCTAAATTTTGTTGTTTTAAATTTTTAATTAATTCATTATCAATTTTTATACATATAGCAAACTAGGCTTACGTTTAATTGTAAAAAACATGGTTAGTTCTGCTAGAAAAACTCTGAAGACTCTGTATATCTAATGTATTATAAACTTACCTTTTAATGTTTGGAAGTTTTTTCTCAAGAATATAGAAATCATAAATAATTTCTCGGATTCTTTTGATTTCATCAGGTTTGATGTTATAAAATTTTAACTTTTTAATTTGTACCTTCTTTGTAGGGGTCTGAAATGATGAGCTTGGCCCTCCCCATTCAACATGTAGTGCTTCTCTAGATACCTTCTGCACAGTAGATCTAGACACCCCTGTAGCTGCTATAGTTCTCTCTCAAAAATGATATTTATTATATTATTCAACGTTTTCGTCGTTTTTAATAGGGGAAATAAAAGACAAAAACATACAACAGTGTGAAACCACCATTACCTACCTGTAGTTTTTCAAAGGAATGGAAACTCCTTCTGCTTCTTTCTTCATAAATTCTAAGACGTTACTGACAATTTCAAGCCCTTTGATTATATCTAATGCGACGGCAACTGTAGAAGGAGAGAGAAATAGTTTTAAAAAACTGCGTCATTGATGATGCGGTGGCCTTTTCTCATCTGATTCGAGCTCTACTTATAATCATCTGACACAATACACATTAAAGCAATATAATTATGTTTTATTAAGTTACCACCCTTTAACTCAATTTTTATTAAAAGTGCACATTCAACAGACTGATAAATAGTAAACAAATCTACGAATATAAAATACTCGAATACACCAAGAAAGGAAATCGCAGCAAATACAACGTTGCCGCATTTACTTATATAGGCGCTTTCTCAAATATTGTAAAAACTGAATCAATAATTATAATTGCATTTTCAGCCTCCATCATGGCAACAAAGCAAACTGCCACAATATATTTCTGGCCTCCAATAGTGATTATTAGTAGGTACATTTTGGTACCAATCCCTTGTCCTTGCATGCCGTAGGGACTTTGAAAATTGAACATAATGAATACGAATACTAAGCATATTGTCACGTTTAGGGGGTTGGTTAGCGTAGGAAGAGAAACAAGATCGTAGCTTAAGTAAGTCTTCTTTATTACTCTACTTTATTACTCTTAGCATCGAACACTGTCCAAGAGGGGGTGTGTGGGTGTGGGTGTAAGTGCGTAAGCCCTCCTGAAGTGTCGCCAAGCGAAACCCTCTCGATACGAGCTGGGAGCCCCTTTGACCGACACGCCCAAAGGACTTACTTCAGGTACTGATAGGTTCAAGAGTTCGGACGGTCACCTCAGGGTTGCGTAAGAACTCTCGTCTTTTCAGCCTGGATTTCTAAGAAGGTATCGAGCCGTCCGGACACTAGAAAGTTCGGACTGATGCTCGAAGACCGACCTAGAGACCAGTAATCTTCGATGGCTTGAGACGCTGATTAAATACCCACATCGTGACCCCAATTTGCCGGTCTTGCTGATTCAGACAGTGCACTAGGGGAGACCGGGGCCCGACTAGGTAACGGAACATAGTGCAATTTATGCTATTCGTGACATCTCCCCCCTCTGAAGAGTGTTCGCCCCGGACACTTAACCCTAACTTAACTGTATAACCTACGTGCCCCATGGCTTTATTTACAATGTGTGACCATTCGTAACTCAAGTTTATTACGCTCCTCTTGTCGTCTCCCATGCGGTTCTCCTGGAATCTGTCACTCCTTCGTGGAGGGCGGCCTTGTCCCTCTTGGTCTTGTCTTCCTGTGCGCCAGAGCACCCGTTACTCAGTTCGCGGGTGGTGGCGCCCTTTAATGACTTTCCTTGACAACTTCTGAGTGTGCGGGATGGTCGCTCGTTTTGTGGGTTGTGGTGCACCTTTGTTCTGTCCTGGCGGGAGAGGGCGTAACGGTCGGTCAACCTACTTAAATAAGTGATTTGTAGGTTATGTTTTATTGTTTATACTTAATGTTTAGACTATGTAAGCTTTTTTTATGAAATATACTGAGTTTGCACCCTACTTATGCAAAATGTTACCCTTACAACTTATTTTATTGTTCAACTTCTTTGCTTTCTACGTCTGAATCTACATCGGATATATCCCCCAAAGTCCATTCATCGTAAAATGGTAAAATCCTCCCTATGTGCACTATATCAGTTTTTTTTCCTTTTTCCGGTTTTACTTCATAGTTAACTTCACTGAGTTTCTTTATTATTCTGTAGGGTCCGAACCATCGTAGCAGCAGTTTCTCACTTTTTCCCACTTTCCTGATTGGGATGAATATTTTCACCCTATCTCCTACCTCAAATTCACCATCTCTGTGATATTTGTCGTAAATGTCCTTGTCCTTTTCTTGTTTTTTGTGGATATTATCCGCAGCAATTGCCCTTAACAGTAAAGCCTTCTCTCGTAATTCGTTCGTGTTTGATTCGTCCTCAGTTTCTAAAAGGGTGGCGTCCAGTGGGAGTGTGGGATGCCTTGCGAATATTAGTTGAAATGGGCTAAAACGTGTCGTCTGTTGTTTGGCCGTATTGTATGCAAATGTCACGAAAGGCAGATACGTGCACCAATCTGTCTGCTCTGTGTTGCAGTATAGAGACAGCATGTCAGCCAACGTTTTGTTTAAGCGTTCAGTTAGGCCGTTGCACGAGGGGTGGTATGCCGTTGTAAAAGTGCTTTTCAGACCCATAATCTGTTGTAGTTCCTGCACTAGTTCGGATTGGAATACCTTGCCTCTATCGCTGAGGATGCTTCTAGGAACGCCGTGAATTAGTATTACACGTTCTAATAGGAACTTTGCCACAGGTCCTGCCTTCCCGTTAGGCAGGGCCGCTGTGATGGCGTATCTTGACGCGTAGTCTGTTACCACCACTATCGTTGTCTTGCCTTGGTTACTCCTCCGGAATGGTCCCAGTAGGTCTATTCCTACTTTATCAAATACTTTGCCCACTTTTATTGGCTGGAGTAACCCTAATGGCTTATCGTTTGTTGGCCCTTTCCTCGCTTGGCAGTCCCTACATCCTTTAATGTAATTTCTGACGTCCTTAGTCATAGAATCCCAATAGTATTTGGGAGTAAGTCTACTTATGGTTTTTGTTACCCCCATATGTCCGCTGGTAGGAGCGTTGTGAGCTTCCCACAAAATTTCCTCCCTAAGTGACCGGGGTATCACGAGTGCGTGTTCCAGTCCTTCCTTCGTTTGTGTTGCTCTATACAGAACGTCCTCCCTCAGCCTAAAATTCTTTATTTTCCGTCGTGTCAGTGCGTCGACGTTTGTTGATTCGGGGTTGCTTATTGCTGATTTTAATTCTAGTATGTCCTTATCTTTATTCTGCAATTCTCCTATGTCTAACGTTGATATCGTAAAAGTGGGTATATCATCTAATTCATCTAATTCGACTTCGCTCCACCCTGCCACCGGGTTCCGTGATAGACAGTCCGCATCTTGGTGCTTACTGCCCTTTTTGTAGACTACCGTGTAGTCAAATTCTGCCAACTTGAGAGCCCAACGTGCTAATCTTCTTGAGTGATCTTTCACATTGTGAATCCAACATAATGCGTGATGATCTGTTACGATTTTTACAGGGTGTCCATAGATTAGATGCCTTAGGTAGGTCATCCCCCAGACTGCTGCTAATAGCTCCAGCTCGCTGATCGAATAGTTCTTCTCAGCTTTTGACAAGGCCCGGCTTATATAAGCTATCGGGTGGTCTTGACCGTCACTGCCTTCTTGGAGCAGAATTGCCCCTATTCCATCTATACAGGCGTCCGTGTGCATTGTACATCCAACATTAGGATTATAATGTTTTAATACTGGGGATGACGTAAGTTTTTCTTTCAGCAGCTCAAATGCTTTCACTTGATCTTCACCCCAGCAGAATTTGTTCTTTTTTGTGGCCTCATGTAAGGGCCGTGCCAATACCGCGTAATCCTTTATAAATTTCCTATAAAAATTGCATAATCCTAAAAAGCTTTGTAGGTCCTTTGTTTTCTTTGGTGTGGGGAATTGCTTAATCCCTGCAAGTTTTTCTTCCTCTGGGCTTATTCCTTCTTTGCTTACTGTGTAGCCCAAAATCCTTATCTTCTCCTGTAAATATTCGCATTTACTCGGTTTTAAGGTCAGATTGGCTTCTCTCATTTTCTGGAATACTTTTTGTAATTTTGCTAAGTGTTCCTCTAAGTTTTCTGAATAAATAATAATATCATCTAGATATATTAGTATGTCCTTCCACTTTAAGTCCCTAAATATCTTATCTGCAAGTTGTTGGAAGGTTGCTGGTGCATTGCATAGACCAAAGCTTAACACGTTGAATTCGTATGATCCATGTCCCTGTGCCGTGAAAGCCGTGTATTGTTTGGACGACTCTTCTATAGGAATCTGCCAGTAACCCGAGAACATGTCCAAAGTTGTAAAATAATTGGCATTTCCCATGTATGTGAGAATGTCATCGATTTGTGGTATCGGGTAACACGACTTTTTGGTGACCGGGTTTATAGTTCTTTTGTAATCCACGCAGAACCTCGTGGTGCCATCTTTCTTTTTCACCAGTACAACGGGGCTTGCCCACGGCGAGTGGCATGGTCTTATTACTCCGCAATTGAGCATTTCTTTTATTTGTGTGTCAATGATTTCTCGCTCGGATTGTGAGACTCTATAAGGGCGGCATTTCACTGGTTTATCTTCTGTTACTTCTATTTTGTGCTCTATCAGTTGTGTTTTGCCCATATATTTTGGTGACTTGCAAAACACGTCCCCATATTCAACCAGTAGACTCTCTAGTTCTTTTTTGAACTGCTTATCCGTAATGTGGTCCAGTTTGTGGTCTTCTAATGTCACTACTTCTTCGTCTATTCTCTGTGTTGTAAAGAGTGCTGTGGTGCTCAAACCACTGGGCTCTTCTAGCCGTGCCACCGTTGTGTCTTTGTAAATAACCCTTCTAGTTGGCCCTATGTTCTTGAGGGTCAAAGATATAGAGTTTTCGCCTCTTTTCAGGTTGCATAGTAGGTTGTTGCGTACTAGCCATCCCTCGTTTTGTACTACCCTCATTTCTGTAGACATGGGTATTTCTGGTGCAGTTTTGATGGATTTTTCCTCTCCTGGCTTCAGGGTGTAATCTTCCTTTGCTTTTAACTTAATTATCAAGTGGTCATCGTTTTCTATATAGTTCGGCAGGGTGTTCCAGGAGCTGGTTACTTGTGTCCTGATCTTTCTTGGTCGGGGTACTTTATTTTTTGAAACCAGCACCGTCACACTTGTTTCCTTGAATGCCTCATACAGAAAGCTTTTCAGCTTCTCCCAATCTGACTCGCTGTTTGCGGATGTCAGTCTAGGTATAGCCACCTTACTTATTTTATTTTGTATTGCCCACTCTTTCAACTTTCTACAGCAATGTTGGAGCGTATCCGAAGGGATATATTCGCTACCCTCTTCTTTTACTGTCATCTGTAGGGTATGCCTGTTTTTCTTAAACAAACTGACCATGCTCCCTATGGGTAGTTTTTCCGTGTTGTAATCTGCCAAATGGTCCCTGATGGCTTTTCCCACTCCTCTGTCTCTACTGGGAGTTGAAGAGACTGCAAAGGCCCATGCAGTGCTGCTCGGGAGACTGAAGATGGACCCCGGCATTTCCTGGACCACCTCTGTCCAGCTTCGTGTTATGTCTGGTTTTTTGGGAGCAGAATTTCGCTTTCCCCCGAGCGTTAACACCAAGTCCTGATTTAGGGTGAGTGTATTAGATATTAAGCAAATCGCTGCCTGCATTTCTCTTAAGAACTCCATGCCCAAAATAAGGGGTTGTGGTGTATTCTCCAATATCGTTGCTTTAATTTCTAATTTTTTATTGTAATTGCCTCTGAGCTCCAGTGATGCCAATGTGTCGCCTAGACTTCTTACTTTCTGACCGCCAGCTGTCACAAGCAACGTGGGTGGGTCTCTGATCCTATGTTTTTTGTTGACCAGGATATGGCTTATCACATTTAGTTCCGCACCTGTGTCAATGATCGCCGGTACGTAATAATCGTTCACAACAGCATTTATGTATAGTATCTTATGGTACGTTGGGCCCCGAGTGGAGAGGGTGACGGGGCTTAGTTTTGCCACCCCCTGGAGTTTGGGTGCTGCTGTCTACTTCTACACACAGCAGCAAAGTGGCCTATTTTACCGCAGTTGTAGCACCTGAGCCTGTTGTCATATGTCCTCGTGGATTGGTACTGTCTTTCTGGATTACTGGCATGGTTTGTGCCATAGTCTCTCCTGAGCGGTGGCGGGGTTCTGTAAGGGCGGGGATTGCCAAAAGGTGACTGTCTTTGTGCTACTGGTCCAGCGGCCTGTTCTTCTATTTGATGCTGCGGTCTAAAAGTGAGCGGTGTCGAGAACTTTTCAGGAGCGTTATCTATTGTGATGCAAAGTTTTTTGACTTCGTCCAAGTTCCTAGGTGGGTTATTAGGAAAATTTGTGAGCCAGTAGTATTTAGCTCTTGGTATATCTTTTAGCCCACTCTGGAAAATATCTACGAATTCGTCGAGATCCACGTTTTCTTTGTATTCTTCGTATAGGACCCTTAGATCATAGAAATAATTCTTTGTCTGTTCCAGGTCCCTTTGCTTCCTTTGCCTTAACTTTGCAAGCAAATGGCGACTGTTGATACCGTCGCTAAACTCAGTCTTGAATGCTTGACAAATGTGTTGCCAGTTGCTGTCAGGGTTTGCTGCTTTATATTCTCTATACCAAATGTTTGCGGCGCCCTGCAGGTACGAGTGAAAGTATAGTATTTTTAACGCATCGTTCCAGCTATTGGCCACTGCCGTTCGCTCGTATGTGCCGATAAACTGAGGGGCTGAATCACTGCCCGGGTTGAACGTTGGTGGGCTGATGAATTGAGGTAGTGCGGGTGTTTTTTCCCCTGCCTCAACCGCCGAAATGGTAATGTCCGCCATTTCTCTTGACCCCTTCTTGCCTTCTAATGCTTTATCTCCTTTCTCAGGGTGTACTTGTGCTCCTGTCTCTATCACTGTATTTTCCAGATCGTTTTCTGGTTCTTGTGGCTGCTCAATGTCTTCCCTTCTTGTATTTACAAGCGTAAGGGTTAGGTAATCTGTTTCTTGCATCCAAGGGTCTCCTACGCTTGAACTCCTGTGCCTTGATTGAAAGGGGCTGCTAGGGTTTGCCGATCTCAAGTTGTACGCTTTTCTCATTCCTGTTAGGGCGTACGGCTTGGTTTGGCCACAGATATGGAGATCAGTAGCCCCGGGATTCAACAAGGCGCCTCCACCATGTCACGTTTAGGGGGTTGGTTAGCGTAGGAAGAGAAACAAGATCGTAGCTTAAGTAAGTCTTCTTTATTACTCTACTTTATTACTCTTAGCATCGAACACTGTCCAAGAGGGGGTGTGTGGGTGTGGGTGTAAGTGCGTAAGCCCTCCTGAAGTGTCGCCAAGCGAAACCCTCTCGATACGGGCTGGGAGCCCCTTTGACCGACACGCCCAAAGGACTTACTTCAGGTACTGATAGGTTCAAGAGTTCGGACGGTCACCTCAGGGTTGCGTAAGAACTCTCGTCTTTTCAGCCTGGATTTCTAAGAAGGTATCGAGCCGTCCGGACACTAGAAAGTTCGGACTGATGCTCGAAGACCGACCTAGAGACCAGTAATCTTCGATGGCTTGAGACGCTGATTAAATACCCACATCGTGACCCCAATTTGCCGGTCTTGCTGATTCAGACAGTGCACTAGGGGAGACCGGGGCCCGACTAGGTAACGGAACATAGTGCAATTTATGCTATTCGTGACAATATATTGTTGGTTTTTCTTGGTTTCTGGACAAACTGTCCCGCCTGCCACATTGTCTTTCTGGCCTATAATAGTGTATATTAGTAGGTACATTTTGGTACCAATCACTTGTCCTTGCATGCCGTAGGGACTTTGAAAATTGAACATAATAAATACGAATACTAAGCATATATTGTTGGTTTTTCTTGGTTTCTGGACAAACTGTCCCGCCTGCCACATTGTGTTTCTGGCCTGCAATAGTGACTATTAGTAGGTACATTTTGGTACCAATCACTTGTCCTTGCATGCCGTAGGGACTTTGAAAATTGAACATAATAAATACGAATACTAAGCATATATTGTTGGTTTTTCTTGGTTTCTGGACAAACTGTCCCGTCTGCCACATTGTCTTTCTGGCCTATAATAGTGTATATTAGTAGATACATTTTGGTATATGTCCAGATTTAATTAATTGTACGGGAGAAAGGCTATGCTCCATGCATGAAAAAACAATAAGCTCCAGTTACTGTAGTGAGTTCTTGGGATGGAAACTTGCAGTTATTGTTACATTACCCATAGTAGAGCCATGTTGAAGAATAATTAGATTTTTTGCAAGTATAGCGTCTAATCGCAAAATGTATTTTGCAAATGTATGTGGTTTAACAAGTTCAAACAGAAAATTTCCACTCTTGCGCCATATAAAGGACGTGGACGTGCATAGAACGGGGAGCGGTAAATCGGGGAATGTCAAAACAGTTTTTTAGTGGCGTTTTGGGTAATTCCATGAAGGCAAGAATGCAGGTGTTCCTAAACAGAGGGTGGCAATTTTGAATTATCTATTCTAGCAAGCCGGAACATGACATGATTTAGATCGAGATTTTTCAAAAACTGTCCAACGGCCCAAAGTGCCCTTTGGTACGTTTATAGGACACCTACTGACGTATCTTTCGACGGTAGTGAGAACTCCTTACACCACGTCAGAGGGTGGCAATTTTGAATGTTCGATTCAAAACTTTTAGTGTAATCTGGCAACTTTTTTAAAATGCTTTTGGGGAAGTATATCATTTAAAGGTTGGCAACCAACACTAATTTGGTTATACAATGGTAATTGGTCAGAATTGTTCGTTTTTGTCTCTTGTCTTTGTTTGTTTGAAGGCTTTCTCGGTTTCGTTGGGTGTTGTCTGCGGCTTAATTTCCGTTTTGTTCTTCAATTTGGATGGTCGCGTGGTCCTACAGTGTGTGAAAAAATGTAAGTATTTAAATAGGTACGCGTCTAACGCTAATGATATTTCGTGTTAAGTAACTAAATTGCTGGCATATTGAAAGAAACCGCTCGATTTCTTTCGAAGAAATTTCAGTTAAAATATTTTGAAGTGATATGTTTTAATTGTCCAGCGTTTAATTTAGTAAAATTAGACTAGTAGTGATCGACCGATACTAATATACCGGCTATAATCGGTATCGGCCGATATATGTATAAAATATCTGCCTCGGGCCCGACATTTTTTTATAAAGAATGAAAAGCTACCAATTTTGGGAAGGAAAGCCACATTCGAACAGGTAAATCCCCTATAAAAATCGATATTTGTCCGAAGGAGAGTGCGAGAGGTATATATACTGTATATATAGCTATGGAAATAACATAATGTCTTACTGAATTGTATATTGCACCTTTTTATTCTACAATGAGTGCAATAGACTTGATCCAACATTTGTAGTTCGATCAGTATAATTTTTGCATTTATTTTATTTCTTTAAGGTAATTTTTGAAAAAATAACAACCATTCTGAAATGACATTTTGTTTCTTTCTAAACAAGAAATACAAAATGCTCTTTTACAATAATTACATTTATTTTATTCGTGGTTTTCTTTGACGCAACGACAACACAATGGACAAATATGTTGCATATTTTCTGATTCAGACAGAAACATGTATTTGATGTCATCTTGAAAATCAGTTTCGAGTGTTAACGCTTTTTCTTGCGAAAATTGTTTAAAGAATTAGATTACGTATACATCGCAATTATAAGAATCTGTCTGAACGGCGTGGTCATAAGTAACTATTTTCAAATTTAAATCAAATGAGAAGTTAAAAAAATGTTTAAACTTTTTGAAATAACGTTCACTTTGATTTAAAGCCTTTGTGTTTGTGGATCTATAAAACCGAACGTAGCTTTTTCAAAATCTGCGATAGCGAGACACCAATGGTTTTGATTTACATTCACTGGGAACGCCAATATAGGGGCAGTTATTCGAAAATAATAATAATAATACAACCTAAAACGACTTCCACTAAGGTTATATCCAAATAATAATTGCAAATATGCAACCCAATATTAAATATGTTATCATATAACCAACCCTCTCCAAAAAGGCTTTCAAATTCTACACAGTTAACTTGTGCAACTTTAACATTGAACTTTTTAAATGTAGCAATGTAATATGTCGTCGTTTTGCCAATTTTCTTGTAATAATTGGGATCATTTATTAATCCATTTTCCAAAATTTGGAAGCTTTTGGATTCAGTTTTAGTTAGATCATCTTGATCTAAATTATGTTTTTTTGCGGTGCTAGCATCGCTAATATTTGATGATAAGGAACGAAGCCAGTTTCTTTTATCTTCCGAATACGTTTCGTTTGGTGTAAGCATGGCGGGTAAATAATATTTGAAAAAAAAATCTCGAAGTATCATAAGTATTTGCGTATCAAAAAACCGTTTATCTCGGTTTATTCGTTCTATTATCATGTCGCATTTTGTAAATATAACAAAATCACACCAATTGCGATTCAAAACCTCCATTAATCCTTGTACCTGATAATAGTATACATTGGTTTTATTTAGTTGACCATTAGTCGAATTGAGGTATTTCAATTTTGTAAAAGTAATTTTCTCATTTCGAATACTGTAGGGACATTTTACCTCAACTATTCCGTCATTGCCCACCAAACCATCTGGAGAACCAGCTAGATTATACATATCCAGCCATGGATATTTGTTGTGATTGATTAAACCACTTTTCAACACCACATTGCCAGACTCATACTATACTCTCGAAGGGCATTTTCTTCTTCTTTGATGCCATGCCTAACAGAATCGACATGACTGATATCTTTGAAAGATAACATTACGTGAGCTAGCATGATTTTTGATATATTGTCTTTAGCTTTTATAATTTTACCAAAATTAGAACAAGTTAAGCGCTTTCGTCGCTCCTCTAACCAAAATTGAGATTTTCTGTGATTCTTAGTTTTTTCTTCTATACGATTTTTAGTTTTTTTCTTCTACACACAAAACAGTGAGAAAGTCTTGAATCTTTTTTCTTAAAATTATACTTTTTACTGTTCTTGTGCAAAGAAGGCAACTGTACGACTGATTTGGGTCCAACAATGGATCACAAATTTGGTGTACCCACCTGTCACATAGATCGCACTGAACCAAATAAGCGGTGGTGGTCAATGCTCCACAATTACAAATAATGCACACATCATACGAAAAACACTGTTTGCAAAAATAGTTTTCGGTATTTGAACTATTTTTGTATGCTGTTATACATAGATTGTGCACCCATCGGTTACACATATCGCTTTGATGCCATGACACAGTGACATCCAATCCATCAAGACACAATATATAGCAATTTTCGCTATTAATTGGACCATTTGATTGACGTTTTATTTTGTCATTGGATAGTGAGTGGTTTTGAAAGTGTTTTAAATAATTACCAGAAAAATGCGTTGAAACGGTAGCCTTTTTTTGCTTCCAACTTTCTTGACTATTTAACTTGTTGATTAGGTCTTTGATAAGAGGTGGCCGAGCGAGATTCGTTTTAGATATTCCGCATATCATTTCTTTATAAGCGGCCAAAGTTAGTTCTCTAGACTTTCTCACGAACCTACTACATTTTAGATTACGGTTACCTGCGAGAACGTTCGTTTTTAAATTGCCAAAATGTGTTTCAACATTACTCAATCTATTTAATGAGTGTTTTTTGGAAATCATTATTCCTGACCATAAAGGAAGAAAAGGCATATATTTTAAAGTAATTACATTAGCCCACTCTGGAAAATAAAACTCATTTTTCTTACTATCTGACGTTATGACAGCTTCTTCAAATTTAGAATAAAACAGTACATAAAATGGACTACCTTTGTGTAATGAGTTATCAGAAGACAACAATTATTTTTCAACTTTAATTACATTACTTACCGATTCCTCATTACTTATGACATCATTTTCCGTAGCACAACTTTCGAGTTTGCATAGCTTTTCGTAAGTAGTTTGTACCTGTTGATTTTCGTATTGGGATAAAACAAGAATGCAAATACATTCGAACCACACAGTAACATCATTAAGTGTTGTTAATATAATACATTTTGCAAATAAATTTTTTCTATATGATCATTATTTACATTTTTTTTTTAATCTTTGGAAACCATTTTTATAAAATGAGCACAGAAGAGATGTAATAAAACAAATGATGAACTTACTGCTTTATTGCAGTAAAAGTTAAATATAATAATAAGTTAAAAACATAAGTCGTCTTTGCTTCGATCGAATACGTGTATACATACGCTTTTTACAACGCACTAACGCAAAATGATGAGATTGCGGAGGAATGACAGAAGGGTGAAACTTACCCATAGACTTATAATAGAAGTATAGACCCCGCGAGTCATTCATAAATCGTCTTATTGCTTACCGACAACATCTACTTAGAAAGAAGCGGGCGCGCGGCGTGAGAGACGTAAAAAAATGGCCGCCAGAGACAGTACGTACATGTGTTTGTTTGTTGTTCAGGTGGGGGCAATGTTTATGCGGAACGCGTTTCAGTCTACCAGTGGCGTACCGTTTTTAAGATTATAAATTACTTGCTTAAATTTAATTTCTTCCATAAGTATACTCTCAGTAATAGCTTCTGCTCATGGAAAGCCTATCGTTATGTTAGCAATGCAAATAATTATTAAAGTGTTAAAAAAGATAGTATTGCAATGTTTCTGTTATATAAATGTAAGCTTTAATAATAATTATATATTTTTAATATTTTTTATAATATTTTTTTGTTTTTTTTATTTTCTTATACCATAATAATAATAATTGAGGGGTCCAATGGAAGAACCGGCCAAGTCCATTTTTTAAAAATGTACAGGAGAGTGAAATATGTTTTCATTTAGAAAATCTTAAATTCTGGATATTGCTGCATATTTTATTGTACTTGCTTGGTTCCAAATACCATGATAACCTGAGTGAAAAAAAAGTGTGTAAGTTTAAAGTGTTTGCATTTAATTAAAAAAATAATTTTTATTTGGACTTGACCGGTTTTTCGGCAGTATTTGGGATTTAAAAAAACAAAATAATCCAAAAAGTAGGAAAAAGATTTATAATGTTTATTTTTCAAACAGATTATAAAATATACATTAGTACAGAACATAACCTATAAGCTAGAAAATATTTTCATTTATTCGTCGTTGCTATATTCAGACATTGAAGTGTCTTTGTGTCCGGTTGCCGCATAAGATTTATGATACTCTATCTTCTCATCTCTATTGAAAAACCATACGTCACACCGAGGGACATAGTTTTTTTGCCAGTGTCATGACATGTTCAAACTTGTTTTTTTTTAAGTAGTCTCCTACCCAAAAATAATTTTTGGGCATCGTTAGGTAAAGATATAGGCTCTAGAATTTTCTTTTTCTCAATATCGAATGACATAAACACGGGTATACCTACAGATTCGCTACATTTAACTAATGCGCCAGAATTACTTTTTTCGTAGAGTAAAATTCTGTATTTAGAAAGAAGTAGTAGTCCATATTCTTTCAGTGGAGTCGCAAGAGTACGAAAGGAAGGAAATGACAAACAGTCTTCTCCACAATACTTTATTATGACCTTAGATGGTAAGGTCTGCTCAACAAGTTTCGGTCACATAAATGACCATCTTCAAGAGCTACAAGAATAACCTACTTTACTTGGTGTACCAGAAGTTAAATGTTAAAAAACGAGATGTTAAAAATCGAGAAAAGCCGGTAGTATTGGTATAACTCTTTCCTTTGACTCTTTTTACCTTTCGTATGTTTCTCTTCCACAAACATTTGCGCTGCAACCGTTTTTTGCCTACTTGTGGTGTTTCACGAGAAGTTCCAGGCTGCTCCTTAACATAACTTTCATTTTCTTGGGACATATCTTTATCTGAAGAACTTTCAGACAACTCAGTATTGAGGTTAGGTCTAGCATTTTTTTTAGTTTCAGGAATAAAATCTTCATCAGAATCTGTGTGTGTTTCACTAAAAGGATCATCAATGGATATTTCACTATCTGACATTATTTTGCACTTTTTTGGACGATTTACACTTAAAAGATACTGCTTAAACTTAAAATACTCGATTTAACTTACACGTGTCACAAAGTAAATATTGGCTGAAAATACAACGTCAAAAAAAAATCATAAACTTGCCACTAAAAAAAATGAAAATTCTCAACTCTCCTCATTTTTTATGACGGAATCATTTTGAGCATTAAAAATTACTATAAGTTTCAATTTACTTGCCTATACTAAATCCAAACCATTTCGTTTTATTTGAGAATAAAAACAATTTTTATTATGCTGCACGGTTGGGATTAATGTGTGTGTTCTAGTTTTGATGATGCTTTTGACACACGGTGATATTGGAGACTGCAGGGCATGTTAATAACACTAGTTTTGAGTGTTTTGACAACTGCAAATATGCCGTTGCGGTTACGTTTATTCAAACCCAGATTACTTAAATCTGTTTATTATTTACGGAGAATGTGATAAAGTTGTGAGTAGAACATGTGAGGTATTTTGCCGCTCGTTATCCAGAAAAACCAAAGCATCACTAAAAGCTGTCAAGCAAATAATTGAAAATTTTAAGAATACGGGATATGTGAAGATAAAATGCTATTAAAACAAAACCAATCCTTAATAATACAAATGTAGAAATTGCAATTTTGGGCTATTTTGTTGCAAATCCAACTTTGTCAATAAGACAAGTTTCCGTAGAATCAACATATCCAAAAGCTCAATTCAGAGGATCCTGAAGAAAACATAAATTTCACCCTTTTTCATTTAAAATTAGTGCAACACTTAAAAGAGGTTGTATATATAATTTTTTTGTATATAATATTTTCTATGTTTATTAATTTATAAAATAAGATTTAAATAAATTCTTTTATAGACTTGAGTACCCATGCCACCTGGGCTATAATTCTTGAAAGCAGGGAACAAGTTTCTGAATAAAGTATTGATAGGATGTGATACAGGCCCACTAATCTCACATAGGCAATGTGAAGCCTTGTTTTGGATTCTTTCGAGACCGGGGGAGCTACTGTATTGTTTTTACCTGTAGATGGTTTTGTGGTTAAGCAAAACAAAATGAAATGGATGTAAACAACTTTTGACAAATTCAAATTTTTTTAGACAAGTCTATTTATTAAAATATTGACTNCCNGGCGGACCNGTGCTTTACCNCGNNATATCGGNNACTANANCAGATGCCCTNCGAANGAGTCGTGTNANATGNANANANTACACNCTATAGGTNTANNCCAGTTTANNCTGGNAGCGCCCGCTANNTTGNNTGGTNATTGACAACTGANTGGTTCCACCAACCTGCGAACCTCNCANGCTACNACANGTGANNCGCGNCAGANGAGGNAGTTCGNCNCNATAGCTNNTGAAGNCCGTGNGNCCCNNGGTGGCGCGTTGTNGNTTAACGCACGANNTGACTANTCTTGGCGANNANACTCNCCAGTACGTTNACTGCATGCNCGTTTGAGNGNCTCNCNATTCAAANCTCTCTTACCTANCGTGNCATCGATTNCGCNCNCCNGTTCCCAATATACGCANANNTCTCTCNTTTAGNCTAGAGGTNAGGGCTNTAGNAACTCNCANANAGCNCCATNGCGCGCTAAACCCTGGCGTATTNTNCACGCAAGCCGTGNGCGGGGCTACTGATCTCCATATCTGTGGCCAAACCAAGCCGTACGCCCTAACAGGAATGAGAAAAGCGTACAACTTGAGATCGGCAAACCCTAGCAGCCCCTTTCAACCAAGGCACAGGAGTTCAAGCGTAGGAGACCTTGGATGCAAGAAACAGATTACCTAACCCTTACGCTTTTAAATACAAGAAGGGAAACTTTGAGCAGCCACAAGAACCAGAAAACGATCTGGAAAATACAGTGATAGAGACAGGAGCACAAGTACACCCTGAGAAAGGAGATAAAGCATTAGAAGGCAAGAAGGGGTCAAGAGAAATGGCGGACATTACATTTCGGCGGTTGAGGCAGGGAAAAAAAACACCCGCACTACCTCAAATTCATCAGCCCACCAACCTTCACCCGGGCAGTGATTCAGCCCCTCAGTTTATCGGCACATACGAGCGAACGGCAGTGGCCAATAGCTGGAAACGATGCGTTAAAATACTATACTTTCACTCGTACCTGCAGGGCGCCGCAAACATTTGGTATAGAGAATATAAAGCAGCAAACCCTGACAGCAACTGGCAACACATTTGTCAAGCATTCAAGACTGAGTTTAGCGACGGTATCAACAGTCGCCATTTGCTTGCAAAGTTAAGGCAAAGGAAGCAAAGGGACCTGGAACAGACAAAGAATTATTTCTATGATCTAAGGGTCCTATACGAAGAATACAAAGAAAACGTGGATCTCGACGAATTCGTAGATATTTTCCAGAGTGGGCTAAAAGAGATACCAAGAGCTAAATACTACTGGCTCACAAATTTTCCTAATAACCCACCTAGGAACTTGGACGAAGTCAAAAAACTTTGCATCACAATAGATAACGCTCCTGAAAAGTTCTCGACAACCGCTCACTTTTAGACCGCAGCATCAAATAGAAGAACAGGCCGCTGGACCAGTAGCACAAAGACAGTCACCTTTTGGCAATCCCCGCCCTTACAGAACCCCGCCACCGCTCAGGAGAGACTATGGCACAAACCATGCCAGTAATCCAGAAAGACAGTACCAATCCACGAGGACATATCACAACAGGCTCAGGTGCTACAACTGCGGTAAAATAGGCCACTTTGCTGCTGTGTGTAGAAGTAGACAGCAGCACCCAAACTCCAGGGGGTGGCAAAACTAAGCCCCGTCACCCTCTCCACTCGGGGCCCAACGTACCATAAGATACTATACATAAATGCTGTTGTGAACGATTATTACGTACCGGCGATCATTGACACAGGTGCGGAACTAAATGTGATAAGCCATATCCTGGTCAACAAAAAACATAGGATCAGAGACCCACCCACGTTGCTTGTGACAGCTGGCGGTCAGAAAGTAAGAAGTCTAGGCGACACATTGGCATCACTGGAGCTCAGAGGCAATTACAATAAAAAATTAGAAATTAAAGCAACGATATTGGAGAATACACCACAACCCCTTATTTTGGGCATGGAGTTCTTAAGAGAAATGCAGGCAGCAATTTGCTTAATATCTAATACACTCACCCTAAATCAGGACTTGTTGTTAACGCTCGGGGGAAAGCGAAATTCTGCACCCAAAAAAACCAGGCATAACACGAAGCTGGACAGAGGTGGTCAGGAAATGCCGGGGTCCATCTTCTGTCTCCCGAGCAGCACTGCATGGGCCTTTGCAGTCTCTTCAACTCCCATTAGAGACAGAGGAGTGGGAAAAGCCATCAGGGACCATTTGGCAGATTACAACACGGAAAAACTACCCATAGGGAGCATGGTCAGTTTGTTTAAGAAAAACAGGCATACCCTACAGATGACAGTAAAAGAAGAGGGTAGCGAATATATCCCTTCGGATACGCTCCAACATTGCTGTAGAAAGTTGAAAGAGTGGGCAATACAAAATAAAATAAGTAAGGTGGCTATACCTAGACTGACATCCGCAAAAAGCGAGTCAGATTGGGAGAAGCTGAAAAGCTTTCTGTATGAGGCATTCAAGGAAACAAGTGTGACGGTGCTGGTTTCAAAAAATAAAGTACCCCGACCAAGAAAGATCAGGACACAAGTAACCAGCTCCTGGAACACCTGCCGAACTATATAGAAAACGATGACCACTTGATAATTAAGTTAAAAGCAAAGGAAGATTACACCCTGAAGCCAGGAGAGGAAAAATCCATCAAAACTGCACCAGAAATACCCATGTCTACAGAAATGAGGGTAGTACAAACGAGGGATGGCTAGTACGCAACAACCTACTATGCAACCTAAAAAGAGGCGAAAACTCTATATCTTTGACCCTCAAGAACATAGGGCCAACTAGAAGGGTTATTTACAAAGACACAACGGTGGCACGGCTAGAAGAGCCCAGTGGTTTGAGCACCACAGCACTCTTTACAACACAGAGAATAGACGAAGAAGTAGTGACATTAGAAGACCACAAACTGGACCACATTACGGATAAGCAGTTCAAAAAAGAACTAGAGAGTCTACTGGTTGAATATGGGGACGTGTTTTGCAAGTCACCAAAATATATGGGCAAAACACAACTGATAGAGCACAAAATAGAAGTAACAGAAGATAAACCAGTGAAATGCCGCCCTTATAGAGTCTCACAATCCGAGCGAGAAATCATTGACACACAAATAAAAGAAATGCTCAATTGCGGAGTAATAAGACCATGCCACTCGCCGTGGACAAGCCCCGTTGTACTGGTGAAAAAGAAAGATGGCACCACGAGGTTCTGCGTGGATTACAAAAGAACTATAAACCGGTCACCAAAAAGTCGTGTTACCCGATACCACAAATCGATGACATTCTCACATACATGGGAAATGCCAAGTATTTTACAACTTTGGACATGTTCTCGGGTTACTGGCAGATTCCTATAGAAGAGTCGTCCAAACAATACACGGCTTTCACGGCACAGGGACATGGATCATACGAATTCAACGTGTTAAGCTTTGGTCTATGCAATGCACCAGCAACCTTCCAACAACTTGCAGATAAGATATTTAGGGACTTAAAGTGGAAGGACATACTAATATATCTAGATGATATTATTATTTATTCAGAAAAACTTAGAGGAACACTTAGCAAAATTACAAAAAGTATTCCAGAAAATGAGAGAAGCCAATCTGACCTTAAAACCGAGTAAATGCGAATATTTACAGGAGAAGATAAGGATTTTGGGCTACACAGTAAGCAAAGAAGGAATAAGCCCAGAGAAGAAAAACTTGCAGGGATTAAGCAATTCCCCACACCAAAGAAAACAAAGGACCTACAAAGCTTTTTAGGATTATGCAATTTTTATAGGAAATTTATAAAGGATTACGCGGTATTGGCACGGCCCTTACATGAGGCCACAAAAAAGAACAAATTCTGCTGGGGTGAAGATCAAGTGAAAGCATTTGAGCTGCTGAAAGAAAAACTTACGTCATCCCCAGTATTAAAACATTATAATCCTAATGTGGGATGTACAATGCACACGGACGCCTGTATAGATGGAATAGGGGCAATTCTGCTCCAAGAAGGCAGTGACGGTCAAGACCACCCGATAGCTTATATAAGCCGGGCCTTGTCAAAAGCTGAGAAGAACTATTCGATCAGCGAGCTGGAGCTATTAGCAGCAGTCTGGGGATGACCTACCTAAGGCATCTAATCTATGGACACCCTGTAAAAATCGTAACGAGATTATGTTGGATTCACAATGTGAAAGATCACTCAAGAAGATTAGCACGTTGGGCTCTCAAGTTGGCAGAATTTGACTACACGGTAGTCTACAAAAAGGGCAGTAAGCACCAAGATGCGGACTGTCTATCACGGAACCCGGTGGCAGGGTGGAGCGAAGTCGAATTAGATGAATTAGATGATATACCCACTTTTACGATATCAACGTTAGACATAGGAGAATTGCAGAATAAAGATAAGGACATACTAGAATTAAAATCAGCAATAAGCAACCCCGAATCAACAAACGTCGACGCACTGACACGACGGAAAATAAAGAATTTTAGGCTGAGGGAGGACGTTCTGTATAGAGCAACACAAACGAAGGAAGGACTGGAACACGCACTCGTGATACCCCGGTCACTTAGGGAGGAAATTTTGTGGGAAGCTCACAACGCTCCTACCAGCGGACATATGGGGGTAACAAAAACCATAAGTAGACTTACTCCCAAATACTATTGGGATTCTATGACTAAGGACGTCAGAAATTACATTAAAGGATGTAGGGACTGCCAAGCGAGGAAAGGGCCAACAAACGATAAGCCATTAGGGTTACTCCAGCCAATAAAAGTGGGCAAAGTATTTGATAAAGTAGGAATAGACCTACTGGGACCATTCCGGAGGAGTAACCAAGGCAAGACAACGATAGTGGTGGTAACAGACTACGCGTCAAGATACGCCATCACAGCGGCCCTGCCTAACGGGAAGGCAGGACCTGTGGCAAAGTTCCTATTAGAACGTGTAATACTAATTCACGGCGTTCCTAGAAGCATCCTCAGCGATAGAGGCAAGGTATTCCAATCCGAACTAGTGCAGGAACTACAACAGATTATGGGTCTGAAAAGCACTTTTACAACGGCATACCACCCCTCGTGCAACGGCCTAACTGAACGCTTAAACAAAACGTTGGCTGACATGCTGTCTCTATACTGCAACACAGAGCAGACAGATTGGTGCACGTATCTGCCTTTCGTGACATTTGCATACAATACGGCCAAACAAGAGACGACACGTTTTAGCCCATTTCAACTAATATTCGCAAGGCATCCCACACTCCCACTGGACGCCACCCTTTTAGAAACTGAGGACGAATCAAACACGAACGAATTACGAGAGAAGGTTTACTGTTAAGGCAATTGCTGCGGATAATATCCACAAAAAACAAGAAAAGGACAAGGACATTTACGACAAATATCACAGAGATGGTGAATTTGAGGTAGGAGATAGGGTGAAAATATTCATCCCAATCAGGAAAGTGGGAAAAAGTGAGAAACTGCTGCTACGATGGTTCGGACCCTACAGAATAATAAAGAAACTCAGTGAAGTTAACTATGAAGTAAAACAGGAAAAAGGAAAAAAAACTGATATAGTACACATAGGGAGGATTTTACCATTTTACGATGAATGGACTTTGGGGGATATATCCGATGTAGATTCAGACGTAGAAAGCAAAGAAGTTGAACAATAAAATAAGTTGTAAGGGTAACATTTTGCATAAGTAGGGTGCAAACTCAGTATATTTCATGAAAAAAGCTTACATAGTCTAAACATTAAGTATAAACAATAAAACATAACCTACAAAAGACTTATTTAAGTAGGTTGACCGACCCGTTACGCCTCTCCCGCCAGGACAGAACAAAGGTGCACAACCCACAAAACGAGCGACCATCCCGCACACTCAGAAGTTGTCAAGGAAAGTCATTAAAGGCGCCACCACCGCGAACTGAGTAACGGGTGCTCTGGCGCACAGAAAGGCAAGACGAAGCCGCGCAAGGCCACCCTCCACGAAGGAGCGACAGATTCCAGGGGAACCACATGGGAGACAACAAGAGGGGCGTAATAAACTTAAGTTACGAATGGTCACACGTTGTAAATAAAGCCATGGGGCATGTAGGTTATACAGCTAAGTTAGGGTTAAGTGTCCGGGGCGAACACTCTTCAGAGGGGGGAGATGTCACGAATAACATAAGTTGCACTATGTTCCGTTACCTAGTCGGGCCCCGGTCTCCCCTAGTGCACTGTCTGAATCAGCAAGACCGGCAAATTGGGGTCACGATGTGGGTATTTAATCAGCGTCTCAAGCCATCGAAGATTACTGGTCTCTAGGTCGGTCTTCGAGCATCAGTCCGAACTTTCTAGTGCCCGGACGGCTCGATACCTTCTTGGAAATCCAGGCTGAAAAGACGAGAGTTCTTACGCAACCCTGAGGTGACCGTCCGAACTCTTGAACCTATCAGTACCTGAAGTAAGTCCTTTGGGCGTGTCGGTCAAAGGGGCTCCCAGCTCGTATCGAGAGGGTTTCGCTTGGGGCGACACTTCAGGAGGGCTTACGCACATACACCCACACTCACACACCCCCTCTTGGACAGTGTTCGATGCTAAGAGTAATAAAGAAGACTTACGTAAGCTACGATCTTGTTTCTCTTCCTACGCTAACAACCCCCTAAACGTGACAATATCGTAGCATTTAGTGCCAAATTTTTGTTACTTTCGTTATTGAAGGGTCTGAAACTTGACTTTTACTATTATGAATAGTCTTAAACTCGTTCTTAAAGCACTAAATACAGTCCGAATTTCTTAGAAGTCAATTTAATAGTGAAGAAGCTTCAAATGACATTTTCAAGAATATGTACAGTAAACAAACTGACTTTCAGACCTTTCAGGCAAGCTTTGTGAAGATAGTCTTAAAACTAGATTGCTCAGGTTGAAAAGAGTTTTAAAGCACTAAAAACAGTCCAGATTTTAAAGAAATGTTCGACATTTTAGCGCTGAGGTGTATACAAGTCAATTTAATGGTGACAAAACTTGAAATGACATTTTTAAGCCTATGGAGAATGTAATAAATAGTATATTAAGTATCAAGAACAGTAAGTAAGCTTTACTGATTGATGACAAAGTTTTGATCATTTTCATTTCAGTTTAGATCATTTTCAAGCAAAATTTTGCAAAAAATATAAATATTTAACTTTTTACCTGCACTGTATAAGCGGTTGTCGAGCAACCGTACCCTCAACAATGATCTGTTTACCGTTGCCCGACAACCGCCTATACAGTGCAGGCCAAAAGTTTAAATTTTCTCAATTTTTGTTCGTGTTTTACGACGAAAGGGCTCAAGTTAGAGATCCGAAAAAATACAGAAAACTAGTCCGTGATAAGTACTACAACTTTCATTAATACGATTTTTCAATCAAATCAACCGTACAGGCGCAAAAAAATCAAAACCGTTTTCCCATGTTAATCTCCTATGTCCAGGGTGCTCTTGGACACCTGGTATACACTAATATTTACACACATACAGATGTTTTTCACACTTAATTGAAATGCTCCAACCGAGTGGAGTAGGGAGAAATGAAGCGGGATTGTCGAGTTGGTCTTTGAAGGGAAATAGGGTTTATTATGGTCCATTTCTGGGGGTTGTTGTTCCATTTTGTCTGTAGTTGTGTAGTCATTCAGTAATTCTTGTCATTTTAGTTTGTTCGTACAAAAATTCATTGGATGGGTTGTGAAACGGGTTTTGGGGGTGTCTAATGTTTGTTATGAGTCTAAGAGCAATTTGTTCTGTGACCTGTATGTGTTTTTTTGTCTTGTCAGTTGCATTTGCTCTTAGTATATGTCCATAATCAAGTAGAGGTCTGCATATAGATTTATATATTTTGGTTGCGGTCTTTGTACTTATTCCTTTGTCTTTGTATGTAAGTGTTCTGAAGTGTTTTGTTTCTTTTATGATTTCTTTTCTTACGTTTTGTGTATGTTTGGTAAATTTTAGTTTTTGGTCAAGTGTTATTCCTAAGTATTTCACGTCTTGTTTAGGAATAGTTTTGTTTCCGTCTGCTGTTATAGTAGGAGAGTTGTCTTTAATTTGGTGGTTTGTTAAAAGTAGATGGTTTTTTGTGGCGTTTGGTGTCAGTCTCCATTTGTAGAACCAGAGCATGGTCTTGTCTGTCAGTATTTGCAGCTTCTCTGCAGCTTTTGTTGTAGTTTTGTCATGCACCACTAGTGCAGTGTCATCAGCGTATTGTAGTATGTAAGCATGTTTGTTAATGTAATTTTTGTCATGTAATTCGTGGTTGTAAATGTCATGGCAATATATATTGTAAAGAATGGCGATAGAGGAGACCCTTGCGGCAAACCTTGTTCAGGAGTGAAAGGAAAGGAAAGGGAGTTGTTTATGCGTATTTCTAGTTGTCTGCTTCCAGTAAGTTTTTGATAGTATATAGTAAGTATTCCGGTGTATTCAGTTTGTGCAGTTTGTATAAGAGTCCTTTGTGCCATACGCTGTCAAAGGCTTTGTTTATGTCCATAAAGAGACATGCCAATTTCTTGTTTTCAAGGTGTGTTGTTTGTATGTTATTTGTCAGTATAAACAGCGGGTGTACAGTTGAATGTTTGGGCTTAAAACCGAACTGGTATGGTGGTACGTGTTGTCCAATTAATCGTTGTAATCTAGTTTTAATAATGTTTTCGTATATTTTGCTCAGTACTGGTAGTAATGTAATAGGTCTGTAATTTTGAGTCTCCGTATGGTCTAAACCGGTTTTTGGAATGGGTATTATTATACCCGTTTTCCAACTATTTGGCAGAGTATTAGTTCTAATGCATTTGTTGAATAAGCTTAGTAAGGTTTTGTGTGTTTGTGGAGTAAGGTTTTTTAGAACTTTGCTTTTAATATTGTCTTTGCCCGGTGCAGTGTTTTTGATTTGTGTCATTGCTTCGTCGAATTCTGTTTCTGTGATAAGTTCATTTGCAAAGTCTACATTGGTGTGTGTCAAAATAGTTGTTATACCAGTCATTTATTCTAGTCAAGTTTTGATGGTCAAAGTTAGGATGGGTAGAAAATGCGAAAGCGTTTTGAAAGTGCTTGGCGAATGCGTCCGCTTTTTCTTTGGGTGTGTACAGCTCTGTTCCATTTTCTTTTATGGTGCCGATGTTGTGGTTTTTTTATATTGTGAAAGTTTTTTAATTTTTTGCCAGTACGTTTTGCCTGCGTCTTGTTCAATTTCTTGGCATGCTTCTAACCATTTGTCTTGTTTGTATTGGTCTATTAGTGCTTTGACGTTTCTGTTGAGTTCGTTTAATTTTATTTTTAATTTATTATTCTGCGTGAGTGTGTATAGTCTGTACAGTTCCCTTTTGCGTTTAATTAGTCTTAAAATGAATTTGGGCAAAGTATGTTGGTAGAAACTGTTTTTTGTGCGAGGTGAAAACTTTTCTATGGCTATTGTTAGTGGGTGCTGTATGTTTTCCAAGGAACAAGTTTCCGCATTTGATTGAATATAGTCATGTACGTATTGTTTTACTTTTTGTACGTCTGTTTTATTTAAGTTTAGTTTTTGAGTGTTAGTTGATGGAGTCAACGGTTGTGTTTGTTGAAGGTCTAGGTCAAATGTTATAGCCAAGTGGTCTGACCCGAGTTCGTTTGTCAAATTTACATTATTTATCACATTAGCCAGATTGGCTGTGTGAAGTAATAAGTCCGGAGTTGAGTCCGGATTTCCTGGCATTAAAAATGTTGGTGGTGTTTGCTTCTTTATAAAGTACTCGTAGTAGGTGTTCTTTTGTTAATAAAGCAAACGTTGAAAAATGTGTTCTTCGATGAAAAATTTCAGGAAATAATCTTGACATATACCCCTCGGCGTTCACGTTTTATCACGTAAAATGTGCATTGGTAGGTTTTTTTGCAAAATTTTTCTTTTAGGCAAATGGTTTTGACTAAATAATTCTTTTATGTTAATTTTTACAGTTTTTATAGTTAAAATAAACTAAAATTAAGTTAGAAACAGATTGACAAATGTCATAACTATCAGGAACGCAATGAGGAAGGTATAAAATGCATTGAATCTAAATCAAACGTATTTTACTTAGGTTCATGTTTTTGATCTAGCTTTATAGCTTTATGGAGGCTATTTTGACAGTTGTCACATTCAAAATAAACTTTTTAAAGACCTCTTTTACTCCTCTATTTTCGCATAAGCTTTGTATACAAGAACGTGTAAATTCGTTAAATCACGTTTGTGTAGCTCAATTGAAGATGTATCAATAGTTTGTAAAGAACTTCTATTTATTAAATAAAGTAGAAATATATGCAACCTTACAGAGATCGATGTATCGTGACGGACGTGCAAAATTTCGCTCTGAATATGATTGATGTTATAAGTAGTTTCCCGGTGACGAAAAAGTGTAGATTTTGGGCAGTCAGTGGTTTTGACCAGTGCAGTGTTAAATTAGAAAACTGAAGTTTTTGACTAAACAAGTTTTTGGTATTAGAAATGCCAAAATTAGCAGTGCTGAAAAATATTAACATAAAATAGGCTGTAGATAGGGTTTGTGTTTGTTTGTTGATCACTGATAAGGCAATAGAATTGATTTCAACGAGTTCTGAGAGTGAGACTATCAAAGATGGAAGAAAATGAAAATGTAGAATTAGATGATGGATGCTGCTTCAGCTGCAAGGAGGTCTTTGAAGATGCTATGTCAGTTGCACAATGCACTGCCTGCAGACACTCATTTCATGTAAGATGTGAAAATATAGATTTGCGTGGTTTTCATTTACGTAGATCTTACTGGAAGTGTAAGAATTGTGAAGTAAAGCCTTTAACAGAAAGTTCCAATATAAAACAGAGCAGACAGCGCAAGAGAAGTAGAACCGACGACAATTGTGTAGAGCAATGCGATATCGACTTCATTAACTCCACTTTACAATTGCTCGTTAATAGTACTAGTGAGCTTAAGAGCAAAATTGATTTTCTAATTAAAGAAAATGAGTCATTAAAACAAGAAATAGTACTTTTAAAGCAACACAGACATACTAAACAGTCGACTCAGTCAATAGAAAGAAACGAATCTGCTAAAACAGACGAAAAACAACGCAGTTACGCCAAGGCATTAAAAAGAAACGGAGTTTTAATTGTAAAACCAAAACAGCAAAATGACACAAAAGTAAATAAGTTGCAATTGCAACAAACACTGAGTAATATACCGTTAAATGTTGGAATGAGAGATGGGAAAGGTGGCACCGTTGTAGTTATATGCAAAAATAATGAAGACGCGAATAAATTGAAAACTACTATTGAAACTAACTTAAGTAAGCAATACTCTACAGCTGTAACAGCTAAAAAAAAGCCATGCATCAAAATTGTGGGCATACAACAGGCATATTCAGAAGAAGAGCTTATTCGAACACTTAGGTTACAAAACGAAAGTAACTGCAGAAAGTAACATCAAACTAGTAATATCTAAGAAAATGATAAAAACATATTTTGCTATACTGCAATGTGACACTATTACTTACAGCAAAATAATGGACCGAGAAAATCCAGTGGTGTTCATAGGATGTGGTAGTTGCAGGTGCTATGAGTATGTTAGCTTTCACCGATCTTATACTTGCAATCGATTTGATCATTTATCCAAGGATTGCAAGAGTCCAAAGTTATGTAACAAATGTGGTAGTAGCGGCCATACAAATGAAAACTGTAACAACGATCTTTCATGTGTAAACTGTAAGGAATACAATGATAAGCACAACGCACACTTAAATCATTGCCATACGGCATATGACCTGACTTGCCCAACATATGCTTGGATAAGGGATTGTGAAAGGATGAGGATTGAGGACATATCGATGTAAAATAGCAATTACCTAAAACAACGCCCAATAACCAACAAAAGGAAGACAAATCTAAAATCACCATTATGCATCAAAACATCCAGTCACTAAAAAACAAAACACTGGAGATCGAGTGCCTGATTGATGGTTTGATACAAGCCAAATCTCCTGCTGTTTAGTGAACACTGGATGAAGCCTGATGAAAGTTTTTTTATTAAAATTAATGGATATAATCTTGTATCCTGCTATTGTCGAGCCGTTATGGAACATGGAGGTGCCTGCATTTATAGTGACGGACAATACAATTTTGAACATGAGCAGTCACTGTCGCAATATAGTGTTGATGGAACTGTTGAGATGGCGTGTGCTGTTGAGCGTGGCGTTAAATTGATTGTTTTGTGTGTGTACAGAAGAGGAGAGGGATCTGTTGAGACCTTTTTTGAGGCATTCGAACGGGTACTGGATGAGATAGCTTGTAAGTTTTCATTGTATAGAATTGTGGTTGGCGGTGATTTTAATATTGACTTGCACAATAGTGCAGATCAGAAGGTAAAAAGGTTTCTGGACCTTGCTGCAGCTTATAACCTTACCCAGTGCATTTTTCAGTCGACTCGAGTGACTCCCATGTCTGAAACGCTTATCGATAGCATTTTTAAAAATATATTGTTGCGAAGCGAACTTTTGATTATTAGTTAGGATTTCTTTAGTTATTTGTTGTTACCCCTGTATGTTACGTTGCTTTGTTTACGTTCTACATTCTTTTGTCTGTGTTCTAGAAAATCCTGGCTCCGTTGCTTATATAGAGAGAGATTTATGTTATAGCTTAATGAGTGTGAGAGAGAAAGTCAATTTCATGAATATTTGGGAACTTTCTAGAAACCATGGAAGCCTATACAGTTCATTTTTTTTAACGCGCAACATAGGATTTTACGTGTTAAATTTTTAAGCCCATGTTAGACCATGTTATTTTGGAACTACAAGTGTAAAACTTGACGGGTGGCTGTTTCGTACCCTGAAGCTTAAGTAAGTTTGCCAATTCGGCCTAAAAAGTGTTAAAAAGCTTGCAAAAAATCATCTTTTTTCGAAAAGGTTTTATCGTTTCATGCTCCCTGTATGCATTGTTGTTCTTTGTTGTTTTTGATACTGGCACGGCAGGTAGCAGGTAAAATTTGGCGTAGAAAGTAAAACAGGGTGATCATTAACTTTATATCAAGAAAGTTAAGAACAAAAGAAGTATTTTTATAAGTGAATTGTTCAAAGTGACCTCCGTTTGAAGCCAAACAGTATTCCAAACAATCATAAAATGCCCTTTTGACGTTCAAAAGATGTCGGGTCGTGATGCAGTCAAAATATGTCACTTTACCTGCTACCTGCCCTGCCAGTATAAAAACAACAAGGAACAACAATGCATACAGGGAGTATGGAACGATAAAATCTTTTCGAAAAAAAATGATTTTTTTCCAGTTTTTAATCACTTTTTAGACCAAATTGGTAGACTTACTTAAGCTTCAGGGTACTAAAGACACACCCGTCAAGTTATAGACTTGCAGTTCCAAAATAAAATGGTCTAACATGGGCTTAAAAATTTAACACGTAAAATCCTATGTTGCGCGTTAAAAAAAACGCACTGTATAAGCAGCTGAACCAGGCCTGGTTAGTTAGTTGTTGAGTTGATGGTTGTAGTGAAGTCGAAGTTGTCAGATAACGAGGTTAAAGTCAGTGTCAGTTTATTGTTTGTAAACAATATACAGTGTTGTACAAGAAGTGTGTCATTAAGGAGTACGACGGTACAATATTGTCACAAATAACATAAGTTGCACTATGTTCCGTTACCTAGTCTGACCCCGGTCTCCCCCAGTGCACCGTCTGAATCAGCAAGACCGGCAAATTAGGGTCATGATGTGGGTATTTAATCAGCGTCTCAAACCATCTAAGATCACTGGTCTCTAGGTCGGTCTTCGAGCAACAGTCCCAACTTTCTAGTGTCCGGACGGCTCGTTACCTTCTTGGAAGCCCATGCTGAAAAGACAAGAGTTCTTACGCATACCACGAGGTGACCGTCCGAACTCTTGACCCTATCAGTACCTTAAGCAAGTCCTTTGGGCGTGTCGGTCATAGGGGCTCAGTGCTCGCATCGAGTGGGTTTCGCTTGGCGACACTTCAGGAGGGCTTACGCACATACACCTACACATACACACTCACACACCCCCTCTTGGACAGTGTTCAATGTGCGTCCCGCCAGCGGCGGTGCTAGCGGCCCTCCTAATCTGGGGGTAAGAGTTAGTCAAATGTTATCTTAGTGGAAAATAAAGAAGACATACTTGAGCTACGATCTGTTTCTCTTCCTACGCCACCCCCTAAACGAGACAATATCAACAAAATATAGTGCATATGTACTTAATTCCGCATTGTCAGACCACCTAGCTCAGGTTCTGGTTGTGGACAACATTAAACAAAGTAAAAGTTTTTTGCAAAATAAATATATCCACAAAAGAATTTTATCCAAACGTAAGGTTTTGCAATTTGAAGAAGAGCTCAGTCAGGTTGATTGGACACTGGTTTATGAAGCGCAATCTCCAAATGCTGCTTATGGCATGTTTATAGCTTTGATTAGGAACTTTTTTGACCATGTTTTTGTATGTAGGAAGTGCTTGTTCGGAATTCCAGTAGTTCCTGAATTACGTCAGGAATAAAAAATCATGTAGAACAAAAAGACTTTTGTATATTGAAAAGACACAGGGCAGAATATCTGTATACTTTTTTAACAAATACTGCACTATTTTAAAAAATGTTGTTAGGAGGGCCAAACAAATGAGTTGCAAAAAAGACATTAAAAACTCCGAAAACAAAAATAAGAACTGTATGGAATTTTATTAAAGAGACAACAGGAACAGATATAAATAATAAGGAAACTATACTTAACAATTTTTTCAGATAAATATGAAAGTTCCTTGGCAATAGTCAATGCGTTAAACAGCTATTTTATAATGCCTGTCAAGTAACATCTCAGAGAATTTCTAATTCACAGTATGTTGCCAAAAATAGTACAGTAATGAATTCTATATACTTATCAACTACAGATAGCCGAGAGGTTTTCAATGTTATTAAAACTTTAAAAATATTAAATCGTCCGGAGACGATGAAATTCCAGTTTTTGTTTTGAAGGAGTTGCAGGTGTCATTGCCGATCCACTGGCATTCATAATAAACTTTTGCATCGAAGGGGGTGTTTTCCAGATAAACTTAAAAATGCTTATATTAAAGCAATATACAAAAAAGGTGATAAAACCAGTGAATCAAACTATAGACCAGTGTCCATATTGCCGAATATTAGCAAGATATTGAAAGAGTTATTTATAACAGATTGATCTCTTTTCTTGAGCGCCAGTCAGTGTTCTCAGACAGGCAGAATGGATTTAGAAAAGGAAAGAATACGATTAGGGCCATTTACCAAGCATTGTCGGATGTGTTTTCTTCACTAAACAAGAAGAAACATACTTTGGCGATGTGTCTAGATTTATCAAAGCTTTCGATACTATGGAACGCCGTTTTACTCTTTAATGAGTCGAAGCGTAAAGTATCGTTCGAATGATCAATAGTTTTAAACCACACTATTTTCTACGTTACATGATTATTTCAATACATTATTTGGCGTTAGATTGCGTGAAAGACATTAAAGAGTACAACGGCTTATGGAAATTTTCTACTAGATGAACATTCTTTTAAACAATCGTTTTAATCAACCAAGTCCGAAATAACTATTGTAATAATTCTAGTCATTTAAAACATTGCTTTTAAGTTACACACATTACGCCGTTTTACTCTTAAAGGGTAATGCAAAAATTAAAGTATTGTTCAGACAATAGAAATTTTGGCGATACAATTTAAAACGTTGGTTTGAAAATAAATGCCAATTCCTGCGTTAGTTTAAAAATCATGTACATATTTAATACCACCAAATAAAAACAATGCTTAATTTTAGCGTTTGTTGAATTAAAACGTTACTTTCACTTTCCCCTCAGACAAACGAGTGTAAAAAATCATGGTAATTTAACGATCCTTTAATTATTACGTTACTTTAAATATTTCAACCACAGCTTAAAATGAAACAATTGTAAAAATTCAGTCAATTTTTGCGTTCGATGATTTTAAACATTCGTTTAAAAAATACAAACGATGTTCAAAATAAACAATTGCAATAAATCCAGGAATTAAAACGTTGGTTGAATTAATACAATACATTTAACTACGAGTACCACATTTTTACGTTCGTTCGCGCAATCTATTGTAAAAAATACGTGCTGCTGCATGTTGCATGTGGCGGAGTTTGGAAGTAGAAATAGTAGGAATCTGTACACGATAGTTGTAGCGTTGAAGAATTGATGTTGCTTTAATAGAGATGTTATGTGGTCCCGATATCGACCGGATGATCGATTCTTACGATATTCACTACGATATTATACGAGGTTTCTAACCAGTCTGGAATATTGCAAATGTTTTGAAAAGTACTGATTTAATTTATATTATATTTATATTTATATCGTTATAATATACGATTTTATAACTTTAAATGAGGGAACGATATAAAACAAAATTCTAACAAGTAGTACCTATGTACCTAACTCCCTACTTAATTATTTTTCCGTTGACCGTATATTAACAGTTTTTTTAATGGACAATAACGGAAGCAAAATTGTTCATTAATGAGTCCCATTAATGCATGATTTTTCAATTGTTTTACTTTAATGTATTTTCTTTAATGATACGCTCGTAGAAGTTCTATCTTTTTTTAACTGTATTAAACAGACAGAAAGAGGCGTACTTTAATTACCGTTAGGTTAGTTCTCCATCCGCCATTTCCGACAAAGCTAACTGTCAATGTCAGTTATCATACAGGTTTTGTTGTCATTGTCAGTGGCGTGTATACAACTGACAATTAGTAGGTAAATATTAAATAACTTTTTAGGATTACAAACATTTATTATAATGGATTTCTTTTCATTTTGCATAGTTTTTGACATACCGTCATTTTTCATAAGCGAATGCATAATGAAAAAAAATCGAACCTGTCGAGATTATTTTAAAATTGGAAAAGGTGAAAGGCGATGATTATTTTAAAAAATTGAAAAAACTAAATGATTACTTCAAAATAGTGAACAAGCATGCCAAATTTCATATGATATTTTTTGGGGGCGCATGTTTAGGACCCGCTAGCTCCGATAGGGGGTACTTATTCACCATAGTTTATAACGGTTGTTCAATAATTGTTATGGTCGTAGTTGGCTGTGGTTCCCTCTTTTTAGCATGAATGTAGGGCCGTTGATAAGTTCGTAAACGTCTGTATTGACATTATTTCTTTACTAGTACAATAATAAAAATCTATTTTTGTACTAGTGACAAAATGGAATCTACGCCAACAGTAGAGGTCAATAATAAGCTAAAAAAGTTTTAAATTAATTAGACATGTTTGTAATAGCATATTATTCAAAGAGCACGAAATAATAGTAATTACTCACGAAGATAAAGGTTGCGACACGAGCCGAAAGCGAGTGTTGTAATTGTAAATCTTCGAATGACTGATAGCCATCACATGTAAGTAAAAATACTATACTTTTTTTGGACTCTCTTTTAGATTGATTTTATAATACGAAAGAAAATAAGGCCGGTATTACCCAACTGCTTAGTCATTTACAGGGTGGTTCAATTTCATAGCGGAAACTTCAGGGCGCGATAGACAATCAGAAAATAATATGAGTTTGCATTATAAACTATATTCGAGAAAAGCTTTGTTAAGAAAATACAGGGTGTTGAAGGTTGAAAGTGATTTTTTGTTCTATGAAAAAGCAGTGGCGTATTATTTTTTTCTATAAAAACATCCATTGACGTGTTCGTACGGACGCCACTGACTAAATAAAAAATTGTGTTTTTATTGCAAATGTGCTTCCTCGTTAGCACTTATCGCCTGCAAAAAATCGTTTAAATATCCACATCCGTTTCTCAACAACTAATAAATTTGTTTTTTTTAAGCCAAACTTAAACACCTGTATTTCCTTAACGAAGCTTTTCTCGAATATAGTGTATAATTCAAACTCATATTGGTTTTCGATTCTCTATCCCGCCCTAAAGTTTCCGTCATGGAAACTGGCCCACCCTTGTATAGTCGTAATCATAAATTTAATTTTTTTTATAAAATCGTGCAAAAATTTCTCTTTTTGTACTAGTGCAACAAAGTCTTTTTTGAACTACAAAATCGCACGTCTAATAGGTACCTGCAGGTAGGAGAAATTCCTGTCAAGTCAGACATTTCATATTTTAAAAATTAACAACTAATGTACTTTTGTCATCAAACAAGTCGATTTTATAAAAAATTTGTATGCAACACATGCAAAAAGTCCTTTTTGCACTTAACGTGTTGTTAAACTCGACCTTTGGTCTCGTCTAACAATTTTCACGTTACGTTCAAAAAAATGTACTTTTTGCACTGTTTGAAGTTGGTTATATCCAGTAACTTCCAATTTGCTATTTATTGCATTTCTTCTCTTTCTCTTCTTAATAGGCATTTTCAGTTTTTTTGTCTGTAATGTAGTTAATAGTTGTGTTCCTTCTAAAGCCGATTACACGTTATAAAAACAAATATGGTTTCCATAGGTATATAATGTGCTATAGAAAAAAATATTAACATTGAAACATCAATATCTCAAAAACCGTTGCTAAATTATGTTTTGCGAGAAATTCAAAGACTTATAATATACGGGGCCAGAAAAAAACCAAGTGACATCATTACTATTACGTTGATGCGCTTGTATATACCGATTCTATATCAAAAATGCGCAACAAAAAATAATAATAAACAGCGTGTTCGAGCACATTTTGAAAAATATACCTTGATTTTTAAACGTTTGTGATACCTATCTATAAACAAGGTAGTGCACTCAGTGCGGCAGTACGCATGCAAACAATCGATCATCCGGTCGATATCGAGACCAGACAGATCTCTATTAACACGACCTCACTTTCTCGTTGACGCATATATTACAGTTTCCTACTATTTCTACTTCCAAACTCCGCCACATGCAACATGCAGCAGCACGTATTTTTTACAATAGATTGCGCGAACGAACGTAAAAAATGTGGTACTCGTAGTTAAATGTATTGTATTAATTCAACCAACGTTTTAATTCCTGGATTTATTGCAATTGTTTATTTTGAACATCGTTTGTATTTTTTAAAACGAATGTTTAAAATCATCGAACGCAAAAATTGACTGAATTTTTACAATTGTTTCATTTTAAGCTTGTGGTTGAAATATTTAAACTAACGTAATAATTAAAGGATCGTTAAATTACCAAGATTTTTTTACACTCGTTTGTCTGAGGGGAAAGTGAAAGTAACGTTTTAATTCAACAAACGCTAAAATTAAGCATTGTTTTTATTTGGTGGTATTAAATATGTACATGATTTTTAAACTAACGCAGGAATTGACATTTATTTTCAAACCAACGTTTTAAAATGTATCGCCGAAATTTCTCTTGTTTGAACAATACATTATTTCTGCGTTACATTAAAGAGCAAAACGGCGTTCCATATATACGGGGGGGATTTTAAATTTATTTTTTATTTCCTGATAGCTGCACATTGCACATAGTATTTTTAAAGTCTTATTATAAATAAAAATATATTTATACTAAATCAAATAAAAAAACAAATAAGTAATTCTAAAAAAAACAATAAATACATTAATACTAAAATACAATTTTAATTAGTAATTCTTAGTTTCGTTTCATGGCCCTTTCTTGCCTTTGGCGAGAATGTCTCAGCCACTCGGAGACAAACACTTTAAATTCAAACTCGGTAATGTAATTGACCTCTCTAACAGCAGCTGAAAAAAAAATTGTTTAAAAGACCTCCAAAAAACAAGGAAAGCGATTAACTTTATCTTTTGTAAAACAATATCTTACTAATCACCTACAATGTTTTTTCCAGCGTGTTTTCAAAATTGATGGTCATTGTAAATGACAAAATATTTATTAAAGCTACAAATTTTACCACATTTGTGCTTTATAAAAAAACACTAATGCGGTAGTATCGTTATAATCACATTTCTATATTGCAGCTGCAGAAAGAGTTTATAACCTAATAAATAAACCATAATACCTATTTATTTATGGTAAACATCATTACCTTGTATTATATTTGTTATATTCAGTACTGCCACCTTAAAATTGTTTTGAGCACCTGTCCATGAGAGAAGCGTTCCCAAACCGTCCGAAAAAAATCCTGGACAACATCAGTCTCACAGCGTCTTTGCTGTTTGTTCCTCCAACCGACTTGCAAAATTGAAACTGAAATTTTTTAAAAGATATAAGAGCTTAGAAAGAAAAATCTTCAGAATGTTTACCATTTTATTTTTGTTTTTGTTACTCTCAACTATGAAATTTTCCATATCTTCTAACATGTAAGTTTTTCAATGGTAACTGTTCCGTTTGGGTTCTTTTGTAATTAAAATCTACTTAGTTTTTGTACTTTTTATTTAAATTTTAACTTCCTTTTTTAGGTTTCTTTAATATCAAACACGTGGCTCTCTATGTGGGCCTATCTTTCTTAACATCCCGTCTTAAAACTAGGTTATGTTCTAAATCTGTAACTGTCAACTACAAACTACAACTCTTCTTAATATCTAACATACATATAACATATAATACGCTTTAATTTTTTTTTTTTTTTTAGTTTTTGTTTTAATAAACCTTTGTTGAACTAATCTTAATCTAAAATGCCATTCAGGTGCATATCTATTCAGCATAATCTTCTAAATATTTTGGTTTTTTAGTTTTGCGCGAGCTTTGAGTTTGCTTAACTTCTACTGTAACAGTCACTTCAGGAGAATAGTCACACAACACTTTTTTGTTCACTGTTATCACTATTATCAGTATTATCTACATAATTCCTTAATTCTACATCAGTATCTATATTTACAATATTTTCTGTTGGAACTACATTCACTAATTTATCATTATCATCTTCATTACAGTATGTGTATTACTGTAGTTACTATTTGGATTTACGTCATCATTAGTGTGAATTTGTTCAGATATATTCAAGTTTTCTTTGATTTCCTCATTAGGGTTTTCAATTTCATTTATCGTTGAAACCAACAAATCATCATAAACAATGAAATCAAAATTAGAAGGAATATCAGTAGTCGCAAAAGGAATGGTAGTTTTAATTATAAATTTCCTATTTATTCGATACGTATTTCCATACAAATCTTGAACAATATAAGATCTATTATTACAGTTATTAACACAGTACAGTTATCAAGTACCTTTCCTTTTTCCCATTTTTTATTTTTTTGAAACAAAATGTTTTCATTTTTTTTAAAACAGGAAAGTCATGAGCATTTTCGTCATAATAGGTTTTTTGTCTATCACTGTTTTCTTGTAATCTTTTAGTGACAATTTCAGGACTAATAACTTCACTTTCCAAATTCTTTTCACAAATGGGGATTTTAGTCTTTACCAGTCTACTAAGCAAAATTTGTGAGGGAGAAAATCCTATACTAGGTAGAGGCGTATTTCGATATTCAAGTAAAAAACCTGAGAGATCGTTATCAGATTTCATTTTTTTAAGCATTCTTTTAGTGATATCCACATATTTTTCAGCAAAACCATTTGATTGGTGATGATGCGGACTACTAAATACCAAGTCAAAATTCCATTCAGACGAAAACTTTTTAAATTCAGTACTATTGTAAGGGTTGTTGTCTGCATAAAATATGTCTGGAACACCAAACTGTGCAAACAGAGTCTTACACATCTCAATAACTACAGAAGCTGTTTTATTCTTAACCGGAAAAACTTCCAACCAATGTGAATATGCATCTACAATCAACAGATAATATTTTTTGTTATATTCTAAAAAATCAGAATGAAGGTATTGCCAGGGACGAACAGGTAAAGTATGACACCTTAATGTTTCTTTGGAATTAGAAGGCCTATTCATTTGACAGGTTTGACAATTATTTATAAAATTTTCAATGTCTTTTGACATATGAGGCCAATAAAAAATTTGTCTAGCTCTCAACTTTGACTTATTAATGCCAAAATGAGCTGCATGTATTAACTCTAACATGTCTTTTCTCAAAGACTTAGGCACAATTATTTTTGAGTTATAAAATAAAAGATTATTTGAAACAAAAATATCCTGTTTCACATTGTAATAAAATTTTAATTCTATAGGCAAATTAATATTTTTAGAAGGCCATTTATTCGCTAAACAGTTTGTTCTAACTTGTGATAAAATTGAATCATTTTCTATAGCTTTTGCAAATAAAACTTTTTTTTCTGCTGACATTGGAACATTCAAACTCAGTGAATGTACAATATACTCCATTTCAGGATCTAAAAGGGTATCATACTTCTGAAATGAACGACTTAATGTGTCTGCCACAAACATTTGAGAACCAGGCAAATACTCAATTTTAATTTCATATTTCAGAAGTCGTAATAACATACGTTGTAAGCGGTTAGTCACTTTGTCTAAGTCTTTAGAAAAGATTGGAATTAAAGGCTTGTGATCTGTGTGTACAAGTACCCTTCTGCCATATACAAAAAAATGAAATTTTTCAAATGCAAAAAGAATGGCCAAAAGCTCTTTTTCTATTTGTGCATAACGCTCTTCTGATTTATTAAGAGAACGAGAAGCAAAAGACACAGGATAGCCTTCTTGTAATAAAACACAACCCAAGCCCTTACTAGAAGCATCAGTTTGTATTATTAGATTTTTGTTTTCATCAAAAGCTTTCAGAATTGGCTTATTGGTTAAATAGTGTTTTTAAGTTGTGAGTTTATTTTGATGTTCAGTTGTCCAATTAAATATGACATTATTTTTTGTTAAGTTCCTCATATTATAAGTTAATTGAGAAAGGTTTGATATAAATTTTGAAAAGAATTTGAATAAACCTAAGATTCTTAACAAATCTTTCTTACTTTCAGGAACTTCAATGGCTAACACTGCTTCAATATTTTTATTACTTGGTTGAATTCCATTACTTGAAATAATTTGACCAAGAAAATGCACTTCTGTTAATTTATACTGAAATTTACTGTAATTAAATTTAATTCCATAATTTAAAGCTCTTACAAATACAGTACTTAAAGCAATATTGTCACGTTTTGGGGGTAGCGCAGGAACAGAAACAACAAACGTAGTACAAGTATGACTTCTTTATTTTATTCTCAAGACGATGCTTAACCAAATCTTACCCCCAGATTACGAGGGCCGCTAGTACCGCTACAGGCGGGACGCCCATGGAACACTCTCTACGAGGGGGTGCGCGGGGGTGTGTGTGTGTGTGGGTGTGCGTAAGGCCTTCTGATGTGCCGCCAAGCGGAACCCGCTCGATACGAGCAGGGTGCCCCTATGTCCGACACGCCCAAAGGACTTACTTAAGGCACTGCAACAGGGTAACGAGCCGTCCGGGCACTAGGAAGTTCGGACTGCCGCTCGTGACCTCCCTCTGGGGATGACCCCAGAGTTCGGTGATTTAGCCGAGCTACGGTGCATCCTTTATACTAGTCAGCGACCTCATTACGCTAACCTTGCTGACTCAAACATTGTACTGGGGGAGACCGGGGCCCGACTAGGTAACGGAACATAGTGCAATTTATGTTATTCGTGACATCTCCCCCTTCCAACAAGTGTTCGCCCCGAACACTAAAAGCTTATGTTTACTAGAGCAACTTACTTATTCTCTATTCTTACTTTATAAAGCAGGTGGGGATGTACTTTATTCAAACCAACACTTATTACTTCTTAAAACTAACACATGTTACTTATCTTCTAGAAAAGGGGTGGAAAAACTTTATTGAACAAATATCTTAACTACTTCTCGATTTTTAGACGGTGCCATGTTTGCATACAAAAAACAATTATTCCTTTCATTGGGTCACCTTTCAACCTTGTTGTTGCGTCCATCTTCTTGCCTTCTAATTCTCGTAAATTGTACCCTGCATTGGGCACCATCTTCTAGTACCTTTTCTCGGCACTACATTGTCTAAGCGGAAATCCATCGCTTAGCTTCGACATCTTTGGTCCATTGCGTGCTCTCTTTTTAGCACACGTTGCTTTGGACTACCATACATCGTCATTTCTAAGCCCATCTAGAGAACCTTCTTCAGCCCTTCATTTAAGGGACTCTGGGTGCACGCTGGTGTAGAACCGACGGTGCGGAACCCATCCGAAGATGCTGGTTTCTCCTAGGCTTGATCCTCTTCTTCTCGCTTCTTTGATCAGGTCAATTTGTCGATAGACGCAACGAGGTAATTAGGTGGCCCCTAAAGTCAACAATTAATTAGCAAACAAGCCCGACTCCAATAACATAAACAGACATAACATGTATTTATAAACAAAACACCTGATACTTGCGCGATTTTGCTACCTCAGCAAAGTACCTAGGTCGGGAATGGCGTCACTGGTCTAGAAATCGAGATAACGTTATTGCATTAACTATACACTTATTTTATGAAACCTAGTTATCAAAAATTTAATTTTTTCCTATACTACCCAATATAATACAACCTGTGCTCCTATGCACTAAAATGTTTAGGGCAACCTACAGGCCGCTCTTGATATTGCCCTACTCAGTTCAAGCAACTGCGAACCTGCAGGCTGGTCCTTCAAAACTCGTCTTGATTCTTCTGGGGTGTGCTTGAACTTGTGGGGGTGGGCATTGTTGTGTCGTCTTCGTGATCTCTGTTTCTCTCTCTTTGTCTCTCTTCTTTCTTCTGGGTTTTGCCTCTCTTCTTTTTTCTCTGTTATTCCTTTTCCCTGTGACTTAATTGGCTTCAATTTGCGAGGGTGTGTCTATCAATATGAAGATTAATAGACGGGGATTGAACGGGGCGCCTCCACCATGTCACGTTTTAGGGGTAGCGTAGGAAGAGAAACAACAATCGTAGCTCAAGTAAGTCTTCTTTATTAGGCACTGTATTACTCTTAGCGTCCAAGAGGGGGTGTGTGGGTGTGTGGGTGTATGAGTGTGTGCGTAAGCCCTCCTGAAGTGTCGCCAAGCGGAACCCGCTCGATACGAGCAGGGTGCCCCAGGGTGACTTACTTACGGTACTACCACAGGGTAACGAGCCGTCCGGGCACTAGAAAGTTCGGACTGTCGCTCGTGACCTCCCTCTGGGGATGACCCCAGAGTTCGGTGATTTAGCCGAGCTACGGTGCATCCTTTATACTAGTCAGCGACCTCATTACGCTAACCTTGCTGACTCAAACATTGTACTGGGGGAGACCGGGGCCCGACTAGGTAACGGAACATAGTGCAATTTATGTTATTCGTGACAATATCATGTTCTTGTTCATTAGAACCACTTACTATTATGTCATCAAAGTATATGTCTACTCCAGGTATTCCTCCAAAAATTTCAGTAATCTTTTTCTGAAAAATTTCGGGAGCCGACGATATACCAAAAGGTAATCTATTAAATTTATATCGTCCAAAGGGGGTATTAAAGGTGCAATAATCTGAACTCTCTTTAGTTAACTGAATTTGCCAAAACCCATCCTTCATATCAATTACTGTAAAAAGGGTTTTTCCTTCTAGTCTACTTAAAATGTCATCACACTTTGGTATAGTAAAATATTCTCGACAAATGTATTTATTAAGTGGTTTTGGATCTAGGCACAATCGAAGAGCACCATTTGGCTTTTCAACTATCATTAAGGAATTAACCCATTCTGTAGGGTAATCTACTTTAGATATTATGCCCTTACCTTCAAGGGTTTTCAAAGACTCTTTTAAACGGTCCTGTAATGTCAATGGAACTCTTCTTTGCACCTGAACCACTGGAATTGCATTTTCCTTCAAGACTATATTAACAAATCCGGGCATTGTACCTAAACCTTCAAAAAGTTGAGTGTACTTTGCATACACTTCTTTTTTGTCGCTAGGTAAAGAAATATGTTCCAAATCTACTTTATCTAGTCTACATATCATGTTAAAATATAGACACTCATTCAAACCTAACAATGGTTCACAGTCCACATCAATGACAAGAAAATCTACATGTGTAACTAAACTCTTATATCTACAACTTAACTTAGCATGTCCTGTAGGCTTAGTATAAAAATTACCATATGAAACTATAGTTATGGGGGTCGGTCTAATAAGACTAGTATTCAATTTTAACTCTTTAAAAAATTTTAAAGGTAAAATACTAGATTCAGCCCCAGTATCTAATTTAAATTTTATCTCTCTAGACTCAACTAAAATATACTCATACCAGCTACTTACAATGTTTTTAGTTGTTTTCAGCTTGTTTTCATAAACAAATATGTTGTCCTCCAAGTCCAGACTGTCATCAGCTGTTCCCTCGGCTGTCCCCAAAACAAGTGTATTAGTTGTGGTGTTGGTTACCTCCTGCACTTGACTCTCCAGCCTTTGATGGTCCTTATAACTGCTACTGCTACCAGGAGTGTTATTAGTTCTACCTCCATATCCTCCTTGATTACTTATTTGTTGTTCTGGTGTGGCAGGAACTTTTTTTTTTTGGCTTGAATAAAAACAAAAAAATTTTGCAGAAGTATAATAGGGTATTAACACAAACAGGTAGGACCTATCGACGATGTAATAAGTATAATAAAAAAATATATATATATATTATGTTTTAAGCGATACATTATAATGGTAGTACAACTAAGCCTTCACAACGTTGCCAAATCTCAGAACGCTATTTCAGTGTGTTTCAAAACCGCTTCTTTGAAACCCGGTATTTCATGCCCAATCAGAAAGCAGGGTTTTTGTCCTGTATGGGAAGATGAGGTCGCCATTTTCTTGAGTGAGGATTCCATTGCTCTCTGCTTTACCAGAACGTGTTATTTTGCTAGTTTTCGGATATTTTATCCAATTACCCTTCAAGGGGATTTAAAATTAAAATTAACAATCACCTGGTACTGCGAGACGCCCTGAAGAATAGGCTTATCGCTCTGTTAGCCCTGGAAACCCAGTTTCTTCAGCAGGAATTGGTTGGCATCGGCCACGTTTTAGTTTTTTGTGCAGATCTGTTATGGTAAGTTTTCTATAGCAGTATATTAATTTTCTGAGTGGCACTGTGTAACTTACTTTGGTCTTTTGAAGATCTGAGGGAGTCGACTCCTACCCTTTTGTGTAACAGCCAGTTATACCCCCTGAAATGGTCGTACAAATCCAGTAGAGATTGACCCGACCCGCTCCATATTACGCCAAAAGTCTGACATCTTTGCGACCTAGCAATCATTTTTGCCAGCAGTACTCCAAGCCTCCATTTGTAGAGATCTTCGGATGAAATAGAACTTCAAGAACCTTCGAAGACACCAGGTTCAAGCCTGTGTATTAAGGCCAGTCCACTCCAAATCTTTATTTTTATTTTATTCACTGTTTTCACAAACAAACCACTAAACTCAGATTCAAAAAAAGAAACATAACAAAGCTTCCCTTTATTAAAGTTTTGCTCACACTTAAAACTTTAAATCACTTTGATACTTCCGATCGGCGAAACATAACAAAGGTTGGTTTATCTTCTAATAGCAATTACATAAATGTGAACTATAGTCGACTATAGGGTGATACCATTTGTCAATTATAAATATACGCTATCTCAACGTTTTAACACCGAATAATGATTTACCTGCTATTTACATTATTATAAACTACTCATCTATTGAACTGTAATAACAACATGGTATGTTGAGCAAACCCAGTAAAGTGATTTTATAAAGGGAATATTAATTTGTGTTTATTTAGTGTTCACTAGTTGCGTTGATACCCGTTCGTAAGATATTTTCTTTTCATTTATTTTCGCAGTTTCCTCATCATCAAAACTGCGTGGCGCCCATTTTAAATTTCTTTTTTTTTCTATAATTATTATTGAAAAGTAAATACAGACATTTTAGAAAATTGCCTTCGAACCCATAGTGCTCACCAGATGAAAAGCTGCCGTTTGCATTCCTTATTATTTTAGGCAAAATAAGGTTACATAATTTTGGCGCCCAACGTGGGGCTCGAAATAGCAAATAACTTATCTAACAGTCAATGTCATTTTTAGATCTAAGTATAATTGCATAACTGTTTTTTTTGTCTATTTCGAATGATGGTAATATTCATATTGTGAGCAGTGTATTTGGATAAAACTGGTCTTGAGTTTTGCCACTTTTTTTAAATAGACGTTTTGTCGGATCCATCGAACAACCGGCCGTACAACAGGTTTTTATCCGTTATCGTACTTTCTTGGAATATACAGTATAATTGAAATCGATATATTTTTGGAGCGCTTTGTATTTTGGCCACAAAGTGTTAAAATACTTTTAGTTTGTTTATTTCGAAACGTGTTGTTGCAGTTGAACTGCAAGGAGCGAGATTCGCTGTTGCCACTTTTAGTTGTTTTAAATCAGGATCCTCCGAAATATAAGTAGCGCTTTAAACAAGTAATTGATTGAATTTTTTTTATCGTTAGACTTAACTGTTTGTGTTAAGGAAAACAATAGCAATTTTTTTTTATGGTTGAATATAAACTTTGTTGCGATACTAAAGATATATTTTCAAAACTTTAAATTAGAAACCTAAAATCAAACATTAAATCTATTTTACCTTATTCTTATTGATAAATTGCTTCATAGTAATTTTGCTTTCTTTAATACGAGACAATGGATTCTCATTTTAGACCCAACTTGTTGCTTAGAGAAGAATTAGATTATGAGCTAAAAATACGCGGAGTTTTTACAGAAAGCCCCGTTATACAAAAACGGAAAATTCTTCTTAGAGCGTTAAATAAAGAAAGAGAAAGTAAGTTTGATGTTTTAAAGTTGACGAACTCGGATTTTGATTTTCAAAAGGAAAAAGATGAAATAGAATCCACATTAGATTCAATTAAAGTTCTTATTAGTGATTTTGAGGGACCATCATCAGACTCGGTTTATCTTAGAGCTAGGACCAGACTTCTACACTTAACAAATCGTATTTTGCGGGTAGCTTTCGATGGGAATGAGGATAATTTTAGTGAGAAACAACGTCAAAAAAATGAGTGGTATGCATCGGCAATGCTATTAGATGCTGAGTTGCACGAAAAGGTGAAAGAACCTAATCAATTTAGTTCTACCCCTGTTAGTCATCATGATGGACAAATGGAAAGTTCTCAACTGTCCCAAACAGCTCACGATAATACGCCTCTTAGCAATCAGTATTTTAAGCCCACTCCTGTACATAAATTAGGTATTTCATTTGGAGGAGATCCAAAACAAGTTATGTCTTTTATTGAACGCGTAGAGGAAACGGCTCGAGCTAGACATATTCCTAAAGCTGAGTTATTTGAGTCGGCTAGCGATTTGTTTTCTGAGAAAGCCATCTTTTGGTTGAGGTTAGTTAAGCCCGCTCTTCGTGATTGGGATTCTTTGGTAGAAAAGTTAAAAGCAGATTTTTTAAATTCCGACGTTGATGATGAGACATGGCGAGAAATCCGTATGAGGAAACAAGGTAGGAACGAACCAGTCGTGCTTTTCATAGCAACCGTGGAAGGTTTGTTTGGTCGTTTGTCATATAGTCCGGCTCCTGTTACCAAGGTCAAGTACATCAAAAGAGGTCTTCAAAAGGAATATCAACAACGTCTAGCTTTGCAAGATATAAGTTCTGTTGATGAGTTGGGTAGGTTGTGTAAACGTTTAGAGGAAGCAGATGTTTTAGGCCTTTGTTCAAGTTCACGTTCGCATCAAGTTTGTGAGGTGAATCTTGATGAACCCTCTTCGTCCAGAAGAAGTCCAAATGTTCGTGGTGGGGAACAGTCCAATCAAAGAAATCAGAAATATCTTTGGAATGGCAAGAAGAATAAGAGACTACCGAGGGAGAACAATCCTGAGGAAGGCGAAAAGGACAAGGCGGGCACTATATACGTTTGTTGGAAGTGTAGCGGTCCAAACCACTTATTCAAAGACTGTAAATCGAACATTAAAAAGAGATTTTGTTTTAAATGTGGGACGCCAGATGTTACTTCTAAAACTTGTTCACATTGTTTGGGAAACGCGTAAGAGAGGAATGCGTGGTTGGTTCGCATAATCCTCTATATCAAGAAACCAACTCTCCATGTGCGAGTCATCTTTCCAACACTAACACTAGTCTTCAATTTAATGGCTCATCTAATAATAATGTGCTTCCTGTTTTTCTGAGCAAGAATAATGACAACCGACCTTATATAAATGTAAAGCTTTTTGATCAAACTATTACTGCCCTGTTAGATAGCGGTGCTAATGTATCCATAGTAGGTGGATCCGGAGTGAGTTTAATTCGACGTTTGAAACTTAAAATTAACCCGATCACTAGCGACAGTGTTGTTACCGCTTGCGGAACCTCTCAAAAAGTTAAGGGTTCTGTTGAATTACCGATAGCTATTAACAATTCAGTACAGATTTTGGTTGCATTGCTGGTTCCCTCTATTGTACATTCATTCATATTTGGTAGTGATTTCTGCAGAAGATTTCAAGTAGATATAGACTTTGCAAACAATAAATGGCTCATTCAAAGTAAAACTTCTGGCTCAATCATTGAGTCAAAACCTAATTCAGATAATCGAAATGTAATCTCCAATGTATGTACTCTCGAACCTCTATCCGATAGTCAGTCAGAGCAAGTCAAGTTAATTATTGATTCTTTTAATAAGTTGAATAGTGAAGAAAGATTGGGGCTCACTAATAAAATTTCAATGAGTATTGACACCGGCGAGGCCAAGCCGTTCAAACTAAGGCAATATTTAATGAGTCCATATATGTTAAAACTTCTCAATCAAGAGTTAGATGATATGCTAAAACTGGGTGTCGTAGAACCATCGCAGAGTCCCTGGAACAGTCCAGTGTTACTTGTTAAAAAGGCTAACGGAGAATATAGGTTTTGTTTCGATGGTCGAAAATTAAATGAAGTAACTCGCCATGACAGTTATCCACTGCCGCGTGTAGACAGAATTTTAAGCTCTCTGAGGGGAGCCAACTATATTTCTAGTATCGACCTACGTAAGGCTTTCTGGCAGATTCCTTTAGACCCAGCCTCGCGAGACAAAACAGCATTTACAGTTCCATCCCGTGGCCTTTTTCATTTCAAGGTTGTTCCTTTTGGTCTTTGTAACAGTGCTCAAACACAACAGCGATTAGTAGATAGTTTATTTGGCCCAAAGTACGAACCAAATATTTTTACTTACCTAGACGATATTATCATAACTTCGAAAACATTTGAGGATCATATTCGGTTGTTAGGTGAAGTTAGGGATATTCTATTGGAGGCTAATTTGACTATTAACTTGAGTAAGTGTGAATTTTTTAAAACCCAGTTGAAGTATTTGGGTTATATTGTCGAAGGTGGTCAGGGTATTCGTACCGACCCTGATAAGGTCTCCACAATGGTTAATTACCCCCGACCTGCTACCACTACCGAAATTAAAAGATTTATAGGCTTGTGTAGTTGGTATCGTAGATTTATTGGTAGTCTTCTATAGAATGGACCCCTGAGGCCCAAAGTTCCTTTGAAAATATTAAAAATGCCCTAATTGCGGCTCCGGTTCTGTGTTCGCCGGATTTTTCAAAACCGTTCACAATACAATGCGATGCCAGTGATACGGGGTTGGGTGGTGTACTGTCGCAGGATCTCGATGGAGGAGAGCGTGTAATAGCATACTGCTCTCGGACGCTCTCTAGAGCCGAGCGTAATTATACTGTAACAGAACGCGAACTCTTGGCGTTGATATTTTGTTTGGAAAAATTCCGGATGTACGTAGAAGGTACGAGGTTTAAAGTAATAACGGACCATCACAGTCTGTTGTGGTTAAATAATTTAAAAGACCCTTGCGGACGTTTAGCCAGGTGGTCAGTAAAACTACGGCAATATAGCTTCGACTTAATTCACCGGAAAGGAATCTCACACAAGGTTCCTGATGCTCTCTCCCGAATATCTTCTGAGCCTCTTATTGATATGGAAGTATGCGTCATGGATGTTACTTCTGGTGAATTGGACCCTTGGTATGAAGAACTTAGAAGTAAAATCCTTAAAAACCCAGAATCGTATCCACAATGGAAAGTCGAACAGAATGTTATATATAAGTATATCCCAAATAATCTCCCACTGTCGAGTAACCTTTATGACTGGAAGACGGTCGTACCAAAAAACTGTCGTTTACAGGTGATGAAGGGATGTCATGACCCTCCTTCTTGTTCACATTTTGGAATTTTCAAAACCTTGTCCCGCGTCCAAGATTCTTATTATTGGCCTAAAATGCGAGTAGATATTCGAAGATATTGTAGAGCTTGTAAAGTTTGTCAAGCTCAAAAATTGTCTAACTCAGGTCCTTTAGGTAAAATGGGTGCTCAGAAATCAGTGCAGTTCCCTTTTCAGGTTATAGCCGTTGATTTAATGGGACCATTTCCCAGGTCTAAGAAAGGAAATTGCTATTTGTTAGTCGTTACTTGTTGGTTTTCAAAGTATTCTTTACTTTTTCCTATACGTCAAGCAGTTGCTAAAAATATAGTTAAACTGTTGGAAAACAATGTATTTTTGGATCAAATTCTGATGTTTCTGTTGGGTAATATTGTTTTTGGTATTTGGTTAGTCGGTACTAACTATTATTTGGTATTATGGATGTTTTTTTTTATGTCACGCTAAACGTTTAAAGTATGTCCGGACAATTTTTTTTAAGTTTTGCAAGACTATTTTCAAATATGCAACATTTGAAATGTATATAGTACAGATGGGATCCCGTAATTATGGTAAGCTAGTTTAACTAGACAATGTTGTAAATAGGCTTTTTACTAATAAGTTTTTTTCTTGACTGAATTGTCATCATGGGCAAATTCTTAGTCTAAAGTTTGCTCTTTTCCTTGTTTAGAGACCTCCCCGTTTTTGTCTTTATTTCCCGATTTGTCAGTTCAATATTATGACTTTACCGATTGAGTCGCCCTAAGGCCGTGTAGTACGCGAAGATACTGGACTAAACAAAATCCCGAGACCAAACTAATGTTAGTAGAATACTGTTGAGTTCTTTTATTTTTTTCTTTCTTCGTTAATTAACCTAAATAAAATTTTTTTTTTTGGTACATAATCAAAAAAAATATATAATGATATATTTTTTTTGTTTTTTTTGGAGGAGGATTGTGTGGCAGGAACTTTTTTTTTTGGCTTGAATAAAAACAAAAAAAATTTGCAGAAGTATAATAGGGTATTAACACAAACAGGTAGGACCTATCGACGATGTAATAAGTATAATAAAAAAAAAATACCCCGTTTGTCCCAGAAAACGGTCGCCATAATACACGAGGACTTATCTCTGTCTTGAACTTTTTGGGCTTACGGTGAGGTCGGGTGACGAAGTTTACCAATATCGACTCTGCTCTTCGTTTCCGGGTATATATGATTGCCCAAGTTTCGTCTCCAGTTCACAATATATATATATATATATTATGTTTTAAGCGATACATTATAATGGTAGTACAACTAAGCCTTCACAACGTTGCCAAATCTCAGAACGCTATTTCACTTATTTCAGTGTGTTTCAAAACCGCTTCTTTGAAACCCGGTATTTCATGCCCAATCAGAAAGCAGGGTTTTTGTCCTGTATGGGAAGATGAGGTCGCCATTTTCTTGAGTGAGGATTCCATTGCTCTCTGCTTTACCAGAACGTGTTATTTTGCTAGTTTTCGGATATTTTATCCAATTACCCTTCAAGGGGATTTAAAATTAAAATTAACAATCACCTGGTACTGCGAGACGCCCTGAAGAATAGGCTTATCGCTCTGTTAGCCCTGGAAACCCAGTTTCTTCAGCAGGAATCGGTTGGCATCGGCCACGTTTTAGTTTTTAATTAATTCAGAAATATTAATTCACACAAATATGGGTGGTCAAACCCGAATAAAACACATTAATATCCAAGTAAACTACATTTATGTCAATGTAAACAACGATAATATCAAATAAGCGGAACAAATTCTGTCAAATATAATAAACCGTTATAAATTGAACGGAGTAGTTGCACTCAAATACAACTATAAAGTGAATGGCTTAAATCCGCTCAACCAACAAGCCGTTGTAAAATAACCGGTGTAAATGCACTCAAATAATAACAAGTTCAACACAAATACATTTATGTCACTTTAACCCGGATGCGCATTTAACAACTGTCGTCATCAGCCCTCAGGGAACGGAGCAAAACGGTAACTTTAGTAATCAATCAGCACATACCTTGTACGTTGCAATGTAAAGCGTTGAGTACCTTCCAAGACTTCATCTGGGAAAACAAGGGATTATTTCTATCTGGTTTCGACAATGTGTTTTTTGAATCCGGCTTCAAAACATCCAGTTCAATCTTTGTTGACCTGCTATTCAGGGTCTGGGGTCTGGGTGTTTTTGCAACAATGTTTTTGCTGCCAACAGCGGGAAAACAAACGTCCAGTTAACATCAAACCAGAGCGAGTACCTACAACCAATAAATTCTCTGAGAGAGTGACAGTGGGCTTCCACAATGGGAAAAAACTTCGCAACCTATAACGGTAAATAGAAACCAAAATGGACGTCGACGTCGAACTCTCCGGTCGCCAGTCGAAAATGCGACAAAATCTAAAGTCACGACGTCATCGTTTTTCGATAGTCGAAGTTAATTTCAACTGCTCGAGACTGGTTGAAATTGTAATCTCGACGTCGAAATTGTGTCGACCGTAATTCTGTTAAAAATTTGAAGGTTAGAATTTTGAATTTTATGGCCCTTTGTTGTTGGGTTTAGCGTACCTTTTTAACCCTTTCGGCTTTTGGTTTGGCCATGTTGTATTCGTTGTTCGCGTGGTGCACCTCGAAAAGAAAATGAAAATGTCTGAAGTGAAAGTAACAGCGGCACAAAAATAAATTATTATATGTTTTATGGAAGAACATCCAGACTTTGCGAAAAGCAAATTATTAGGTATGTAAATACTATATAAATGATTAATATATTCTCACTTTTTATTTATCAACATGTTTGCAAGTGTGTTTCATATTTTTAACATGTTTTTACCTTTTGTTGAACATGTTATTTAATAAAATTGGACAGATTTCAATATACAAAAGTATGGAACATTATAATAACAATTCTGATTTGTTAGGTCCTGATGGAAAAAAAATTAGGGCAGCTTTGTGGGAAGTGTTGACCACAGAGTTAAACTCTGTTGGAGGGCCTAAAAAAACTAGTGCCAAGTGGCAAAGAGTAAGTTTTGTTGTATTCATTCTTGATATGTTTTAAGTAACATTTTATTTAGGTCTGGATAGACTTGAAAAATAAAGTGAAGGGTAAGGCTGCAGCCATAAGAAGGAACCAACAAGGAACAGGAGGAGGTCCCCAATTCAATCAAAGGTTAACCGACTTTGAAGAGAGGATGGTTGCTTTTTTGACACAAGAAGCTGTCCATGGGCTGGAAGTCCCTGCTGGCCTGGCTTTGGATAGTGAAGAATTACCAGCAGTAACAGCCTTCACTGAGCCAGTAGCAGGACCTTCATATGAAGTAATGGCTGAGTGTTCATCAGCCATAGACTCTCATGAGGAAGATGTTGTAAGCCAAGTAAGTAGAGAAAATGAGCTTTTTTTTATCTTATTTTTATGAAACAAAGTTTTATGCCTTTCTTATATTTTTATTTTTTTATCTAGGATGATGTATTGTCAGAACCACATACACCTGGTTCCTATGATGACACTTCGAATGAAGGTGCAACCACTCCTACTCGTTTTTTCATCCCATTGTGGATCTGGATTTGCTACCCTGTAGTGAATGGCAATGTTGTGTACTACACAACAAGCCATTATGATTCTTGCAGCCTTTTCTGGAGAATAATGAAGGACTCTATCCTTTAGTAAGCATCTAAACCTGCCTTTGAGAAGCCCTATGCATCAACAGTACTTCTGCATGCTTTGAATGTTTGATTAAACCTTTGTTCTTGTGGAGAATTAACATTTGCAACAGGCACTAACAACCATGGTAAACAGGGATAACCAGAATCTCCTAAAAGCAATCACCAATTTTTCACAATCATTATTTTTATATGACTATGTTGTATTCATACCCATAATTTTGCTGTTGTCATTAATAATTTCAAAGTTTCCTCTCATAATCTGAGCCACAATACTGGATCTCCAGATAAAAGCGTCATGAGTGCTACCAGGCCACCTTGCTACCACGTTTAAAATTTTTAGTTCTGCATCACAAACCTACAAATCATAAACAGTTTTCAAGGTAATATGGAAATTTGTGTATTTCTTAGTACTTACGAGTTGACAATTAAGACTATGATAGCCTTTTTTGTTAACAAAAACATGTTCATTCTCATGTGGCATGGTAATTGCCACATGAGTACCATCCACAATACCTATGATTTCAGGCATTTGGTGCTCTCTAAGAAACCTAAATAAAGCAACAATTTATGTCTCTGCTAATTGTAATATTAAAGAAATAGTTACTTGTCTCTAATGGCATTTCTTTGGTTGGCATTACTAGGAAATTTGATCCAGTTCCTCATTAACCGACGAATAGTAATGTTAATCACCTCATTTATACAACGACTAACCATTGTTTGGCTCAAGCACGACAATATGTTGGTACCAACGCTTCTCTGGTAGCTTCCAACAGCCAAAAAATGGAATACTGTTAACACCTATAAAATGAATCTGATAATTACTCCAGTACTGTTACCAAAAAATTTTACTTACTCTTAACATTACAGGCAGCCTGTTTCTTTGCGTCCCTTGTTCCATATGAGGAGCTAATATATTTATAATATCCAAAGATGCTTCCTTATTTAATCTAAAGTTTTTCACAAACTCTTGCTCGGAGATAGAAAATGGATTTTGTGCATCTCTTATGGTTCGTCGGAATAAACGCATTCGATTGCGTTCTTCCTCACGTTCCATATCTTCCACGATTAGATAATTAACGAATTGAAAAGCCATACTCAAAACTTAATTTAATACACGAGGTAATGCAGAAAAATCAAAAGTCTTCAGGAAGCACGTAAAGTAAACTCATAAATCATAAAAAAATCCAAGGTCCAAATTGGAGCAGTTGGGTTATTCTCAATGGCTGAACTTACTTCATCTTCAGACTCTGTTGTTTCATTGCTTGGGCCAGTAAATTTATCAGACCCTTGAACAGCTTCAACAGAATGACCTTCTCTACCATTTAAAACTTCTTCAATGTATTTTTCTGCACTGATGGGGTCTGTAACATATAATTATGTTGTTATAATTTTGATCCATTTCCTATTAAATACTCACCATTAAGTAATGTATTGGCCATCTCCATATTCACAACAACTCGAAAATCTTCACCTCTGTGATTTATCAGAAGCTCCATCATTTCTTCACTCTTTTCCATTTCCATTCTGAACTAGGGCACAATCAAGGAACGACTAATCTAATTGAAAAATAACCTCCAATCTTTTGAATTGAAACTGAACTGACAAGTGAAGTGATTTGTATAACCGTCTTCTCTACACCGTGAACCCAAACAGATCCCGGTGAACAAGTAATGACGTAATCATATGACGTCAGTCATGTATTCCCCTGTAACCGTTATGTCGCTAAAATGAGGCGGTAACAAGAACCTAGATCACAGTGATTCAACGTGATCTCGCGAAAAATTGCTTACAGTATTCATTTTCAGAGCGTACAAAAGATAAATCAGTCATTACAGAATGAAATTTGTCATACCAACTTTTTGGAGAACCCTTTAAACCATATAATGACTTCTTTAGCTTGCAAATTGTTCCCTTTTTATATTTACAACCTTCAGGCAAAGAAATATATACATTATCCTTAATATCACCATTTAAAAATGCACTACAAACATCCAGTTGAAAGACAGGTATTTTTAAATTATTACATAAAGCCATAAAAATTCTAACAGATGTTAATTTTGCCACAGGGCTATAAAAATCATCAAAAAGCACATTTTCTTTCTGTTGAAAACCCCTAGCTACAAGACGAGCTTTATAGCGATTCACTCTACCACTTTCATTTTGCTTACGCCTAAAAACCCACTTACAACTTATCACATCACTTTCCGTAACACCCTCTGGAACATTCTGCATACATTCCCAAGTCTGGTTCTCTTCTAAGGCAATGACTTCATCTTGAACAGCTTGCTTCCATTTCTCAGAATCATCACTTGCTAGTGCATCTTTATAAGTTTTGGGATCTTCTTCCTCTGTCAATAGAAGGAAAGAAGTATCAAAATCCAGCTCATAATCCTTCAGTCTGACAGGTCTTTTAATATTCCTTCTTAGGGTATAGTTTCCTTGGTTTCTTTCAGTTTGATCTTCATCATTACTAATCTAATTTTCAGAATCATTATTTTCTTCAAAAAGCTCAGAGTTTTCACCACCTAAATCAGAGTTGTAATCAAAATTTGGAACTTGACCTTCTTCAGATTGGCTTTCAGTCAAAACTTGTTCTAATTTGCTTTCCTGAAGAAAAATTACATCAGCATGTGTTTCCACTTTATTCTTTGATGGAATGTAAATTCGGTATTCTTTAACCTCAATCCCATATCCAACAAAAATTCCAATTTGGTTTTTCTTGTCCCACTTTAGACGTTTTTGAGATGGCAAGATACTTTTGAGTCAAAAATGTTTAGTCCTTTTAAGCTAAAACTTTTATTATGCCATAAATCATATGGACATTTATTATTTACTACAGTTGGACCTGTTCTATTTATGATGTAAGTTGCTGTATTAACTGCTTCTGCCCAAAATTTCTTATCCATATCACTAATCATGGTTCGAGCTGATTCAACTAGGGTTCTTATATCGCGTTCAGCCCTTCCATTTTGTTGAGGTATATAATTGACTGACCTTTGATGTTTTATGCCATGTTTTTCAAGAACAACTTTTAGATCTTTATTGACAAATTCTAGACCATTATCAGTTCTTAACACCTTTAATTTATTCCCCGTTTCTCTTTCAGCTAAAGAAATAAACTTTTCAATATTGTGTTTTACTTCACTCTTATTTTTCATGAAAAACACATAGCGATATGAGGAATAGTCATCTTTCATAAGTAAAAAATATCTAGAACCACCAAGTGAAACATTCTCCATAGGTCCACAGACATCTGCATGCACCAATTCTAAAGTTTTATTTGCTCTTGAAGAACTCACAGGATAAGAGATTCTATGCTGTTTACCTGCTAAACACTTTTCACAAGTAAAATTTTCTGAGTTTTCTATAACGCTTATATCATTTCTAGCCAAAATCTGTTTTACATGTTTAATATTTTGATGGGCTAGACGATCATGCCATACATTTAAACTCTCTACAGTTTCAACTGCATTACACTTCGATAAATCAACAGTATTATCAAAATAACTTGACATGCAAGATTCAAAAGTACTTACATCATGTACAAACTCCATTTTGTATAGTTTGTTGTATCTCCTTGCTAAGGCACGAACTGATCCATTTTTGTCCACTAACTTGCACATTGTACAATCAGACAACATCTGATATCCTTTATTCAGTGCACAACCCACAGAGAACAGGTTAAACTTGAGTCCAGGAACAAACAAGACATTTGTTAAAGTAGTTTTGACAAGCTTACATCCATTGTAAGCCCACAACTCAACATTGCCAATGCCTTTTACATCAAGCAATGACCCATTGCCAACTTTTACTTTCCTGTTTACATTTGTCTCACTAAAACTAACAAAAACATCCTTCTTCCAGCACATATGTTCTGATGCTCCTGTATCCATACACCAATCATTACCACTGATTTGTACTGAAGATCCAATGAATGCATTTGTATCAGGTGGGTTATCCGTTTGTTTTCTTGGCTTAGTATTTTTCTTAAAATAACAGTCAACTTCAAAATGGCCACTCTTTTTGCAAAAACTGCATTGTTTATCCTTTTGATTCTTTTTGTTGAAGCAATATTTTTGAATGTGACCAACTTTATGACAAAAGTGACATGTTGGCTTATTTACAGTACCATTTTGATTTCCTTGAACTGAGCCTTGGATCCTCCTTGAACTACTTGTCAGGGCTGTGACTTCATCTGCAGATTTTGATCTCTCTTCTTCTATGAGCAATCTAGATATTAGCTCATCTAGGGTTTGATTATCTTCAGGTACAGACTCCCAGGCAGATCTAAAATGTCTAAAATGTTCTGGCAACGACATTAAGATTTTCGTCATTACCATTTTACTGGAGATTTCCTCCCCTGCCTGTTTCAGTTTACTTTTTATTTCTTCCAATTTTGAAATATATGTTGATACTGATTCATTTCCAAATTCAAGCATGAAGAATTTCTGTTGAAGTAAATGAATACTGACCACAGACTCCTTGTCAAAAACTGACTTCAGCTTTGCCCACATTTCATGTGATGTTTCACAAGACAGCAAATGAACTAAGGGTCCCTCCTCAATCCGGGTAACTAGTATTGTTTGGGCTTTGGCATCTTCTTTTTCCCAAGCTGCTATAGCTTCAGCCCCCGACGTAGGTTTTTCTTTACTTCCAGACACTATGTCAAATAGCGACCGTCCTTTCAGTATTACTGTTGTCTGAAATTTCCATACAACCCAATTGTCGCCATTCAGCTTTAAAGGGGGTAGTTGAGACTCCATTTTGTACTTTTTACTGGCAATTTTTGCCTTTTTTTTACACACTTAACCTCACCACAAAAGTTTCTGTTTTACTTTTACTTTTACCGACTGTCTGGGCCCATAACCTAATGCAGATATGCAGTAGGGTAATTCAAACACCAGAAACTTTGAGTTTTAAGTTTTAATAATTAAAAGAATGTTAAACTAACATTAACAAAACAGCATGTCTTTTTTAACTTCTCAAAAAACTACATCGAACTTCGACTTGACTTACATGACACTGAGTTGACGTTGACAGCTGACGGACAGGGTATGACCCGTAATTAACCAACCAACCCAAGCCTAACCAACTAAACTAAGGGTTCGACTGGATTACCATTGCTACACTTCTATAACAATATCAAAGAAAACTAAAGACGTGGTTAAAAACATGTTAACCCGAACAAGAAGTGAAAAGGCGGCAAATCATTACTTCTGTCTAACAACTTAATCTTGACTACCCTTATGATGTTTGACATTTGTCATAAGTCACTTAACAGTAGACATTACTAACTTATACATATACACATAGGTGGTTTTATTGTTATTTTAACATTGTCGTTGAGGTGAAGATTTCCTAAAAGCCAAATGAACCTATCTCTTGAGAGAGATTGACTTATAAAATGATCCCTCAGTGCAAATTGGGAAGACCAATAATCTCGGTAACTTGGCAGCTTCTTGATTCCCATCATGATATTTATAGCTATAAATGCCTTTATTTCAGGAACGGTCGTTGATTTGAATAATGATGTATTGCCATACTTCTGTAAGGCGTATAGATTTGTTTAGAATACAATATTCTCGATTAGACTGTTCTAAAAAAGGTGAAGAAATATCTCTACTGGTGACTGCACGTCATTTGGTATATTAGGCCCACTAATTTCATTGAAAGATTTCATTACCTTTAGGCAATTAGTACTTGAATTAGTCCACACAGTGGATTTTGCGATCTCATTTTGTCGAATTTCCGCAAGAGTAAGGTTATCCTCTTCTTCCCATATATCATCTTCTACCTCTTCTAGGCCACCAGGTTCTAGAATATCAACAGGCATCGCCTCATTGTCAAACAAATCTAACACATCAGCATTATTTTCCAAAATAACACTTTCATTGACCCATACAGCATCCGAATCCATTTTCGCTAGGTCTTCAAAGATACAGCGTTTTCGGTTATCTAAAGAAAAAACTGCCATAAACCCAATGGTATCGCCGCAAAGCCGACAGGAGCTTAGAATAACTGTTATTTTTGTATGTGTTCACAGTGAAACCACCGGAAGTCGATCGCTGTATGACGCTAGAAACTGCACAATATTCTGTAAACACAGTCGGTTATTCTTCAATATAGGAACATCAGAATAATGATAGCTCTCGGACNGCTTTTNACANNTTNTNNNGACCNCNCGAGCATGCGTCGAGCGTNCANGTCGGTNTTACGATAGGGGGATATANCGAAAGGNTAGGNCCTGNNGTNGCANNCANCNCNATAATTTTAGNTAGGGTCGNGNNCGCTNAACGTCCCGTTGNCTGGANCCAGACCCGCNNCGCTAGCCCAAGCATAGGGATNNTTTGTNCGTNGANTGTANNATGCNNCNNTNTACACTTGCAACCNCGNTNNAAACGACTNACGCGNAGCGTCNTAATGNTTGNATNCTCCNCATGGGGNNTGTNGCANACGGCCCTNCGNCATNCGGCGCACACGGNNNAGTNCNNATGAAGCANAAAGATCTNACANATAATGANAAAGCGCANNNATAGCNTCCCNCCGGTNNGAAGTGTCCNTTNAGCNACAGGCNGTTNGAGNNANAAAATGANTANGACATNTNCTAGTGNACNTGTTATNTTCTNCGACACANGGTGNGANCGNCNNCGTTGCCAAGAGGTATGTGAGGTACTTTCAAAAGTTCTCGCAATGTTCTGTGTAAATCTTATTAACCTCTATGTTACCGCCGAATGTCCGCAACACGGGACTTTAATAGAAAATCCCTGCGATGTTATATTTGTGACATCATGAGACATAACTTTGGGTACTTTATGCAAACATATCATGTAGCTCACAATAGAACTTCTATGTGATGTTAATATAAAACATTTAATTGTGATTTCGAGGGACGTTTCTAGGACGTTGCGAATTTACATACAGGTAATATTTTTTAAATAAACAATCGATCTCTATTCAGTAATAAATATATTAAAAAATCATTGGATTGTAAAGTTTGACCCTTAAACTACTAGTTGTTTAGTAATACAAAAATTTAACACAATAGAACATACACTATACACTGTAGTACATTGAAATACAATAATTCGTACAAAATTCTTAAATAGAAATAATAAATTAAAAAAACATTGGATTGTAAAGTACTCTTAAACTATTATCTTAAACTATCTTAAACTATTAGTTGTTAGTACAGTACGTTTCATTAACTTTGATAACATTTTAATCACTTGTAACTTTTTTGTTTTAAAAGATATCAGAATGAAACAAAAACCACTTTGTATAGTTGGCTAGTAATTTGGTTCTTATTCAAAGAAAAAAATGACAATTGTGAGAGATCTTAACCTAACTTATCTTTTTTTTTAATTGAAGACGCTGTATATTTTTGTATATTTAGATTCTGCTCAAAAACCCTCGCATACTTTATAAAGCATATTTTATCTTTAACTGTTTCTGAAAAAATGGCGTCTATATTATAGTTGGTCATCATACCTATGAGCATAAAATAATAAATTATAAACGATGTAAATTTAGGTAGTAGAACAATTTTAAGATAATTTGACATGTTTTTTAGAACGAATTATTTAATACTACCAGGCAAGTTTACTTTGTTTTTCATTTATTATTTTATGTTAAATACCTACCTACTAATACATATGACCAACTTATACAGACACCTTTTTTCTAAAAAACCGTTGAAGATAGATATAGGATATGCTTTGTAAAATATGCTTGGGTTTTTGAGTAGAATTCAAATATCACAATAATATTCAGGGTGTTCCATTAAGAAAAAAGTAAGTAGGTAAGGTTAAGCGATCTTCCAAAATCGTTAGTTTATCGTTTTTTTTATTTAAATAAGAAGAAAGCTTGTTAGTTAACTATGCAATGAAGTTTTTACTTCATTCCAATATCTTTAATAACAAAAAAGATACAGCTGATCAAAATGTTACCAAAGTTAATGAAAACGCACTGTACAGGGTGGCCAACTAAGAATGTACTGTACAGGGTGCTGCATTTTCGATGGTTTTACGGGGTACAGAGAAAACGGTAATAGATAGAAAAAAAGTAGCATACGTGTTCCGATCTCATTTTCCGAGCTGAGATGACTGGCGAAGAGTGGGCTGCGCAAACTTCTTTTGTTTCAAAGATACGGGGGGTTTTTGAAAAATGGTCATTTTTCAACCTCCTCTTTATTTCATTTGCTATAAAAGTTATTAAAAAAATAAAAACGGTATCTGGTACAACTTTTCACGTAGAATCCAATGACGTAGCCGGTTTTTTTCTATTACGTTTAGTTTTTGACATATGGCAGTAAGTTACATTTTTTTTAAATGGAACACCCTATATATTTGTACGTCATTTAATTCTGTTCATTTTTACCTTTTCAACAGTGTATTACAACATATAAGTTTGTAAAGGTTAATCCTCTTATTTAAAAAAAAAGTCGTTTGCTAAGTTAAAAAAATGCCAATTTCTAAAATACGAAACAAAAAACAATCGGAAATCATATAAACTAACACATCAGAAAATTCAATATTAAAAAAAATCTAAATTACAAACAGTTCTACCGTCGCTTTAATAAGAAAAGTGGCCATTTCTATTTTCTACTATTTTTAAGGTAGAAGTTAAAAAAACTGTTTATAAACGACATGTAACATGTTAATATGACATGATGATTTTGTTTCGACTGTGGGTATTTTTATACATATTATTTAGCCCGTTTTTGTTAAAGAAACGCCTTTTTCTAATTACCAAGATTAACATTTACGAACTTATATGTTTTTAATACACCGTTGAAAAAGTAAAAATCAACAGAATTAAATGACATAAAAATATAAGGGTTGTTCCATTTTAAAAAAATATAACTTACTGTCATATGTCAGAAACTAAACGTAATAGAAAAAAAACTGACTACGGCATTGGATTCTACGTCAAAACTTCTACCGGAAACCGTTTTTCCTTTTTTGATAACTTTAATAGCAAAGAAATACAGAGGAGGTTCCAAAATGACCATTTTTCAAAAAAACCCCGTATCTTTGAAACAAAAGAAGTTTGCGCAGCGCACTCTTCGCCAGTCATCTCAGCTCGGAAAATGAGATCGGAACACGTATGCTACTTTTTTTTCTATCTATTACCGTTTTCTCTGTACCCCGTAAAACCATCGAAAATGCAGCACCCTGTACATAACACAAAAATTTAACGTAAAACACAACACTATACACACACAACTCAATATTTTCTCTTAATCTTCGTTGTTTAGAGTGGCGGAGCCACTCTTTACCACCACCTCAAGTCTTTTGAAGTGGCACGGCATTTGCTGTGCACCACTCCTAAAAAATAGAAAACCCCACATGTTACGGTCTATATTCCAAACACAAAAATATTTTTGCAAAGTTACAAGAATCTGAATAGTATTAATGAACAAAACCATAAATAACTGATACTCACCATAAGTTATTTCTACCCCATTTATGTGATTGTATTGGGTAGTTGTTTTTCCGCCCTGTCCAGGAACACATTTCACCCAGAGAATTTGACAAAAGAAACTTTAGAATCCGCGTAATATAATCCTTAGCATCACTGCCGCCGATACCGTACAAATGCTTTATCTAAAATTTACCACATTGTCTTTATGTTATGACGAAGAGAAGATAATAAAAATCACCACTTACAAACTGTTTCTTTCCGTCTTCAGTTTGAATTATGCTTTCGAGCTTTTCGAGTTCATCGATAGTTTTCATAGGAAAAGTAATGTCTAACTTATCCAGGGGAGCATCATACTTCTCTTGCTCACTCAACTTTTCCTTAATTTCCTGTACATCCAGCTTGAGTTCAGTCAGCAAGGAAAGCAACGTATTAAGCTTATCTGATAAATTTTTTATATCATTATCTGAAAATGAATTTATATCACATGTGTACCTTATTGTAGTACTTTTATGATTTAATAGGGGTTTTTTACATATACTAACTGGAACTACACTGGCTGTAGCGACGACGTTAACTACTATAATGAAGATTGTATGTATTAACTGAAATAAATTATAGTTACATTCTAGGAAGCTGCAAACCATATTAACTACAAAATAAAGCACATGAACACAAAACTACGAAAAAGCAACATAATTTAGCATTTAACTATTTGCTGAATATGTATTTCAACATAACTGAAACTACTTATTAACGCCATAAAATAGAATTTGAATTTGAGCCTTGATGGTTATAATTAATATCGCGTATATTGACAGATCATATTTTTATAGCTTTATTACTACCTCTGCAAACCTACAGTTATTTTGCAATACAGGGTGTTTCAGAGTTGTTGTGACAAAAGCCTAGGGAGATTCTCCTAGCAAAATCAAGCAAGAAATTCAAGAGAACATGTGTCCGCAAGTGCTTTGTTCTCGAGATACAGGGTGTTCAAATTTCAAAAAATAAAATACAAATTTTTTAATATAACGCAATCCGCTCAAGATATTTTTGTTGTAATCTTCAATTCCGCTAATTTAGAGGTTGACAATATGAATTGTGTTGTAATGTTGTTCTTAAAACAATAGAGGGTCGATGTTGTTCTTTAAAAAAATAATAGGATAAAACTTGTCATTCAATTTAAAAATAAAAAGTCAGTCCAGTTATAAAAAATAAAATCATTAGAAGATTTATTTTTGTTTATCCATAATCCTTCATGTAACAAGAATTTTAACGAAATTTTTGTGGTGTTGACACTTAACAGTAATACATATTTTACAACCTAAAAATTTGTATTTTTTTTTGAAAATTTGAACACCCTGTATCTCGAGAACAAAGCTCTTGCGGACTCATGTTCTCTTGAACTTTTTGCTTGATTTTTGCCAGGAGAATCTCTCCTAGGCTTTTGTCACAACAACTCTGAAACACCCTGTATATCGCCTTGCTCACCATTTCTATCAGTATTCAAATCAAACTCGAGGTCAGTCTGGAAATATTAATAAAAAAAATTAAAAAATTTAACATCAAATAGCATAAGTTGTCACTTTACTTTCTTTATAACTGCAGCCGTTTAAAAAAAATATATTGATCTCTCGGGACTAATGCTTATATGTACTCGTATGTATAAGTAACGGGTGTTCAATAATTGTTATGGTCGTAGTTGGCTGTGGTTCTCTCGTTCTAGCATGAACGTAGGGCTATTGATAAGTTCGTATATGGTTTGAAAATCAACTGTCAAAAAAGAAACTCAAAAGTATGCAAGAGGTTAGAAACCGGGGGATGACAGGTGTCATATAATAATTGTTTGCAACGTTATCTAAGACATACGTTTTTTTGTGACAATTGCTAGTCATAGGCGACCTGACCATAACAATTATTGAACACCCGTTATATTACTCTACGAAAATTTCCCATAACCCTATTTTACTTTGATGCATGCAATTTGTTCAGAGGGGAAAAAAATTAATACAAGTTTCAGATTATAATTTTTGTTTAAGACCATATTTAAAAAAATCTATATATCTAAATTTTTGTGTTATTTTTAAATACACACAGTAATTTATGATATCTAGCGGATGGTTGCTCCAACATGGAAGAATTTTGGGCATGTTTCCTTTTTATTAGCGTAAAATTTCACTTTTTTTTTAACTAAATTCAGTAGGAAATAGTAAAAATAACAGACATGTTATAAATACCTTATTTGCTTCATTACTTTCCAGATCTTCACTTGTTTGATCTGACAAGTCAAAAACATTTTCAAAATTGAAAGATGGTAATTCGTCATCATATTCATCACTTGGTAATTGCACAGTTTGTAGGTCTTTTGGAAGTTTCCTTGGAAATTCCACCTAAAAATCATTTAGGTATAAAAGTAAATACTAAACGTTTTAACAAAATGTAGTACTCACCATAGTTTTTGTTTCCTCTAAGCAGGGTTCTGAAATTAAGTTAAATAAAATAAAGACAATATTATTTATACATATAATTATATTGTCATTATCAAGCGTATTCAAAAACGTATGTTTAATGAATAGAATATTAATATAAATAGTTCACCTTTTTTTTTCAACATGTTATCCATAAATTGTTGATTGAGTATTTTTAGATTCTGTTCAGATGTTTCGGCCGAAGTTTCTGCAACAAATAAATAATTTATGTAGACATTTTATATGTTTTGCATTAGTTTCACTCACTATTCTTTGATGCATTTTTTCTAGCTTTGTTTCCTCTTTCGGCTTCCTCAGCAGGGCTAAAATAATCCACTGGTTTGACTTTCCTGTATCCCCTACCAGTTTTCAGAGTCAGAGGAAAGTGAAATTGACTTCTTTTTTGCTTCACTTAGGGTAGCTGTAATATGTTTGATTCAGAGTATTTTTATGAAACATTATTCTTTTATATGTATATATTACCACAGAAACACTCCACTATTACCGGATGTTCTTCCCAATCGTCTTGAGGCGGAACGTTTTATTGATATAAATTCCCACATGTTTGGGAGGCCATTTACAAAAGGTATTATCTTTGGTGAGCCATGAAGCTGGAATTTCCGAAACCATATGTTCATCTTCACCCATTTCTTTTATAAATTTAACTACTGCGTAACTCATCTAAAAATAATTCCAACATTTGACATTATAAATAGATACATAAATCGCCATTCATTTCGAACAGACCATATCCCATTTACAGGAAATTCAACGACATGAACAAATCATTAATAAGAACAAGTGACTTTGTTTTCGATTATGGGTCTCGGATCAGTAGTGAAAATCAAAGAATGCAGTTTAACCCGAGGTTTAACCGACGTTTCGAAAATTTATTTTGCATTCTCAAGTAGATCAAAGTGAACTACTATGATTTGCTACAAATCGGACGCCTTCCGACTAATTTGTATATAATTTTGTGTGAAAGAAAAAAAAGAGCTTTTTAATGATATATTATTGAAGTGTTATGTGTTAAAAAAACCGTGTGTGTCACAAATGTGTTTAGTTGAAATAGCACAGATTGGAATCAGAAAAAAAAATCAACTGTCCCTGAAGATGCAAAAATAAATCTGCAAAACGTCAGATAAACTGTGAAGTTTCATTCACATACAGATCCAACTCCCAAAATCGAAAACATCAATTATTAAATCGAGGATCATAAATCACTAAATATAAAAAGACAGTAGGAATATACAGTAGGCATATACATAGGTACATAGTTGTTAGTGACTGTTTTTATTGAATATTAAATCATTAAAGGATAAAAAAACAACTTCATAAAACAAAGGCTACTAATCTTACAACAAATCATCCCTACTACAAATTAATTGCAGAAGTCATTCCATTATCAATATGTAAAAGAGGCAAAAAAACTAATTTATCATCAAAAGGCAAACATACACCTTTTCCAACTAATTCTTTTACCTCAAATTTTAAATGTATAATCTTCACAAACACATACAGATATTCCAAGAAGCATAGAATTTATTGGTTCTTTAAAGAAACTTTCTAATGGTTTTAACCGTTTTGCAAACCATAAGGGGTTTGCCGTTTTTCCATTAATATATTTGAAATTTGTACATATATACCAGAACTTAACAGACAATAATTATTAGGATGAACATTTGAATAACAAAAACCGTTTACATTTATCTCAACATGTGATTTCTTTGTTGTAAGTTCACTATTATCAGGCTGGCTATTATATTCGATTTGTTCTTCCATAATACGTTTTACAGCTTGTTCTAATGGTTTACCAGAATGAAGACAAATTTTTTGTTTCAAATGAAACATATATGACTCTGGACGAAAAGCACTAATATTTATCCAAACTTCCAAATTTTATTACATCTTCTGACAAATGAATTAAATTGTGAACATTATAGTTCACATACTTATAATCATAAAGTGCACCATATTGTTGGACAAATCTTTTAAGCATAGCTTCAGCCTTATCATTCATCTTAATACATAATTTTGGTGATGTTAATATTCGGATAGCACAAAACAGGTTTAAAAAATGATTATATTTGTCAGGTGGTAAAATGCCTTTCAATGCAACCACACCTGTATATAAAAGAAATTGGCGAAGCTCTACTGCTTTAAACCTGTCAATATCGAATAAAATTCTTGGTTTGCGAACAAACTCTGTAGTGATGCATGTTTTAAAAGACATTAATAAACTTGACAACTTTTCAAATCTGTGACTGGAAGACGAATGTCCTGTCTGCCCTTATACCATAACTGAATTAGTTTTTTCATTACACCTATACATACAAGATGCATGTAGTCAAGAGGAAATTGAGAAACCATACCAATTTCCAAATTCTCTAAAATAGAAATGTCATTATGATGGTGATATTCATCTAATTTCAATTTAAATGATTCATCTGTTCTCAAATTACAGTCAAGGTCAGGAAAAGTCATTGCACCATCAAAGTACCTTCTACAGTACATTTACTACATGAATGGTAGCCTGAGTGACCCTTAACATATGTAACAAAGGCTCTAGCCGGCGCGTCACATATAAATGCATTTATTTTAATTTTTATATTTTTATTCCTCCACATAATACCAGATTCTTGAAGGTCAAGATATTCCTCAACAAATGATTTGAGAAAATCATTTGCTGACTTGGGTTTATGGTACCCATGGTAAATTCCAATAGGAAAAGGTTTAAAAACATAGTTTGTTTTCATGGTAGCTGTCAAACCAACACAATATGGGCCAAAATGAACTTCCTGAACTTTTGCTTAATGATAATCCATATACATTAACATTGAATTTTAATTCAAAGGGAATAGCAATGGATTCAGGAAGTACATTGAGACGCTTTAAAATCTCATTTTGAATACCAAGATGGCAATACTCCCCAGGCTCTACAACACTGGTTTTGATTTCCTTTGGAGTACCAAGCAAGGTTCTTGCATCAAGTGGTAAATCGAGTTTATGTTTGTTTAAAATTTTCAATAATTTGGAAATATGAGATATGAGGAATATTACATTCAGTTTGCCCAGATTTTTAAGTCAAAACCATAAATTTTCTTTGTTTAAAACTTTAAGATTAACACATTCATTACAAGTACAATTGTCCACATCACTATCAAAGTCTTGATTGTTACTATGTGAATCAGAAGATGGATCACGACATAAAACAACATTTTCAAAATCGGAAATTTTGTTGGTCCCTGATAAATTCGTTGATGAATCCCCAGTAGTAAATGGAATTTCAGCTGGTTTACTAAATTATTTGTAACGAGATTTGTAAGATTTGAAGACTGCATTTCTTGTGGTTCACTTAGAGACTCTTGAGTATGAGAGGCATAAGAGAGTCCTTTGACAATTTGTTGTCTCAATCAATATCTTCGCTTTTGGCGATCGGACAGACAGCTTAAAGATTTACGGCGGAGGTCATGTTGCTCTTACCTTATCAAATAAACTATACACTCTGAACCTCTCTCTGAACACTCTGAACACTATTTCACAACTGCACACAAACACAAAAAAAGACATACCAACTTTTGTTTTCAAAACGTGGGCAAGAAACACGGCGTCGGTCGATAACCGTCAATAATACAATAATTGAGCGGGAACCAGGGAACGGACAGAAAGCGAGGTTATTATTACCACAGACCCTTCCTTCTTTTTTTCTTTGTAACTCCTCGCGGAACTTCTATTGTACTTAGTATCAGCATTTAAATACAAACTAATCAAAGGCACATTGTAACGAAATTGTTTGCGCTTATGCAATATTTATTACAATGTTACGGAAATCTTTTGTAGGGATATTTCAAAATTTTGCTCAAATGTCTATGTGACTTCTAAGCGAAGTTGTTAATGAAATGTTACATTGCCGATTTAAAACGAACATCCCAAAATATCCCGTTATGTTCCATGCTAGCTGGGTAGGAGTATTCCCCTAGGTCGTAAGAATTCATCTTTTTCTATGAAATTCGAAATATGATTACTCGGTCACCGTTACATCGACCGGTGGGTTCAATGTTATCTGGCTATATGTCTCGGGTTCAAAACAATGTCGTCCGACGCGCAAACCTTGTATAATTCACTCTTTAAGATGCCTATTGGATTTTCTTGAATTAAATTAATTTCTGGTGAGCCCTCTTCTTCATTCCCTGTTTGGGTTTGTGTATTCTTTTTTGAGACTGACTTGGCGGGGTTTATTTTCATTGTACTAATACAATTTGTGAATTCTGTTTGTCCGAAGTTTAACGTTACTGTCGCGTCATTTTTTGTTAGTCTTACGGTTTTTGTGCCGTAATTGATCTCAGCATTATTTTTGTTCAGGAAGTCGTTTCCAAGAATTAGTGGTTTAGACAAGTCTTTTACAACTAAGACTGATTTACGTCCTTTTAATTCGCCTAGTTCTATTAAGATTTCTCCTGTTCCTAACGGTTGTATTCTATTTCCCCCGGCTGCAACCAAATTCAAATTTTCGTCAAGGGGTTTATATTCTTTTATTAAATTACTGTCTATTATGCTTCTGCTGGACCCCGTGTCCAAAATTATGTCGCAGTATTTGTCGTCTACTAGTCCTTTTATTTTTAGTATTTTCGGGCCTGATGTTTGGATGGCGAACTCTGTTGGCCCACTTATTGGAGTCGCCCACTTTCGTTTGGGTGCGCGTTTCCGCTTCTTCTCTCATTGTAGCATGTATAGTGTCCTACTCGATTACACGTGTTGCATCTCGGTCTCCCGTCGCTGTACCTAGTGTTAGGTAGATTTTGCGGTCCTGTTGGGAGTCCCCGGTGTGTGAATCCTCTCCCCCTGGGGTTCTGTTCTCTTCTTTCGTCGTATCTTATGTTTCGTTCCTCCTGGGCGGGGGCCTGCAGTTACCATTATTCGCAAAGTTCGACGATCTGGCGTTTCCTCTGTATCACACCGTTTCCTCTGTACCCATTGTATCCTCTGTTTCCACGGTAGCCTCTATACTGAGCTTGATAATTTGTCCGGTAATTTCTATTTGGACTTATGTTATTTGCTATTTGACGTTCGTCTTCGTGACGCCTGTTTGGCAAAACTAGTTGTCTGAGAGAGCGTAAGCACTTCCGTTTGTGAGATCAATCTGTCCACCAGTAACTCTTTCTCTGACATCGCTCAATCTTAAGACGAGAGTTTTTAGTTTGTCTAAATTTGACGCATCGTTGCCAAACAGGTAGTAGGTCTCGGCAAACGAAGGATGCAATCCTTGTTCAAATTGATGATTGTGATGAATGATGAATTGATTGATTGTCTTTGAATGTTTCAAAGTTCATATTCGGGTCGATTTCATTTGCTAAATTCAATAGATCGTAGTAATAGTGTTTGATATCTTCGCTGTCACCCTTGCTTTCTTTTATTGAACCTAAATTTTATCTTTCGTAGAGGGCTTTCTCCTCCAAATTCTTAATAAAATCCTCTTTTATGTTTGACCAGGTCTTATTCCCGATTTGTGTCGTCCACGGTGTAGCCTTGATACCATCGACCACTTGGACCCTCGAGGAAGCTCCCTAAATATGCTATCTTGAAACAATCGTCTCCCAACCATTACAATTCGCTATTTTTTCATAATTATTTAAGAAGTTATTGCCGAGTCCAAACTTGGGTTGAAGGTTGGGGGCGGGACAAACTTTGGTTTGGCAGGATTTTTTGTTTCTGATAAAGCGTTAGACAAAGTAAACATTTGCCATTTCTACTGTAGTTACTCGATTATTTGGCGGAAAAGACTGTATAGACTGTGTAGGATTTGGTATGATCGTTTGGTCTAGTGGGTTGGGTGGTTTGATCGACGTCCGAGTCGGACAAACTATTAGGGGCTTGGGGCTATGCCGGCAGGCTTTTGACTGTTTCGTGGTTGGTGAATCTCGAATGTAAAACGTTGTCTTTTTGGACTACAACAGAGGTCTTCTACGGTGGTGCTGCTTAGGGAAGGGTCAAATAGCGAATGCGATGGGGTGGGCGATGTCCCGATTTGCAATCTTAAATCCAATTTATTTTTTGCCGCACTACGGTGTCGTTCTTTATCCCCACTGCTCATTTAGAAATAATATACGCATACAATATTCACCCTGGTATCTTAGGCAATCATTAGTTCCCACATAAAAAACACCATTTGCACACAGCCGAACTTAGTCTGACAGAAGAAAAAGAAAAAATATGTAAAAATTTATTTAATCACTTAGACAGACGCCTTTTAATATTCGGGAGTTTTAATTACACTGAAAAACTCTTCCATCTCTTCTTCAATAATTAACTGGATTTCCATTTTGTGTACTATCTTGGTAGCCCAGAAACTTATTGCACCCCCTAATTTTCTGTACTTGTTTACAGTTTTCCCTATCAGCGTAGTTTCCAATACCTTTTCAGTAATTCTTATTTTTGAGAAGTATTTTAAAAGGTCAATTATTTCGTTTGCTTCACTAGTCTTTTCGAAAAATTTTTTAGAACAAACGTCATTGTACAGGGTGTCCAATCTTTTTTTAGCATCTACGATATCGTTTATAAACCTCGTATATTCATTCATAGTTTAAACTTTCTTCTTTAAAGTTGTACATACTAATTATGATATACCCGGCGCCTCCACCAAGTTGTCACGATCTAATTTTTAGTCGTAACGCGGGGACGTGTAGGCTGGGGTCGTGGTCAAGTTAAACTCAAAGATTGGATAACAAAAACAACAACGTTTATTCATAGAGAAACTAATAAAGAAAGATTAAATGAAAACTGAATTTATAAAAAGCATTGTCAGACATAAGAAGTTGGTTTAATTCAAATTATAGAGTTTGTACTTACATGATAATTAATTCACAAACCATTTTGGACGAGGGTAAATGTCAGGGTAGAGTTCCCTTAACTTTCGCGACCGAACCGTTTAATTTCGCGATAATTTCTCCCTTCTTTCCAAATTTCTCTCGGCTATTTATTGTAAGTATTGCGATCCCTTAGTCAGTTCAATTTCTTAATTGCTTGTCTAAGCACTTGGATCATTGTCCGAACAATTGATGACTTATTGCTGACTGGCGATTGCAACACCTTAGCTAGCTTCCGTTCTAAAAGTTTCAATTGCCTACTCTTCGATTTGAGTGGTCAACGACTTGTTTCGGTCAGTGGCCGATTATTTGCTGACTAAGTAATTAACGTATTGGTAGTAAGTTAGTATTAAATTAATTAACGAGAATCTACTTGTGACAATATCTTTGTAGATAGTTATAGTAGTGATAAAGTTTTCTACTGTTGTGTGACACCGTTCGCCCTCAAACCGCGCAGTGCTTTTACTAAAGCTTCCAACTTTATGTTGTCCAACTTCGGGAACGCCCTTACTTCCGTAATAGTTTGTAATAGTTGTTGAAACTGTTCATCTGACATTTGCGTCATTTTTCCTGCCTTATTTGCGAGCCTACTGCTACGGACGATATTCAGATGGAGTTTGATTAGCCGTTTTAAATATCTGATTACAGCAAACAGTGTTAATATTTAGCTTTACTATAATAAATGTAAGATTCTGACTAATCTCGACCAACAAACGCCAATAAATAGCTATTGTTTATCTAAGATAATCGAATACCAACAGCGTAAATCACCCGCTTAAATTGAATCAAATGAAACGGATTTTGAAAATAATTTTGACCAACAACGCCAACAAGTAGCTATTGCTTATCTAAAATTAGTATTATTCACACTGTATTGATAATTCCAACAAACAACGCCAAAAAAATAGCTATTGCTTATTTAAAATTTCTATGAATCACACTGTATTGATAATTCCAACAAACAACGCCAAAAAATAGCTTATTTAAAATCGTAGCGGAACAAACAAATAGAAAATAGACTTGACTAACAACGCCAAAACGTAGCTATTGTTTATCTAAGACTGTAAATTAAATATCACACAACGCCACTGGATAGCTATTGCTTTACAAATGTTTACACTTAATCGAGCCACACGTTGAGCGCCAAATGTAACTTGGTGGGGTTCGTAGTTAACAAGACTCGTTTATAAATTAATCGGTTTATTAACTCCCTCAAACAAAGTTTACGTAAAGATAATAAAATATAAAAACTAAATACACGAAAGACGGCGTGCTACTTCCACCTAGTGCCCGCGATCGAATCACCGTTTTCTCTGCGGAGCGTCGCTTATATATATTGTTGAATCCCCCACGCTCGCCACGTGATTTGCATCAACAGTCGGCAAACAGCAAATCCAGGCTCCGCTCCGCAAGGTTAGGCGCATCGGTACAGGGGCGGCTGTGCGCTCGTGGTTACACATTGTGATTTACAAAAAAAGAGCTAGTGGCCTTAGTGATTTATTTATTACTATCCGACACACTGGACATCGCGCAACTGCTTCATTAAAAACTCTTGAAGTGCAGCTCCCACAAAAAGCGTGCCCACAATGCAACACGTACTGCACGACGTTTGTCAAACAGACTTTGCATAACAGGAGAGAACTGGTCTCTTCCTGGTGTTGTGTTGTGGGACGATCAGGTTCCCATGCTTTACAAATATTATTGTTTACTCTACAATTATAATATATAAAATTCAAGTTATACTTACGGTTTTCTTCAATATTCATTTCTTCAATATTTTATTCAATGTTCATTTTCGCTCCCGACTTCGTCCAAACCTTGGCCTTGTCCTGGTACCTCTGGAGATGGTGGAGTACGGGGAGGGAGAGGAGGACTTGGGAGGTTCCAAATAGGAAAGTTAAATTCGGGTGACGGCAAACGGGGTGGAAAGAAAGGAGAATGTGAATGAGGTGGATTGGGAAGATTAAGAGGGAGGGTTGGACGGCCTGGATTGGAAATGTTAATATCAGGAAGAGGAGAGGGCGAACGCGGTGGATTGGGAAGATTAAGAGGAAGGGTTGGACGGCTTGGATTGGAAATGTTAAAGTCAGGAAGAGGAGAGGGTGAACGAGATGGAAGTGGTGGTAAAGGAGGGTTTGGGATGTGTTGTTGGGGAACAGGAGGATCAAAAAGATTTGGGAAGTTTATGGGAAATTCTTCTTCTTCTTCAGGTGGTACGTCTTGGTTCCATTCTTGTAGTTGGACATCGAAGTTCTCCATGAAATGAACAGCTTGCCTACAAGAACAAAAAGGGATTAAAGTTATCGTTCACAGGAAGATCAGCACACATAAACACACACAACAAACCTGAAGAAGTCTTGTATATTAAATCTACCAGCGGCCAACTTGTCCCATGCCTGTGTCAATCGCCTGTCAAATACCTCGTTCGCTTAGCTACCCGAAAGAACTCTTCCCTGCTGTTCCAGTTGTTGCAGTTCCAGTATCGCAATATTTTGAATGTCGATAAGCGTTTCTAAAATAAAATTAAGATTTGAAAAAGTGCTAGCAGAGGTTCTAAAGACTAATGATAAATTTACAGAATAATTGTAGTAAGTAAGCATAGACGGTCAAATTTGTTAGGTGGGTAAATTGGTGGTAAAGTGGGTAAATTTAAATTTTACTTAGCAATTTGACATACCGATGGCTTAACCAGAGGAAACACAAACCCACATCAATATTTATCTCCGCGGTTCTACAATCAGGGCATCTCTATTCCAGAGATACGGTAAAAAACAGCAAAAATTCTACCATGATAATTAATATTAGCTTCAAGAAAAATTTTAAGTACATGCCCACCTTTCGTTCAGTTTCAACTTAAAACCAAACCAATAAATATAGCATATTTTTTAAAAAAATAATTAAAACCAAAATGGTCTTACCCATCAAATCCCAAATACCCGGATGTCTAACTAGTCTTCCATTCAGTCTTCTGTGGTAGGCTTCCATGACATTATTGGTTCTGTGGCGCTCCCGAAACAAGCTTGAAATGTGTGGTGTAACCGGTCCATCCATTGCCGTCTTATATAAGTTCGTAGATCTTGAAAAGCCTCACGCAGTTGTTCATCCTACAAATAATAGAAATAGAGTCTTCTTGAATAAAAAAGTACAATTTTTTATGCATACCTGTAAAAATTCAAAAGCTTCTTCCATCCTGTCCGCAGGAACAAGCGCTAAGGCGTAGTATTTTCGAAGTAAAGCTTTCCGTGGGGATTTTCTTCGACGGCTCTCATTACTCCTAAGGTCCTCGCTTTCCGCATCACAGCCTGTTTAAGAAATAACCTCATCTGATTTTTGATAGTCAAATGATTGCATATTTAGATTATCTACTTATACAGGGTGATTCACGGTGATGGCATATTAGAAGTATCTAGAGAACAACAGCTCAATATTTTTGCGGCAACACCGCAAAGTCCAAAATATTTTAGATAGAGAGTTTGGACCCAACCTAGGCTAGACTTCAAATTTCAACGAAAATATAGGTATTTAGTGTTCTCTAGATACTTCTAATTATATCTACCATCAGCGTGAATCACCCTGTATATTACACATGTAGGAAATATTACATTATGTTAGTTGTGTAGCCTATAGCCTCTCTGATGAGCCGTAATACGCGAAACCGGTCAGAGGATTGGGATTGATAAACAAAAAACAAACCTCACCATTTTCAACCAATCAGATCGGTGTTTACCGAATGATGCGGCATTAATGGTGCTGTTCCTCAGATTTTGGAACGCCATCTGTACTTTCTAACTCATAGAGTTGAGTACAGATGTCACCAGATGTTGCACACAACTATCATTTCTGGCATCCAGTTGACTATACTGGAACGAAGGTTTTGTTCTTTGGTTATCAAGCCCTATAGCCTCTCTGATGAGCCGTAATACGGCGAAACCGGTCAGAGGATTGGGATTGATAAACAAAAAACAAAACCTCACCATTTTCATTACATTAATGTGTTCTATGAATAGAATTAAAAATTAAATATGGATGATTATTGTTTTATAAGGACAAAATAAGCCAAATCATATTTTAAAAAGAAAAAAATGCTAAACCCTTTATATTCCAAAGCAAAATATCATTTTTTTTTACACCAACTAACGTGACAGTAATGGAAGAAGCACCCTCTTAATGATGCTTGTGGATAGTTTTCTCGCAGGGATTCTACAAGCGCAGCTCTCTGTTCTGTTGAGGAGAGAGGGAAATGCCTGGCGAATATACACAAAAAAACTACGTCGTATAATGCTTTGGTCCTCCTTTCCATGAAAATGTGTATGACAGGAAATGCCTATTTTAAAGAAAATAATAGTATATTATTTTGTATAGCATCTGAGATTCCACACTTTTAAAAAGCACTTCATATTAGCAAAAGTATAAAGGGTGACAGCTGCATAAAATGATTATTGGGGGATTTAAAAAATTAGGAAATACATTTTTGGAAACACTTACATGGTCCATACATGTTGCAAAAATAGTGAATATTTGAGCAAAAGCAGGTTGTCGTGGTACTGCTTTAAACGTCCATGAAGGTGTACATAGAGTCGCCGAAGTTGCGAATGAAATCTTCATTTGCAAAAAACGACAGCCCTATGAGCACCAGCCGCAGTTGTCCCTGAAAAGAAAGGGCCATTAGTACAGCTGTTATACCTAGGCCACTCACCTGTCTGCAGTATTTCAGCCAGCTCTGCTAATGTTGTGGGCACATTTTGGAGTTGTTGCCCGCTTCCACCGCCACATGGATGACCTTACAGAATTGTAAGGTACATGTAAAGCACCTTCTGGGTGTATGAAATAATGTCACGAAGGATAATAAATCAAATTTATTACTTGAGCGGAAACATTAAAATTGTGGAATGCGGTTCGGAGTGCAACTGCAATTAAGATGCATTTGCTGAATTGCGAAATAATGTGGAATGTTTTCCAAGTACCGAGGGTCGAAGGTTGTCACGAGTTGTCGGCTAGACGAGGCCAGGTCTGGGAGTTTTGATTGGTGGAACCAGTGTCTGGAATGCTATAAAAAGGAAGTTGTACCCTAAAGAGGGTTCAGTCCAGTTCTGTCCAGTCAGTCCAGTTTTGCTGTGCACCACGTTGGTGACCGAACCGCAAATGTCAAAAAAGACATGTCCGTAACGCTCAAGTAAAGTTAATCGCGAACCGCGCTCCAAGTGACCTCTCCAAGATGCTGTCTTCTATAGAGATGTAAGTATGTTTATTGTACTTCTATGTTGTGTATTAATTTACGCCTGGTTTATTGTGATTTTATTGGGAGTTAGTAACGTTTTCGTTGGGTTAGGAAACCTGTTATTTTACTAGTTAGTAAGTTAGGAGTTGTTAGGTTAAAGTACTTATTTAATAGAACTTGATGGTAGAGTTAACTGTGTTTTATTTTCACGCTGAAACGAGATCCCAGGCAAATAAGTTGAATTAAATTCAACACGTCACGCTAGTCGTGACATATGGTGGAGGCGCCTACGTTAAATAATCAAATTATTTAAGATAATCGTTTAAATTTTGTCCGGAAAAAAAAAATCGAAATAATTAAAAATACTGCCAAACATTTCGTATTAATTTTACATGAGTGAACCAAGTGACAAATCACGAGTACGAACTCGCAGTAGAGCTCAAAGTGTATCAGACAAAGAAAAATTTGTTTTGCAACAAGCACTAGCCAAGGAAAAAACCCCGAAAAAGTCTTAAAAGAGTTGAGAGAGTTTAAACCCGCACATATAGCTCAACTGTCGGTTCCTCTGCTTCTGTGCAGGCATCGATATCTGCAGGTGCCCCAGAAGTTGACAGAACAACTTCTATTGTCAGTTTAACAAGTAGTGAGGACGAGAACAGCCCTTTCGAAAAAACTGTCGTAAGTGCTCAAATTGAAACCCCGCGAATTCAAACAACCAAAGCTTCGACTTCCCGAGTTCAGAAAGCTAAAGATTCCAAAGCAGGATCACGATCCCCAGAACAGTTTTTTAAGCCAAGAGCTTCATTGAGTAGGACTCCGCCTAAACCGCGAGAATCAGAAGAGTTCTGGCAAGAAAGTCCCTTAGAAGTGGTAGTGCCAGAGCCTACCTCATCCCGCCCCACAGATTTATTACAAGGTTGTAATAATCCTTGCCCACCCCCTGTAATTCGAGAGAGAAACAGTGTGATACGTCCTAACAATCTTGCAGCAATGGCTAACATGACTTTACAGGTAGCTTTGGCTGAGCCAAAAACCCCAGCTACACTAAAGTTTACATGCCCACCTACTTTTAAACCCATCGATTGACTCTCCTATTATTTTTGTAAATAAATATGAAAAAGCAGCGATTGCAAACAGCTGGTCGGAAAACCACAAAATTTCCTACTTAGCAAATTTCCTGGAAGGCCCGGCTCAGACTTGGTTTGATGGTTATATTAACGAACCGGCAAACCAGGCAAAAACATGGACGAATATAAAAACGGACTTTTTAAAAGAATTTTCTGGTGAACAGCCACTAAGAAAATTAAAGTTTCGATTAAATACACGAAAACATCAAGACAATGAGGATGTTAAAAAATATTATTTTGATTTACTTGCGTTGGCAACAGAAATTGACCCGACAATGTCTTTTGACACGTTTAGGGGGATCATTTGAAAAATGGTTTACACCCATCCTACTATGAAATGTATTACTTGCTGAGTTCAGGTAATCAAAATTTTAATGACTTAAAACAGCTAGTGTTAAAGCTGAGTGACATTAAAGAGAGAACCCTGGTAAATCAGATGACACGTGATACGGCACTGCTTTCCGTGTCCGATGCGTTAAATAACGAGAATCAAATAGTCAGGAGCGGACCGGGAAATACAACAAATTTTCCACGCAGAGATGGCAATCCAAATAGAAAACGAGTCTATTATAATAGTAATAGCACAAGGAGAAATTTCGTAGATAACAGGAATGTCACCATAACGGTCCGAACAGAAATTTTGTAAATTATCGTGGAAATTTTACAAGAAATACGCCACCAAGGAACAATGCCGTTAATAATGGTTCAAATAATGGCGGTTAACGGCCATATTACCAAAGTCGGAATGTGCAAGGGAATAGAAATAATGAGTACAGAAGTCCAAACTATGGAAACAGAGCACCTTATCGAAATCAAGGTAATAGCTATTTACCTAATACAAGAACACACGATGGACGCATTAGATGCATTAATTGCAAAAGAGTAGGGCAATGCATCATGCAACTGGAATGCAAACAGTTCCTGAAATAATTCAGATAACCGTCGAAATGATCGGGTATATCAAAACCCAAACGAAAGAGGACAATTTCGTCAATAGGAAGCCCTAACGAGATTGTCCACCTGTCATCAAAGGGCGTCAAAGGAGGGTTATTGTATATACACCAAAAGTAAATAATCAAGAAAATGTAAATGTCGTTCTAGACACCGGAGCGTGTAAAAATATTGTGGATTTAAATTATATTAATAACATGTATCCTTTGGAAAATGATGTTGAATTAATTACGGCAGGCACCCTCTTACACCTATTGGAAATTCACAAGTGACTATTGAAGTTAATACTAAAAGAGATACGCGTTGAAGCATTAGTGGTAAAAAATTTGTCCAAAGCTCTAATTTTGGGACATAACTTTTTGACGACGACAGTCAGTCATTGACTATAATAACAATAAAGTGACATTGCAGCATGGTTCGGACAAATTAATCCTAAATTTTGGAGATTATGATTCAACTGAAGAGTGCGAGCCACAGCAAGATTTGTTCGTAAACATAGCAAACGAGCCAACAGTAAATTCCCTGAAAATTACCGTCGCCAGCGATTACGTGTTGAAGCCCGGGAATGATATATATAGTTACCCGATTGAACTTGAACCTACGACCGTCTGACTTGGCGGAATATTGTTTTATTGAGAAAGACAGTTTTTTACGACCAAGAGGTCTTATTTAAAAGAAAACGGTAATTTAATACAAATGAAAGCGTAGGATTACCATTTTTTTGCAGAATGGACATTTTTATATTAAGCTTAAAAATGTCGGTCATCGTAGAATTTTTGTAATAAGAAATTCCACGATTGGTAATCTCGAGAAAACAATTAAAATGGACATGACAAAAATTCCAGTTTGTTGTATTAATGAAACCGAAAATGATGAAGAAATAATTACCATGAATGACCATAATCTAAGCAATATAACTAACTTAGGAATACATAATAAATTGCAAACGCTACTTGCGAGTATAGTGACGTTTTTTTTCAAAAACACCAAAATAAATGCGGAGAACAGATGTAATTGAACACGAAATTGACGTAGGAAATGCTAAACCTATAAAACAAAAACCTTACAGAGTAGCACAAAAAGAAAGAGAGATAATAGATAAACAAATAAGGGAAATGGAACAATACGATATAATAAGGCAAAGTAACTCGCCCTGGGCAAGTCCCGTCGTATTAGTAAAGAAAAAGTCTGGAGAGACGCGATTTTGGGATGGGGGTTATGGGGGGGATGTCGTGTTTAGAGATTTAAAATGGAAAGAAGTTTTAATTTACATGGACGACATTATAATTTTTTCTGAAACAATAGATGAACATTTGGAAAAATTACGTAAAGTTTTCAATAGACTTCGAAGTGCAGGCCTAACACTAAAACCTAAAAAATGTGAATATCTAAAAGAAAAAATTAATATTCTTGGTTATACAATTTCGACAGATGGAATTTTTCCTGATAAATCAAAATTAGTTTCAATTGAAAATTTTCCAAGGCCAAAAAATGTAAAAGGTGTACAAAGCTTTTTAGGACTTTGTAACTATTACCGGAAGTTTATAGAAAATTTTGCAAAAATTGCACGCCCCTTACATGATCTGACAAAGAAACAGAGTAAATTTGATTGGCAGGACATACATGACAAAGCGTTTGAAACACTAAAACAGAAGTTAATTAGTGAACCAGTGTTGGCACATTTTCAGCCAAACAAAGGGTGTGAATTAAGGGTAGATGCATGTAAAGATGGAATAGGAGCTATATTGTTGCAGGAAGACACAGGAAATAAGTTACACCCTATCGCTTACGCAAGCAGAAGTCTTAGCAAAGCGGAGAAAAATTATTCTATAACTGAATTAGAAGGATTAGCAGTTATATGGACACTTTCATACTTAAGACATTTTATTTATGGTAAACCTGTAAAAATTGTAACTGATCATCATGCTTTATGTTGGCTAAAGACATTAAAAGACACAACAGGTCGTTTAGCTAGATGGTCATTAAAACTGTCGGAATTTGATTACACGGTGTGCCATAAATCAGGAATTGCGCACAAAGACGCTGACTGTGTAAGTAGATATCCGGTACTGCAACCAGATACGGATAAACACCACGTTGAGGAAATACCAACATTTATTTTGGATACTCGTAATATTGAGGAGTTACAGAAGAAAGATGAAAAAATTTCCCAAATAATAATGACAATCAACAACCCGGAAAATGCTACAATTGGTTTACGTAAGCAGGCAAAAAAACTTCAGGATTGAATCCGGANAGATTNAAGGNATAAANACTCTGGNATCCANNCATATTCCCGTNACGTACGAGTCGGNTGATGCCACNAAGATAACNTGCNGCCTTNTTANTCGNATNAANNTNTNCCCTNTNNCNTGCTNGTTTTNTTGCNGNNCCCAATTNTGCCNCCGACCNAGAGAAACCNCGTGNGNNTNTNATAAAGTGGATNGTACTNCTTCTCTAANTANACGCTGANACAGAAGNCCTTGATCCCNANGCCTANCAGNCANTNTTATGCTGGACAATATTGNAGNGGAATGTGNGGGNCATNNAATTGNNGNATTGACTATGANNNGCCAGTCTGNNNTCTAACCTCGNNGTAGTTTCGGGACGTCTGNATGNNGTAGTTGTGAANTNNGNNCCGNACTGGCNCGNTGGCTATNTCCCTTNNACNNTTTAACATNNNTCGCAGNACAGANTTANCATTGCCGCGACGTGNTGGTAGTGGANNGCNCTNCNCCNCTGAANGCTACNTTTAATCCTTTACCACCATTTCCATCTCGTTCACCCTCTCCTCTTCCTGACTTTAATATTTCCAATCCAGTTCGTCCAACCCTCCCTCTTAATCTCCCAGTCCACCGCGTTCACCCTCTTCCTCTTCCTGACTTTAACATTTCCAATCCAAGCCGTCCAACCCTTCTTCTTAATCTTCCCAATCCACCGCCTTCGCCCTCTCCTCTTCCTGATATTAACATTTCCAATCCAGGCCGTCCAACCCTCCCTCTTAATCTTCCCAATCCACCTCATTCACATTCTCCTTTCTTTTTCACCCCGTTTGCCGTCACCCGAATTTAACTTTCCTATTTGGAACCTCCCAGGTCCTCCTCTCCCTCCCCGTACTCCCACCATCTCCAGAGGTACCAGGACAAGGCCAAGGTTTGGACGAAGTCGGGAGCGAAAATGAACCTTGAATAAAATATTAAAGAAATGAATATTGAAGAAAACCGTAAGTATAACTTGAATTTTATATATTATAATTGTAGAGTAAACAATAATATTTGTAAAGCATGGGAACCTGATCGTCCCACAACACAACACCAGGAAGAGACCAGTTCTCTCCTGTTATGCAAAGTCTGTTTGACAAACGTCGTGCAGTACGTGTTGCATTGTGGGCACGCTTTTTTGTGGGAGCTGCACTTAAAGAGTTTTTTAATGAAGCAGCTGCGCGATGTCCAGTGTGTCGGATAGTAATAAATAAATCACTAAGGCCACTAGCTCTTTTTTTGTAAATCACAATGTGTAACCACGAGCGCACAGCCGCCCCTGTACCGATGCGCCTAAACCTTGCGGAGCGGAGCCTGGATTTGCTGTTGCCGACTGTTGATGCAAATCACGTGGCGAGCGTGGGGGATTCAACAATATATATAAGCGACGCTCCGCAGAGAAAACGGTGATTCGATCGCGGGCACTAGGTGGAAGTAGCACGCCGTCTTTCGTGTATTTAGTTTTTCTTATTTTATTATCTTTACGTAAACTTTGTTTGAGGGAGTTAATAAACCGATTAATTTATAAACGAGTCTTGTTAACTACGAACCCCACCAAGTTACATTTGGCGCTCAACGTGTGGCTCGATTAAGTGTAAACATTTGTAAAGCAATAGCTATCCAGTGGCGTTGTGATATTAATTTACAGTCTTAGATAAACAATAGCTACGTTTTGGCGTTGTTAGTCAAGTCTATTTTCTATTTGTTTGTTCCGCTACGATTTTAAATAAGCTATTTTTGGCGTTGTTTGTTGGAATTATCAATACAGTGTGATTCATAGAAATTTTAAATAAGCAATAGCTATTTTTTTTGGCGTTGTTTGTTGGAATTATCAATACAGTGTGAATAATACTAATTTTAGATAAGCAATAGCTACTTGTTGGCGTTGTTGGTCAAAATTATTTTCAAAATCCGTTTCATTTGATTCAATTTAAGCGGGTGATTTACGCTGTTGGTATTCGATTATCTTAGATAAACAATAGCTATTTATTGGCGTTGTTGGTCGAGATTAGTCAGAATCTTACATTTATTATAGTAAAGCTAAAATATTAACACTGTTTGCTGTAATCAGATATTAAAACGGCTAATCAAACTCCATCTGAATATCGTCGTAGCAGTAGGCTCGCAAATAAGGCAGGAAAAATGACGCAAATGTCAGATGAACAGTTTCAACAACTATTACAAACTATTACGGAAGTAAGGGCCGTTCCCGAAGTTGGACAACATAAAGTTGGAAGCTTTAGTAAATGCACTGCGCGGTTTGAGGGCGAACGGTGTCACACAACAGTAGAAAACTTTATCACTACTATAACTATCTACAAAGATATTGTCACAAGTAGATTCTCGTTAATTAATTTAATACTAACTACTACCAATACGTTAATTACTTAGTCAGCAAATAATCGGCCACTGACCGAAACAAGTCGTTGACCACTCAAATCGAAGAGTAGGCAATTGAAACTTTTAGAACGGAAGCTAGCTAAGGTGTTGCAATCGCCAGTCAGCAATAAGTCATCAATTGTTCGGACAATGATCCAAGTGCTTAGACAAGCAATTAAGAAATTGAACTGACTAAGGGATCGCAATACCTTACAATAAATAGCCGAGAAATTTGGAAAGAAGGGAGAAATTATCCGCGAAATTAAACGGTTCGGTCGCGAAAGTTAAGGGAACTCTACCCTGACATTTACCCTCGTCCAAAATGGTTTGTGAATTAATTATCATGTAAGTACAAACTTATAATTTGAATTAAACCAACTTCTTATGTCTGACAATGCTTTTTATAAATTCAGTTTTCATTTAATCTTTCTTTATTAGTTTCTCTATGAATAAACGTTGTTGTTTTTTTGTTATCCAATCTTTGAGTTTAACTTGACCACGGACCCCAGCCTACACGTCCCCGCGTTACGACTAAAAATTAGATCGTGACAACTTGGTGGAGGCGCCGGGTATATCATAATTAGTTATGTACAACTTTAAAGAAGAAAGTTTAAACTATGAATGAATATACGAGGTTTATAAACGATATCGTAGATGCTAAAAAAAGAATGGACACCCTGTACAATGACGTTTGTTCTAAAAATTTTTCGAAAAGACTAGTGAATCAAACGAAATAATTGACCTTTTAAAATACTTCTCAAAAATAAGAATTACTGAAAAGGTATTGGAAACTACGCTGATAGGGAAAACTGTAAACAAGTACAGAAAATTAGGGGGTGCAATAGTTTCTGGGCTACCAAGATAGTACACAAATGGAAACTCCAGTTAATTATTGAAGAAGAGATGGAAGAGTTTTTTCAGTGTAATTAAAACTCCCGAATATTAAAAAGGCGTCTGTCTAAGTGATTAAATAAATTTTTACATATTTTTTCTTTTTCTTCTGTCAGACTAAGTTCGGCTGTGTGCAAATGTGTTTTTTTTATGTGGGAACTAATGATTGCCTAAGATACCAGGGTGAATATTTGTATGCGTATATTATTTCTAAATGAGCAGTGGGGATAAAAGAACGACACGTAGTGCGGCAAAAAATAAATTGGATTTAAGATTGCAAATCGGGACATCGCCCACCCCATCGCATTCGCTATTTGACCCTTCCCTAAGCAGCACCACCGTAGAAGACCTCTGTTGTAGTCCAAAAAGACAACGTTTTACATTCGAGATTCACCAACCACGAAACAGTCAAAAGCCTGCCGGCATAGCCCCAAGCCCTAATAGTTTGTCCGACTCGGACGTCGATCAACCACCCAACCCACTAGACCAAACGATCATACCAAATCCTACACAGTCTATACAGTCTTTTCCGCCAAATAATCGAGTAACTACAGTAGAAATGGCAAATGTTACTTTGTCTAACGCTTTATCAGAAACAAAAAATCCTGCCAAACCAAAGTTTGTCCCGCCCCCAACCTTCAACCCAAGTTTGGACTCGGCAATAACCTTCTTAAATAATTATGAAAAAATAGCGAATTGTAATGGTTGGGACGATTGTTTCAAGATAGCATATTTAGGGAGCTTCCTCGAGGGTCCAAGTGGTCGATGGTATCAAGGCTACACCGTGGACGACACAAATCGGAATAAGACCTGGTCAAACATAAAAGAGGATTTTATTAAAGAATTTGGAGGAGAAAGCCCTCTACGAAAGATAAAATTTAGGTTCAATAAAAGAAAGCAAGGGGACAGCGAAGATATCAAACACTATTACTACGATCTATTGAATTTAGCAAATGAAATCGACCCGAATATGAACTTTGAAACATTCAAAGACCAATTTGAACAAGGATTGCATCCTTCGTTTGCCGAGACCTACTACCTGTTTGGCAACGATGCGTCAAATTTAGACAAACTAAAAACTCTCGTCTTAAGATTGAGCGATGTCAGAGAAAGAGTACTGGTGGACAGAATGATCTCACAAACGGAAGTGCTTACGCTCTCTCAGACAACTAGTTTTGCAAACAGGCGTCACGAAGACGAACGTCAAATAGCAAATAACATAAGTCCAAATAGAAATTACCGGACAAATTATCAAGCTCAGTATAGAGGCTACCGTGGAAACAGAGGATACAATGGGTACAGAGGAAACGGTGGATACAGAGGAAACGCCAGATCGTCGAACTTTGCGAATAATGGTAACTGCAGGCCCCAGCCCAGGAGGAACGAAAACATAAGATACGACGAAAGAAGAGAACAGAACCCCAGGGGGAGAGGATTCACACACCGGGGACTCCCAACAGGACCGCAAAATCTACCTAACACTAGGTACAGCGACGGGAGACCGAGATGCAACACGTGTAATCGAGTAGGACACTATACATGCTACAATGAGAGAAGAAGCGGAAACGCGCACCCAAACGAAAGTGGGCGACTCCAATAAGTGGGCCAACAGAGTTCGCCATCCAAACATCAGGCCCAAAAAATACTAAAAATAAAAGGACTAGTAGACGACAAATACTGCGACATAATTTTGGACACGGGGTCCAGCAGAAGCATAATAGACAGTAATTTAATAAAAGAATATAAACCCCTTGACGAAAATTTGAATTTGGTTGCAGCCGGGGGAAATAGAATACAACCGTTAGGAACAGGAGAAATCTTAATAGAACTAGGCGAATTAAAAGGACGTAAATCAGTCTTAGTTGTAAAAGACTTGTCTAAACCACTAATTCTTGGAAACGACTTCCTGAACAAAAATAATGCTGAGATCAATTACGGCACAAAAACCGTAAGACTAACAAAAAATGACGCGACAGTAACGTTAAACTTCGGACAAACAGAATTCACAAATTGTATTAGTACAATGAAAATGAACCCCGCCAAGTCAGTCTCAAAAAAGAATACACAAACCCAAACAGGGAATGAAGAAGAGGGCTCACCAGAAATTAATTTAATTCAAGAAAATCCAATAGGCATCTTAAACAGTGAATTATACAAGGTTTGCGCGTCGGACGACATTGTTTTGAAACCCGAGACATATAGCCAGATAACATTGAACCCACCGGTCGATGTAACGGTGACCGAGTTATCATATTTCGAATTCATAGAAAAAGATGAATTCTTACGACCTAGGGGAATACTCCTACATGAAGGACCGGACTTAAACAAAAACATGTGGACAGTGCACGCAACCACAAAAAAGAATAACATTCAAAAAATCTACAAAGGAACCACTATAGGTTATTTACAACGGAGGACCAACCACAACCTCAACGAACTCTCCGTTCTACAAATAGAAGACGATGAAGAAGTAGTCACCTTGGAAGATCATAAAATCGGGCATATCAAAGACGAAAACAAAAAAAACATCTTAAGGGAAACACTACTGGAATTTTCAGACGTGTTTTCTAAAACACCAAAGTACATGAGAAAAACGAATTTAGTCGAGCATAAAATAGACGTGGGGGATGCGAAGCCAATAAAAAGCAGAGCTTACAGGGTGTCACAAAAAGAAAAGAATATAATCGACCAACAAATCGTCGAAATGGAAAAATACGACATCATAAGACCCAGTCAATCACCATGGGCCAGTCCGGTCGTCTTGGTAAAGAAAAAGTCGGGCGAATCTAGGTTTTGCGTGGATTATAGAAAACTTAACGACGTAACAAGAAAATCAGCATACACAGTACCAAATATCGACGACATCTTAACATACCTAGGCAATTCAAAGTATTTTTCAACGTTGGACATGTACTCTGGGTTTTGGCAAGTACCGATAAGCGAGGATTCTAAACAATACACTGCATTTCAAACACAAGGGCACGGACTATAGGAATTTAACTATATGAGTTTTGGACTCTGTAACGCGCCGGCGACATTTCAGGCACTAGCGGATAGGGTGTTTAGAGACATGAAATGGAAAGAAATACATGGATGACATAATTATATTTTCAAAAACAACAGAAGGACATCTGTTTAAGCTAAGAAAAGTATTTCAACGCTTGAGGGACGCAGGACTAACCCTAAAACTAAAACAGTAAATGCGAATACCTAAAAGAAAAAATTAATGTTCTATGGTACAGCGTCTCGCGGGAAGGCCTTCAGCCAGATGAATCAAAATTAATAGCGATAAGAAACTTCCCAACCCCAAAAAATGTAAAAAGTGTACAAAGCTTTCTAGGGCTGTGTAATTATTATCGAAAGTTCATAAAGAATTTCAGCCAGTTGGCCAAGCCGCTATACGGAGTAACACATAAAGATACAAAATTTATCTGGGGCGGAAGTCAAGAGAAAGCATTCCAAATTTTAAAGGAAAAACTTTGCACTGCACCAGTGTTAGCGCACTACAATCCCGAAAAGCCGACGGAGCTATGAGTAGACGGAAGTTTGTTAGGCGTAGGAGCTGTGTTGCTACAGGAAGATGAAGACAGGAAGAAGCACCCCATCGCCTATGCTAGCAGGACACTATCAAAAGCGGAGAAAAATTACACCATAACAGAAATCGAATGACTCGCGGCGGTATGGGCATTAATGCCCGTATTTATAAACAATGCTTCGCTCGTTCTCAGACTTAAGTCGTACTCAAGTACAGTTTTTTGTTTTATAAACCTAACTTAACCTCTAAGGCGTACTTCTGTCGTGCTTACATCGAGACTTGCTCAAGTTAGGTATTGACCTGACTTGAGCATTGCTTGGTTTCTTTTGGTTTTTTTTGGTGTTCATTTTTGACGTTTCAAAATCAAAATAAAACTGTCTAAATTTGAAAGTAGAGGGTTTAAAAACTGAAATCAAAACACAATAAAAAAGTTTGTGGTTTATTTCGTCAACTTTTCAGGAAATAGATACTGTGTAAGTATAGTTACCACAAATTGTTCAAGTATAAACCATAGATCTTCAATATAATTAATAATTGCAGTATGGCACATGCTGATATAGAGGATACAGATGAATTTTTGGAATACATCAATGATGAAAATATATAATATATATACAGGGTGTCCGGAAAATACGTGTACAACGTTTGACGACAGACTCCTGACGTCAAAATATGTCGATCTAAGCCGACTTAGTTATATCCAAAATTGTCTCGTTTAGCCGGTAGAGGGCGTCAAAAATTTGTAAAAATATTGGTTTTTTACTAAATTACGTGAAAACCTGCTAATGGATTTTAATGAATTTTAGTATGTAGACTAATACTATAAAATGACGTTTTTCTAGTAGTATAGTCACCGGCTGTAAATAAGTGGAAGTGTTATAAAAGTGATATAATACGTCAACATTTCTCCTCATTTTTTATATGAACGGCGTTATGACAACCCAGATATTTTTTGTCGAGTGACCGGAAGTATTTTGAAACTATTTTACCTCTTTAATATTTCCAGGTGGATGAGCTGTTTCGCCAGAAAAAAAAAATTTACAAATTACCTGCATACATCAAAGTAGGTATAATAAAGTTGAAATTATTTATTGTAAGAAACTAAGTAAACCAAAAACATTACTTAAGCAAATGTGTAAAATGACCGCCATCTTGCTGAATACACTTATCAATACTCTTTAAGAAATGAAATTGTACCCTATCTAATGTCTCGGGGTTATTAAAATGTTGCCTGCATTTAAAATCCGCTGCAATAAATCATCACGTGTGTTTACAGGAGTATTGTAAACTTCTGTTTTAATAGCTCCCCACAAAAAGAAGTCACACATATTTAACTCAGGAGAACGTGGTGGCCATTTTACTGGTGCATCATTGCCCCTTCCAATCCATCGGTTGGGATATTGATGATGTAAGTATTGCCGAACGGCAACGGAAAAAATGGGGCGGGGCACCATCATGCATATACCACATTTGCCTCCGAAGTAAAATTGGCAAATTTTCCAGAAGAATTGGTAATGTGTCTTGCAAAAAATTTAAATAAATATTTCCATCTAACCTGTCTGGAATAACAATGGGACCAATAAGGTAGCGATCAATAATACCTGCCAAATATTTAATTTAAATTGATGCTGATGATGTGCAACTTTAATGGCATGTGGATTTTCATCGGAATAAATATGTTCGTTGTGCAGATTGGTTACTCCAGATCTTGTAAAGCACGCCTCGTCAGTAAACATAATTGTTCTACAAAAATTTGGATCACGGATTCTTTTGTTTCTAATAATTTGACAAAATGTAAGCCGTGTTGATATTTGAAGTGGACTGTATACACAAAATAATCTTTACTACCTTGTTTAGGTTACAACAGTTTTAATTATAATAAAACAAAAGAAATTAAACTTTTTTACACGTACTGCTAAAAAACATGAGTCTATATTCCTAATTTTTAATCTGTCTTATGTCTACACACACACTTCAGTCAGAACTGTCAAACACTGTTGCCAGCTTTCTCAAACGCTCACTAACACTTGATTTAGTTTATTCAGTTTAGGCAACCCACAACCCTCTGAATTATCAAGGTTTAACATGCCCCCAGCCTTAAAAGCACTGCCTTTTAAGAACAAACAGTAGCGAAACTATACAGATGTATCGTTCAACGGCAACGGACACAGCTTCGAGAAATCCCTCTTAATTATACCAGTTGGAGTTCTTACTTCAGCCACTCTTGCTATCCCATCGCCTCCTGGAAAGGTTTTAACTACACGCCCCATCTTCCAATTTAAAGGGGGAAGCTTGTCATCTTTAATGACAACCAATGTGCCTTCAGTAAGTCTTCCTGATTCAGTCTTCCATTTAACTCTTCCTTGAAGATCTGACACGTACTCCTTGTACCATCTCGTCCAGAAGTGCTGGCGTCCGTTTTCAATCTTCTGGTATCTAGATAGCCTTGATTCCTTTATCATCGCCAGATCAGGTTCCAAAATTGATGTCAATGGTCTTCCAATAATGAAGTGAGCTGGAGTCAAAGGACAAGGATCATGCGGATCAGCCGAAAGGGGAGAAAGTGGACGGGAATTAAGTATTGCTTCCACTTGGCAGAGTAATGTGCCGAACTCTTCATACGTGAAATTAGAATTCATTGCTACACGTCTTAAATGGTGTTTCATGGACTTAATACCCGTCTCCCACAGACCCCCAAAATGTGGTGCATATGCAGGATTAAAGTGCCACGAAATACCCTCATTGTTGACATAATCATTGATAACATTATTATTGTTTACTAATTTATAGAGCTCTTTCAGCTCTTTATTAGCACCCACAAAGTTGCTTCCGCAATCAGAATACAATTTAGAAGGTTTTCCCCGGCGGCCAATAAATCGTTTTAAAGCTAAAAGGAAAGCATCGGAGGAAAGATCACTAACAATTTCTAGGTGAACGGCTTTAGAACTAAAACAAATGAATAAACAAACATAAGACTTAAGCAGTCTAGAACCTCTTCCCTTTTTATTTAAAATAAAAAATGGACCAGCGTAATCAATGCCGGTTACCTGAAATGGAAATCCCGATAGAAATCTATCAGCTGGCAAGTCACCCATCATAGGTTGAACAGGCTTTGCGTTTAGCTTATAGCATTTTAAACACTTATGTACAACTGACCTGGCTAGGTTGCGAGATGCTGTTGGCCAAAACCTTTGTCGTACACTAAATAAGAGCTGTTGTGGACCTGCATGTAGAAGTCTAATATGCTCATATTCAAAAATAAGTCTAGTAAGATAATGTTTGGACGACAGTAGCATAGGATGTTTTTTATTGTAATCAAATTTTGAATTTTTCAATCTTCCTCCAACTCTAAGAATTCCTTCTTCATCTATAAATGGATTTAGGCTTAAAATTTTACTTTTTTCACTAACACCATTTCCTGATTTCAAATCATGATACTCTTCGGTAAATGATGACGATTGAGATATTTTTACTAACAAATTTAAAGCTTTCTCCAACTCCAGAGCAGATAGTACTCCAGTAGTTCGCAATTCCCTTTTAGTTGAACAATTATGAATGAATCTAAGAACAAATGCCATACACCTTTTTAAACGAGACAAAGAAGAAAATTTCTCAAATGGAAAGTCGAATAAAGTTTTCACAAATAAAGACCTTATTTCCGGTAACTCTACTAAAGTACCCATGTCGCTAGGCCAATGGACTGAATTTTCCTTCAGCCAACGTGGACCGTGCCACCAAAGTTCTGACGATTTTAAAGTACTTGCACTTAACCCCCTTGACAATATATCCGCAGGATTATCATTAGTCGGAACATAACGCCATGAGGACACTTCGGTCAAATCTTGAATCTCGGCGACCCGATTTCTAACAAAAGGTTTTAATACATTTACTGAAGTTCGAATCCAACCCAGAATTACCTTCGAATCAGTCCAACAGGTTAGTGAGTTAAAAGTCAAATTTGAAGAACTTGTCACCTTATTAAGAAGCTTAGCCAAGAGGTGTGCTGCACATAATTCTAAACGTGGAGTGGTTAATGGTTTTAATGGAGCTACCTTTGCCTTGGAAGTGAGTAGATGACAGAAAACTTCACCATTGTCATTTTCAGATCTTACATATACAGCTCCTCCATAAGCAGTTTCAGAAGCGTCTGAAAATGCGTGTAAATCGATTCGAACAGCATTATTACAAGCGACATATCGACTGACTCTCAAATCATTCAAAGACGGAAGATCTCCAGCAAATTGGTTCCATTTAATTCTTATTTCGTATGGAACAGAACTATCCCAATTTAATTTTTCCAACCACAGTTTCTGGAGGAGAACCTTTGCTAAAACTATGGTTGGGCTGACCAAACCCAAAGGATCAAATATTTTTGAGATGCATGAAAGCATCGATCTCTTTGTAATCTGTCCAGTATTGTGTACATTAATATTGAAGCCAAGTTTATCGATATTACTAACCCAAGTTAGACCCAGAGTTTTCATTGTACTGTCCTCCCCAATTATGAGAGTTTCTAATGAATTATTCATAAAAAAAAACTTACAGTTTTCAAATATTTGAGGACAATTTGATCGCCATTTTCGAAGTGGGAAACATCCAGACATAAGAATACCATTTAGAGCTTGACAGCATTCCTGAGCTGTTTCAAGATCATCAAACCCAGTTAATAAATCATCAACATAAAAATCATGTTGAATTATATTAGATACCTGTGGATATTGATTTTTAAAAAGCTTGCCCAACTCAATCAGACATCGTATAGCCAAATAAGGGGCACTTGTGGTACCGTAAGTGACGGTTAGTAGTTCATAGACAGATAATTCTTCATTTTCATTATCGCGCCACAAAATTCTTTGAAATTTATGTTGATCACTTGATACTCTCACTTGACGGTACATTTTCTCAATGTCCGCTGTGACCACATATAAATGTTGCCGAAATCTTAAGAGAATTGATATCAAATCATCTTGAATGACTGGACCCTTTAATTGGACATCGTTAAATGACACAGAATCTGAAGATGAGCGAGCCGAACCGTCAAAAACAGTTCTTAATTTAGTAGTGGTACTATGCTCGCGCAAAACACCATGGTGAGGTAGAAAATATCCATCATCATTAATTTCAGAAAGCTTGCATAGCCTTTTCATGTGGCCCAATTTTTGATATTCATGAATAAAAGCAGAATATAAATTGTAATAAGAATTATTTAACTTAAATTTTCTTTCTAATGAATAAAATCTTTTTGTTGCTAAGTCTAAAGTACTATTTAGTGCACCAATATTACCTTTCAGTGGAATAGAGACTAAAAAACGACCATCTTCCAGTCTTCGAGTTGTGTTAATAAAATGATTTTCACATTGAATTTCTTCGGGTGACCATGGACTTGCAACCTTTACATCTTCTAACTTAAAGAATTCAGCTAGTTGATCCTGAATTTCAATGTTTATTTCATTTTTCACCAAATTACAATATGTAACCAAAAAACTATTGCATTGTAATTTGCCTGCCACCACCCAGCCAAGTTGAGTTTCTTGTAAAACAGGGCAATTTATACCTAAACTTAACTGTTTGTTGCCTAAAATATGCCAAAATATTTCTCCACCTATCAACAAGTCAATGGGTCCTATTTTATGAAAATTCTCATCTGCAAGTTTTAAATCGCTTGGAATTGGTAAGATTTCTTTATTAACAGGACTGGCCGGCAAACTACCGGTTATTTCAGGTAATACAAGACAAGTCAAGGTAGTTTTAAATTTATTATATCTAGATTTTAGTTCAATATCTGATTTAAAATTAACTGAAGAAGTCACACTACTCAAGCCCGATACCAAGAAATTAATTCTTTGTTTACATAAATTTAACCTAGAACACAAAGCTTCAGTAACAAATGAAGACATTGAACCTGGATCTAAGACTGCTCGAACTGGCTGATATACACCATTATTGTCCAAAACGTCCACTACAGCAGTAGCCAAAAGAGATTGTGACATTCTACTGTTTGACATTAAAGATACGTCTTTAGATTTTTCATCTGAAGTCAATGATTGGTTATTTTTTGATTCTTCTTGATGTAATAAAGAATTATGTTTAGCTCGACAAATTTTGCAAGTAGCATATAACTTACATACATTGGGTTTATGACCAACCCGCAAACAATTTGAGCATAATTTTAAACGCTTTACTTGATCCCAACGATTTGACAGAGACATAGAAGCAAACTTTTCACATAAATAATTTTTGTGATCACCAGTGCAAAATACACATTTACTTTTTAATGCAACACTATTACTTGCATTCTCAAAAGAAAGCAAACCTCTAGTTTCAGTTTTATTAAGCTCTAAGCGCTCTAACAGTTCTGCTCTGTGTTGAATAAAATCAAACATTTCTTTAAGAGTTGGAAGTTCATCTTGACCCTTTTTTGATTTAATTTCTTCCCATCTAGCCATAGAAGAACTGTCTAGATTTATTGAAATTAAATGTAAAATTAAAGCATCCCAATGCTCGGTTGGCAACTCTAGTATTTCAAGAGCTCGCAAATGTTTACTTACTGTATCAGAAAGATGTCTCAATTTAGAAGATGATGCTTTAGTAATTTTTCCTAAATTAAATAATGCATCTAAATGATTGAAAATCAAAAGCTTTTTGTTATCATACCGTCTACATAACAATTCCCATGCTACTTTGTAATTGCTAGCAGAAATACTTATGGATTTGATAACTTCAGCAGCATTTCCTTCCAAACTAGCTCTTAAATAATGATACTTATTTATTTCACTTATATCAGGATTATTATTAATTAATGATCCAAAAGTATCTCGAAACTCTAGCCAAGTCTCGGAACTGCCATTAAATGTAGGCAACTTTATGTCAGGTAACTTGACAGCAAGCTCATTATGATTACTTTCTTGAGTAGAGGATATGGAAAGGGCCTTATTCAATTGACCTTCATGTAAACATTGCTCAGACTGAGATAGAGTTTTAAGCAAATGCTTACTCAAAGACAATGTTTCGAAAAATGACTGCATAATTTCTTCTCGAATATTTAATTGTTCACTAAACCTTACTTCATCTTCTACAAACTCCATCTCAATCTGACTTTGTATGGTGTCAAGTTCATTGCTAAGGTCCTCATTTTTGAAAATACGTTCCTGTAGTTCAATAACTTTTGTCGGTGAAATTTCCTCACCATTGTCTACCCTATTCTTGAGTGTGGACACATATTTTGTAAAAAGCGTAACTTTACCTTTAATTACACCTCTCTTTTTAATTAAGTCTCTTACAGATTCATCTGCCATTGTTCAAAAGTACGTATTTTTCTTTTATGTATGTTTTTAAAGGCAAAATTAGATTGCACCAGATAAATAGAGGTTATAATTTGATTTTAGTTTAAAATAACCAAATAAAGACGTGCAAAAATGAATAAGTTTGCCAATAAACACTACCGTACAACTAACGATGACAACTGTATAAATTCACTAATCAACCAAATGAAAGCAACTTGCAATGTGATTAGGAAAGGGCAAAAAGAAAAAACTCACTTACATGCAGCACGTTCTTAATATTAGTTCCATTCCTTGAACTTCTCATGCGGCTCGATGGTCCAAAAACATGTTGATATTTGAAGTGGACTGTATACACAAAATAATCTTTACTACCTTTTTTAGGTTACAACAGTTTTAATTATAATAAAACAAAAGAAATTAAACTTTTTTACACGTACTGCTAAAAAACATGAGTCTATATTCCTAATTTTTAATCTGTCTTATGTCTACACACACACTTCAGTCAGAACTGTCAAACACTGTTGCCAGCTTTCTCAAACGCTCACTAACACTTGATTTAGTTTATTCAGTTTAGGCAACCCACAACCCTCTGAATTATCAAGGTTTAACAAGCCGCATGGGGGGATCAGTCGGTAAAAGTTCCTGGACTTTTTGCACGTGATAAGGATGTAATAACTGTTCTTTTAAAACCTCATTGATAATCGTTTTAGGAACATGTAACTCACGTTCTAAGCGACGGGTACTGGTACTTGGTTCTTCTTCGACTCTTTCCAGAATGTTCTCTTCTGTTTCCACAGTTCGAGTTGTTCGCATACGACCCCTGCCATCAAGTTTTTTCAAACCTGCCCGTTTCTCGAAGATGACGCTCGATATTGGCAAATGTTTGGTGGTTTGGTATTCGACGGTTAGGAAACCTCTCCATTGTAAACCCTAACACTCTGACGCCCATTTCCTTGACAAAACCCGTATACCAGGAGCATGTCAACCTTCTCAGAGTTTGTATAATTGTCCATTTTTAATGGTAAAATGAACTTGTAATTCAAGAATGTTGATCGTATACTTGAGTAAATTTCATAGACTGGTGACAATTTGTCAATAAATGTCAAATTATTAAATGCCATAGCAACTAGGTCACTTAAAAAATTATTGTTACAGGTATTTTTAATATTATTACTATTAATACTAAATATTGTAAATATTTTTTTTTCTGGCGAAACAGCTCATCCAACGGAAAATATTAAAGAGGTAAAATAGCTTCAAAATACTTCCGGTCACTCGACAAAAATATCTGGGTTGTCATAACGCCGTAAAAAACCAATATTTTACAAATTTTTGACGCCCTCTACCGGCTAAACGAGACAATTTTGGATATAACTAAGTCGGCTTAGATCGACATATTTTGACGTCAGGAGTCTGTCGTCAAACGTTGTACACGTATTTTCCGTATTATCCGTATCTGGTTGCAGTACCGAATATCTACTTACACAGTCAGCGTCTTTGTGCGCAATCCCTGATTTATGGCACACCGTGTAATCAAAATTCCGACAGTTTTAATGACCATCTGGCTAAACGACCTGTGGTGTCTTTTAATGTCTTTAGCCAACATAAAGCATGATTGATCAGTTACAATTTTTACAGGTTTACCATAAATAAAGTGTCTTAAGTAAGAAAGTGCCCATATAACTGCTAATTCTTCTAATTCAGTTATAGAATAATTTTTCTCCGCTTTGCTAAGACTTCTGCTTGCGTAAGCGATAGGGTGTAACTTATTTCCTGTGTCTTCCTGCAATAATATAGCTCCTATTCCATCTTTACATGCATCTACTCTTAATTCACATCCTTTGTTTGGCTGAAAAAATGTGCCAACACTGGTTCACTAATCAATTTTTGTTTTAGTGTTTCAAACGCTTTGTCATGTATGTCCTGCCAATCAAATTTATTCTGTTTCTTTGTCAGATCATGTAAGGGGCGTGCAATTTTTGCAAAATTTTCTATAAACTTCCGGTAATAGTTACAAAGTCCTAAAAAGCTTTGTACACCTTTTACATTTTTTGGCCTTGGAAAATTTTCAATTGAAACTAATTTTGATTTTATCAGGAAAAAATTCCATCTGTCGAAATTGTATAACCAAGAATATTAATTTTTTTCTTTTAGATATTCACATTTTTTAGGTTTTAGTGTTAGGCCTGCACTTCGAAGTCTATTGAAAACTTTACGTAATTTTTCCAAATATTCATCTATTGTTTCAGAAAAAATTATAATGTCGTCCATGTAAATTAAAACTTCTTTCCATTTTAAATCTCTAAACACGACATCCCCCCATAACCCCCATCCCAAAATCGCGTCTCTCCAGACTTTTTCTTTACTAATACGACGGGACTTGCCCAGGGCGAGTTACTTTGCCTTATTATATCGTATTGTTCCATTTCCCTTATTTGTTTATCTATTATCTCTCTTTCTTTTTGTGCTACTCTGTAAGGTTTTTGTTTTATAGGTTAAGCATTTCCTACGTCAATTTCGTGTTCAATTACATCTGTTCTCCGCATATATTTTGGTGTTTTTGAAAAAACGTCACTATACTCCGCAAGTAGCGTTTGCAATTTATTATGTATTCCTAAGTTAGTTATATTGCTTAGATTATGGTCATTCATGGTAATTATTTCTTCATCATTTTCGGTTTCATTAATACAACAAACTGGAATTTTTGTCATGTCCATTTTAATTGTTTTCTCGAGATTACCAATCGTGGAATTTCTTATTACAAAAATTCTACGATGACCGACATTTTTAAGCTTAATATAAAAATGTCCATTCTGCAAAAATGGTAATCCTACGCAAATAAGACCTCTTGGTCGTAAAAAACTGTCTTTCTCAATAAAACAATATTCCGCCAAGTCATTCCCGGGCTTCAACACGTAATCGCTGGCGACGGTAATTTTCAGGGAATTTACTGTTGGCTCGTTTGCTATGTTTACGAACAAATCTTGCTGTGGCTCGCACTCTTCAGTTGAATCATAATCTCCAAAATTTAGGATTAATTTGTCCGAACCATGCTGCAATGTCACTTTATTGTTATTATAGTCAATGACTGACTTTGTCGTCGTCAAAAAGTTATGTCCCAAAATTAGAGCTTTGGACAAATTTTTTACCACTAATGCTTCAACGCGTATCTCTTTATTATTAACTTCAATAGTCACTTGTGAATTTCCAATAGGTGTAAGAGGGTGCCTGCCGTAATTAATTCAACATCATTTTCCAAAGGATACATGTTATTAATATAATTTAAATCAACAATATTTTTACACGCTCCGGTGTCTAGAACGACATTTACATTTTCTTGATTATTTACTTTTAAATGCACATACAATAACCCTCCTTTGACGCCCTTTGATGACAGGTGGACAATCTCGTTAGGGCTTCCTATTGACGAAATTGTCCTCTTTCGTTTGGGTTTTGATATACCCGATCATTTCGACGGCTATCTGAATTATTTCTGGAACTGTTTGCATTCCAGTTGCATGATGCATGCCCTACTCTTTTGCAATTAATGCATCTAATGCGTCCATCGTGTGTTCTTGTATTAGGTAAATAGCTATTACCTTGATTTCGATACGGTGCTCTGTTTCCATAGTTTGGACCTCTGTACTCATTATTTCTATTCCCTTGCACATTCCGATTTAGGTAATATGGCCGTTGACCGCCATTATTTGAACCATTATTAACGGCATTGTTCCTTGGTGGCGTATTTCTTGTAAAATTTCCACGATAATTTACAAAATTCCTGTTCGGACCGTTACTGGTGACATTCCTGTTATCTACGAAATTTCTCCTTGTGCTATTACTATTATAATAGACTCGATTTCTATTTGGATTGCCATCTCTGCGTGGAAAATTTGTTGTATTTCCCGGTCCGCTCCTGACTATTTGATTCTCGTTATTTAACGCATCGGACACGGAAAGCAGTGCCGTATCACGTGTCATCTGATTCACCAGGGTTCTCTCTTTAATGTCACTCAGCTTTAACACTAGCTGTTTTAAGTCATTAAAATTTTGATTACCTGAACTCAGCAAGTAATACATTTCATAGTAGGATGGGTGTAAACCATTTTCAAAATGATCCCTAAACGTGTCAAAAGACATTGTCGGGTCAATTTCTGTTGCCAACGCAAGTAAATCAAAATAATATTTTTTAACATCCTCATTGTCTTGATGTTTTCGTGTATTTAATCGAAACTTTAATTTTCTTAGTGGCTGTTCACCAGAAAATTCTTTTAAAAAGTCTGTTTTTATATTTGTCCATGTTTTTGCCTGGTTTGCCGGTTCGTTAATATAACCATCAAACCAAGTCTGAGCCGGGCCTTCCAGGAAATTTGCTAAGTAGGAAATTTTGTGGTTTTCCGACCAGCTGTTTGCAATCGCTGCTTTTTCATATTTATTTACAAAAATAATAGGAGAGTCAATCGATGGGTTAAAAGTAGGTGGGCATGTAAACTTTAGTGTAGCTGGAGTTTTTGGCTCAGCCAAAGCTACCTGTAAAGTCATGTTAGCCATTGCTGCAAGATTGTTAGGACGTATCACACTGTTTCTCTCTCGAATTACAGGGGGTGGGCAAGGATTATTACAACCTTGTAATAAATCTGTGGGGCGGGATGAGGTAGGCTCTGGCACTACCACTTCTAAGGGACTTTCTTGCCAGAACTCTTCTGATTCTCGCGGTTTAGGCGGAGTCCTACTCAATGAAGCTCTTGGCTTAAAAAACTGTTCTGGGGATCGTGATCCTGCTTTGGAATCTTTAGCTTTCTGAACTCGGGAAGTCGAAGCTTTGGTTGTTTGAATTCGCGGGGTTTCAATTTGAGCACTTACGACAGTTTTTTCGAAAGGGCTGTTCTCGTCCTCACTACTTGTTAAACTGACAATAGAAGTTGTTCTGTCAACTTCTGGGGCACCTGCAGATATCGATGCCTGCACAGAAGCAGAGGAACCGACAGTTGAGCTATGATGTGCGGGTTTAAACTCTCTCAACTCTTTTAAGACTTTTTCGGGGTTTTTCCCTTGGGCTAGTGCTTGTTGCAAAACAAATTTTTCTTTGTCTGATACACTTTGAGCTCTACTGCGAGTTCGTACTCGTGATTTGTCACTTGGTTCACTCATGTAAAATTAATACGAAATGTTTGGCAGTATTTTTAATTATTTCGATTTTTTTTTCCGGACAAAATTTAAACGATTATCTTAAATAATTTGATTATTTCTAGCAATTTCTTTGCGAATTTGCTTATTCATCAAACTAATAATCTTTCTAATGCTAAAATACACCAGCATTAATACCCCCATGCACAAAAAAATAATAATCAAAATTTCTTTAGCCGACCATGAATTATCTTTTTCTTGAGACGCTGTATTAGAAATACCTCCGCTATTACCCGCTTGAGAAATAATAACTTCTTCTTCTTTTGATGAAGAACCCCCCATTTTAAATAGAACGATTCAAATTTAAAAAAATAAAAATTATGTTTTTTCCACCCTGAAACGTAGGCGCCTCCACCATATGTCACGACTAGCGTGACGTGTTGAATTTAATTCAACTTATTTGCCTGGGATCTCGTTTCAGCGTGAAAATAAAACACAGTTAACTCTACCATCAAGTTCTATTGAATACGTACTTAAACCTAACAACTCCTAACTTACTAACTAGTAAAATAACAGGTTTCCTAACCCAACGAAAACGTTACTAACTCCCAATAAAATCATAATAAACCAGGCGTAAATTAATACACAACATAGAAGTACAATAAACATACTTACATCTCTATAGAAGACAGCATCTTGGAGAGGTCACTTGGAGCGCGGTTCGCGATTAACTTTACTTGAGCGTTACGGACATGTCTTTTTGACATTTGCGGTTCGGTCACCAACGTGGTGCACAGCAAAACTGGACTGACTGGACAGAACTGGACTGAACCCCTCTTTAGGGTACAACTTCCTTTTTATAGCATTCCAGACACTGGTTCCACCAATCAAAACTCCCAGACCTGGCCTCGTCTAGCCGACAACTCGTGACAACCTTCGACCCTCGGTACTTGGAAAACATTCCACATTATTTCGCAATTCAGCAAATGCATCTTAATTGCAGTTGCACTCCGACCGCATTCCACAATTTTAATGTTTCCGCTCAAGTAATAAATTTGATTTATTATCCTTCGTGACATTATTTCATACACCCAGAAGGTGCTTTACATGTACCTTACAATTCTGTAAGGTCATCCATGTGGCGGTGGAAGCGGGCAACAACTCCAAATGTGCCCACAACATTAGCAGAGCTGGCTGAAATACTGCAGACAGGTGAGTGGCCTAGGTATAACAGCTGTACTAATGGCCCTTTCTTTTCAGGGACAACTGCGGCTGGTGCTCATAGGGCTGTCGTTTTTGCAAATGAAGATTTCATTCGCAACTTCGGCGACTCTATGTACACCTTCATGGACGGGACGTTTAAAGCAGTACCACGACAACCTGCTTTTGCTCAAATATTCACTATTTTTGCAACATGTATGGACCATGTAAGTGTTTCCAAAAATGTATTTCCTAATTTTTTAAATCCCCCAATAATCATTTTATGCAGCTGTCACCCTTTATACTTTTGCTAATATGAAGTGCTTTTTAAAAGTGTGGAATCTCAGATGATATACAAAATAATATACTATTATTTTCTTTAAAATAGGCATTTCCTGTCATACACATTTTCATGGAAAGGAGGACCAAAGCATTATACGACGTAGTTTTTTTGTATATTTGCCAGGCATTTCCCTCTCTCCTCAACAGAACAATCATAACAGAGAGCTGCGCTTGTAGAATCCCTGCGAGAAAACTATCCACAAGCATCATTAAGAGGGTGCTTCTTCCATTACTGTCACGTTAGTTGGTGTAAAAAAATGATATTTTGCTTTGGAATATAAAGGGTTTAGCATTTTTTTCTTTTTAAAATATGATTTGGCTTATTTTGTCCTTAAAACAATAATCATCCATATTTAATTTTTAATTCTATTCATAGAACACATTAATGTAATGAAAATGGTGAGGTTTTGTTTTTTGTTTATCAATCCCAATCCTCTGACCGGTTTCGCCGTATTACGGCTCATCAGAGAGGCTATAGGGCTTGATAACCAAAGAACAAAACCTTCGTTCCAGTATAGTCAACTGGATGCCAGAAATGATAGTTGTGTGCAACATCTGGTGACATCTGTACTCAACTCTATGAGTTAGAAAGTACAGATGGCGTTCCAAAATCTAGGAACAGCACCATTAATGCCGCATCATTCGGTAAACACCGATCTGATTGGTTGAAAATGGTGAGGTTTTGTTTTTTGTTTATCAATCCCAATCCTCTGACCGGTTTCGCCGTATTACGGCTCATCAGAGAGGCTATAGGCTACACAACTAACATTAATGTAATATTTCCTACATGTGTAATATACAGGGTGATTCACGCTGATGGTAGATATATTAGAAGTATCTAGAGAACCACTAAATACCTATATTTTCGTTGAAATTTGAAGTCTAGCCTAGGTTGGGTCCAAACTCTCTATCTAAAATATTTTGGACTTTGCGGTGTTGCCGCAAAAATATTGAGCTGTTGTTCTCTAGATATTTCTAATATGCCATCACCGTGAATCACCCTGTATAAGTAGATAATCTAAATATGCAATCATTTGACTATCAAAAATCAGATGAGGTTATTTCTTAAACAGGCTGTGATGCGGAAAGCGCGGACCTTAGGAGTAATGAGAGCCGTCGAAGAAAATCCCCACGGAAAGGCTTTACCAGGCCACAGAACCAATAATGTCATGGAAGCCTACCACAGAAGACTGAATGGAAGACTAGTTAGACATCCGGGTATTTGGGATTTGATGGGTAAGACCATTTTGGTTTTAATTATTTTTTTAAAAAATATGCTATATTTATTGGTTTGGTTTTAAGTTGAAACTGAACGAAAGGTGGGCATGTACTTAAAATTTTCTTGAAGCTAATATTAATTATCATGGTAGAATTTTTGCTGTTTTTTACCGTATCTCTGGAATAGAGATGCCCTGATTGTAGAACCGCGGAGATAAATATTGATGAGGGTTTGTGTTTCCTCTGGTTAAGCCATCGGTATGTCAAATTGCTAAGTAAAAATTTAAATTTACCCACTTTACCACCAATTTACCCACCTAACAAATTTGACCGTCTATGCTTACTTACTACAATTATTCTGTAAATTTATCATTAGTCTTTAGAACCTCTGCTAGCACTTTTTTCAAATCTTAATTTTATTTTAGAAACGCTTATCGACATTCAAAATATTGCGATACTGAAACTGCAACAACTGGAACAGCAGGGAAGAGTCTTTCGGGTAGCTAAGCGAAACGAGGTATTTGACAGGCGATTGACCCAGGCATGGGACAAGTTGGCCGCTGGTAGATTTAATTTACAAGACTTCTTCAGGTTTGTTGTGTGTGTTTATGTGTGCTGATCTTCCTGTGAACGAAAACTTTAATCCCTTTTTGTTCTTGTAGGCAAGCTGTTCATTTCATGGAGAACTTCGATGTCCAACTACAAGAATGGAACCAAGACGTACCACCTGAAGAAGAAGAATTTCCCATAAACTTCCCAAATCTTTTTGATCCTCCTGTTCCCCAACAACACATCCCAAACCCTCCTTTACCACCATTTCCATCTCGTTCACCCTCTCCTCTTCCTGACTTTAATATTTCCAATCCAGTTCGTCCAACCCTCCCTCTTAATCTCCCCAGTCCACCGCGTTCACCCTCTCCTCTTCCTGACTTTAACATTTCCAATCCAAGCCGTCCAACCCTTCTTCTTAATCTTCCCAATCCACCGCCTTCGCCCTCTCCTCTTCCTGATATTAACATTTCCAATCCAGGCCGTCCAACCCTCCCTCTTAATCTTCCCAATCCACCTCATTCACATTCTCCTTTCTTTTCACCCCGTTTGCCGTCACCCGAATTTAACTTTCCTATTTGGAACCTCCCAAGTCCTCCTCTCCCTCCCCGTACTCCACCATCTCCAGAGGTACCAGGACAAGGCCAAGGTTTGGACGAAGTCGGGAGCGAAAATGAACCTTGAATAAAATATTAAAGAAATGAATATTGAAGAAAACCGTAAGTATAACTTGAATTTTATATATTATAATTGTTAGAGTAAACAATAATATTTGTAAAGCATGGGAACCTGATCGTCCCACAACACAACACCAGGAAGAGACCAGTTCTCTCCTGTTATGCAAAGTCTGTTTGACAAACGTCGTGCAGTACGTGTTGCATTGTGGGCACGCTTTTTGTGGGAGCTGCACTTCAAGAGTTTTTAATGAAGCAGCTGCGCGATGTCCAGTGTGTCGGATAGTAATAAATAAATCACTAAGGCCACTAGCTCTTTTTTTGTAAATCACAATGTGTAACCACGAGCGCACAGCCGCCCCTGTACCGATGCGCCTAACCTTGCGGAGCGGAGCCTGGATTTGCTGTTGCCGACTGTTGATGCAAATCACGTGGCGAGCGTGGGGGATTCAACAATATATATAAGCGACGCTCCGCAGAGAAAAACGGTGATTCGATCGCGGGCACTAGGTGGAAGTAGCACGCGTCTTTCGTTTTCGTTATTTTATTATCTTTACGTAAACTTTGTTTGAGGGAGTTAATAAACCGATTAATTTATAAACGAGTCTTGTTAACTACGAACCCCACCAAGTTACATTTGGCGCTCAACGTGTGGCTCGATTAAGTGTAAACATTTGTAAAGCAATAGCTATCCAGTGGCGTTGTGATATTAATTTACAGTCTTAGATAAACAATAGCTACGTTTTGGCGTTGTTAGTCAAGTCTATTTTCTATTTGTTTGTTCCGCTACGATTTTAAATAAGCTATTTTTTGGCGTTGTTTGTTGGAATTATCAATACAGTGTGATTCATAGAAATTTTAAATAAGCAATAGCTATTTTTTTGGCGTGTTTGTTGGAATTATCAATACAGTGTGAATAATACTAATTTTAGATAAGCAATAGCTACTTGTTGGCGTTGTTGGTCAAAATTATTTTCAAAATCCGTTTCATTTGATTCAATTTAAGCGGGTGATTTACGCTGTTGGTATTCGATTATCTTAGATAAACAATAGCTATTTATTGGCGTTGTTGGTCGAGATTAGTCAGAATCTTACATTTATTATAGTAAAGCTAAAATATTAACACTGTTTGCTGTAATCAGATATTAAAACGGCTAATCAAACTCCATCTGAATATCGTCGTAGCAGTAGGCTCGCAAATAAGGCAGGAAAAATGACGCAAATGTCAGATTTATGAACAGTTTCAACAACTATTACAAACTATTACGGAAGTAAGGGCCGTTCCCGAAGTTGGACAACATAAAGTTGGAAGCTTTAGTAAATGCACTGCGCGGTTTGAGGGCGAACGGTGTCACACAACAGTAGAAAACTTTATCACTACTATAACTATCTACAAAGATATTGTCACAAGTAGATTCTCGTTAATTAATTTAATACTAACTACTACCAATACGTTAATTACTTAGTCAGCAAATAATCGGCCACTGACCGAAACAAGTCGTTGACCACTCAAATCGAAGAGTAGGCAATTGAAACTTTTAGAACGGAAGCTAGCTAAGGTGTTGCAATCGCCAGTCAGCAATAAGTCATCAATTGTTCGGACAATGATCCAAGTGCTTAGACAAGCAATTAAGAAATTGAACTGACTAAGGGATCGCAATACCTTACAATAAATAGCCGAGAAATTTGGAAAGAAGGGAGAAATTATCCGCGAAATTAAACGGTTCGGTCGCGAAAGTTAAGGGAACTCTACCCTGACATTTACCCTCGTCCAAAATGGTTTGTGAATTAATTATCATGTAAGTACAAACTCTATAATTTGAATTAAACCAACTTCTTATGTCTGACAATGCTTTTTATAAATTCAGTTTTCATTTAATCTTTCTTTATTAGTTTCTCTATGAATAAACGTTGTTGTTTTTGTTATCCAATCTTTGAGTTTAACTTGACCACGACCCCAGCCTACACGTCCCCGCGTTACGACTAAAAATTAGATCGTGACAACTTGGTGGAGGCGCCGGGTATATCATAATTAGTATGTACAACTTTAAAGAAGAAAGTTTAAACTATGAATGAATATACGAGGTTTATAAACGATATCGTAGATGCTAAAAAAAGAATGGACACCCTGTACAATGACGTTTGTTCTAAAAAATTTTTCGAAAAGACTAGTGAAGCAAACGAAATAATTGACCTTTTAAAATACTTCTCAAAAATAAGAATTACTGAAAAGGTATTGGAAACTACGCTGATAGGGAAAACTGTAAACAAGTACAGAAAATTAGGGGGTGCAATAAGTTTCTGGGCTACCAAGATAGTACACAAATGGAAACTCCAGTTAATTATTGAAGAAGAGATGGAAGAGTTTTTCAGTGTAATTAAAACTCCCGAATATTAAAAAGGCGTCTGTCTAAGTGATTAAATAAATTTTTACATATTTTTTCTTTTATTCTTCAAAAGTTGAAAATAGTTTCAGATTTTATTTCAAAAAATGTAAACAAATAAAATAACTGTTTTAAAGTACATATATGATTATATTTGCAATCTGTCCATTCAAGATAATATTTGAAAAAGCATTTGTCTTTATTTGCAGGAATGCTTATCATATGCACAGCAATAATTACCTAGCCCTACCTTTCATGCACCCTTAAATACACATATGATCAATAACTAGATTTTGTCAAAAATAATAAGATGTTGATTTTGAACCTATTATGTATGTCATTATAATAAATATATGCATATTTTTTAAAACGGTTTACTAAACTAAGTTTGCTTATTGGAAAATAATACAACCATTAATAAATAATAATTTATTTGTATTTGTACTTAATTTTTTAACAACAATAATATTATGTAGACAATATAACATTTCAAATTACAAAACAAGTATAATTTCTAATGTAAAGTTGTACAACCCCAGACATAAATTACATTTAAACCAACTTACAATACTGTGATACATGCCTACTTATTTCTAATGTGTAAGTAATAGAGATTATAATTTTCATAGATTCATTTAACTGTTAACTAAAATATTACATATTATAAGTCCTTATCACAGAAAAGTATGTATAGAATTGGAACGTATATACAAACCTACTATACCATAAAAGCAGGTAACATTGGTTGGTTCCACATTGGTATGACCTATATGCAAATAAAAATAAATCATAAGTATTCACTAGAATAAAATGTAGCAACTTTACCTTGAAAACCATATTGAACCACTACCTAAGGTGTCCCCAAGGGTGTCCCTATATACCAAATACTTAAAGAGTAGTATTTTTGGTATTATTCTTTATATCAGATACTGGTAAATCTCTGAGTAAGAGTTAACTAGATCTAGAAACAAAAAAATTAAATGTACACAGAGAATATGAGAAGTAGGTATTAACTATGTAACATATGTATACTTACCATAAGCACATTGTGAACTAAATCAACTAGATTTATACCTCAACAGGTATATGCTGAAGCTGGATGCAGTTTTTTCAAATGTATTTGCCTCTGATGATTTAAAACTAGGTAGATTTCAAAAACGGTTTCCATTTGGTTTTTATTAAATACTGTCTTTCATAATAATTGTGTTACTTAATAAAAGTTCCAGTATACTTCATGCACATTGGCTATATGAGCTGTGTGGGCAGATTATCAAAGATTTTCTGAAACAAAAACGAAAATGTTGAAATTATAAGTCCTACATAATACCATTCCACTTACCTGTTGCAACTTTCTTCAGGAAAACTCGGCTGATGATAAATATAACCATGCCCAACTATAAGTAATCGATTTAACTCTGATTTACCAGTCTAAAACTGTCCAGTAATAAAAATCAATCACAATTTGAGTAAATTTCCAATCAACATGTAAACAAAGCCGCCATTATTAAATATGATTTGCTGTCCGCATTCCACAAATTCCACAAAACCGCGGCCTGCCGAACGCCATTCGGATGACGTCGCGATCTCGCCCGAAGCGACTTCGGGTCGGTTCCGAACCGTCGCCCTTCTGGCCAGTCGCTGTTTTGCGCGTTTCCCTTCTGGCCGGTCGCTGTTTTGCTCGTTTCCCGTTTTGCTCGTTTCCCCCAGCGCCCACCGAACCATTTCGAACGGCTCCGGACGGCCCCGACAACATCGACGCCACGACAGCCGCGGTGAAGCACCCAGCAGAGAAGGTCACGCGTATTTAAGAAATATAATTAACAAAAATTTAGTGACTTCGTTACAACTTAAAAACGATTTACTACAGAAAAAAACGAATTAGATATTTGGATTTTTTGTTAAATTTTCTATGAAAAGTCATGTGTAGCTTTTATAAATAACACAAAAAACAAACAAATCCATACAGAATTAAAAATTAAGTTTCGAAAAGTAGTAGTCCATATGCACACAGTGGAGTAGTGAGTGTAAGTGAAAGCAAAACTCAGAGTCGATCTCCACAAATATTTATTAATAAAGGTTGTTAACTGCCATCATTAATCAAAACCCGAAGAAGTTGAATGATGTAAAAACTGCATGTTTATCTGAAGGAGACCAAATGGACACGAAAGGGACGTCACACAACAAAAAACCGCGGTGGACACTCACAAGTTCGACATTTAACAGATTAAAATGGGGGGCTAACATGCAGTTTTTACATCATTCAACTTCTTCGGTTTTGATTAAGTTTTTTCCCCCTTCAAGAATAAAAAACCGAGCAACTAACTTCATTTTTTGACATCAACACTGGGTTTTGATTAAGTTTTTTTCCCCTTCGAGAATAAAAAACGGAGCAACCTGTCACCTCTGAACCAGAACTGGGTTTTTTGATCAAGGTTTTTTTCCCCCGTGCAGAATAAAAAAACCACCTTAGTACATCTGGGTTCAGCTGTCCCCCCTTTTAGAATGACAGTCAGCAGTACTAGTGATCTAGTTAAGCCTCTGAAGATGGGTGTCTGAATACACCCGAAACATGTTAGGCCTTTNTATTTTGNGANACGCNCTTACCTNGTNGTAGAGGTNGGTCTTGTGTNNTCGAANNNNCGATAGTNGTCNATNACNCTAAAAGAATGAANNCNGTTANTAATGGNAGANATCTTGAGNCNGAAAACCGGGNNGANAAATCGGCGNTCTTACTTACNCGGGTTNATATGNCANTTAGNNNNCACCATAGCGTCNGGACCTTTANNCGAGAGNCNAATACATGTTNATTNATNGNCTCTNNAGNGTAAATACCNNANGATGANGNAGTNACATNGNACACTTGNATTCTCNTNGTGTNCCNGCCCCCCATNCGATACCNNNGANNACAGANNCNCTNAGAAGCGANTNNGTGTTCANAGTGCTGAGGCCTGCAGGNNNTANTCCACCCANNGCCNNATTGAGNGGTGGNTTCTCATCNAAATNATAANATCNGNTNGACCNNACCTNNCGATTATNNTGGTCNGNTAATAACTCGNANNNCACTTCTATTTGNCTNAACTCTGTAGCTCCTCCCGTTACCGAGATATTGAATTTCAAAAAGTACCTAAAAAAACCTCTCTAATACCCCCCATTCTTTCAATTTTTTTGAAAAGTGAAAAATTTTAAAGTGCTTTTTTTGTGCTTATTTCACCTAATTTAATGTTCTTTTGTATAAATATGCCCTTTGCTGTGCATTGGAACCCTTATAGAGCAAAATAAAAATTTGTCAAAATTGCACTTTTGACAAAAATTGAATTTTTCGACTTTTTGAAAAATCGTAGCTCTTTTATTTAAAGTCGCAGGAAATTCGTTCCAACGCCATTCGAAAAAGCATAAAAAATACTACAAAATGGGTTAAAAATGGCCTCTGTAGCTCCTCCCGTTACCGAGATATTGAATTTCAAAAAGTACCTAAAAAACCTCTCTAATACCCCCCCATTCTTTCAATTTTTTTGAAAAGTGAAAAATTTTAAAGTGCTTTTTTTGTGCTTATTTCACCTAATTTAATGTTCTTTTGTATAAATATGCCCTTTGCTGTGCATTGGAACCCTTATAGAGCAAAATAAAAATTTGTCAAAATTGCACTTTTTGCAAAAATTGAATTTTTCACTTTTTGAAAAATCGTAGCTCTTTTATTTAAAGTCGCAGGAAATTCGTTCCAACGCCATTCGAAAAAGCATAAAAAATACTACAAAATGGGTTAAAAATGGCCTCTGTAGCTCTCCCGTTTACCGAGATATTGAATTTCAAAAAGTACCTAAAAAACCTCTCTAATACCCCCCCATTCTTTCAATTTTTTTGAAAAGTGAAAAATTTTAAAGTGCTTTTTTTGTGCTTATTTCACCTAATTTAATGTTCTTTTGTATAAATATGCCCTTTGCTGTGCATTGGAACCCTTATAGAGCAAAATAAAAATTTGTCAAAATTGCACTTTTGACAAAAATTGAATTTTTCGACTTTTTGAAAAATCGTAGCTCTTTTATTTAAAGTCGCAGGAAATTCGTTCCAACGCCATTCGAAAAAGCATAAAAAATACTACAAAATGGGTTAAAAATGGCCTCTGTAGCTCCTCCCGTTACCGAGATATTGAATTTCAAAAAGTACCTAAAAAACCTCTCTAATACCCCCCCATTCTTTCAATTTTTTTGAAAAGTGAAAAATTTTAAAGTGCTTTTTTTGTGCTTATTTCACCTAATTTAATGTTCTTTTGTATAAATATGCCCTTTGCTGTGCATTGGAACCCTTATAGAGCAAAATAAAAATTTGTCAAAATTGCACTTTTGACAAAAATTGAATTTTTCGACTTTTTGAAAAATCGTAGCTCTTTTATTTAAAGTCGCAGGAAATTCGTTCCAACGCCATTCGAAAAAGCATAAAAAATACTACAAAATGGGTTAAAAATGGCCTCTGTAGCTCCTCCCGTTACCGAGATATTGAATTTCAAAAAGTACCTAAAAAACCTCTCTAATACCCCCCCATTCTTTCAATTTTTTTGAAAAGTGAAAAATTTTAAAGTGCTTTTTTTGTGCTTATTTCACCTAATTTAATGTTCTTTTGTATAAATATGCCCTTTGCTGTGCATTGGAACCCTTATAGAGCAAAATAAAAATTTGTCAAAATTGCACTTTTGACAAAAATTGAATTTTTCGACTTTTTGAAAAATCGTAGCTCTTTTATTTAAAGTCGCAGGAAATTCGTTCCAACGCCATTCGAAAAAGCATAAAAAATACTACAAAATGGGTTAAAAATGGCCTCTGTAGCTCCTCCCGTTACCGAGATATTGAATTTCAAAAAGTACCTAAAAAACCTCTCTAATACCCCCCCATTCTTTCAATTTTTTTGAAAAGTGAAAAATTTTAAAGTGCTTTTTTTGTGCTTATTTCACCTAATTTAATGTTCTTTTGTATAAATATGCCCTTTGCTGTGCATTGGAACCCTTATAGAGCAAAATAAAAATTTGTCAAAATTGCACTTTTGACAAAAATTGAATTTTTCGACTTTTTGAAAAATCGTAGCTCTTTTATTTAAAGTCGCAGGAAATTCGTTCCAACGCCATTCGAAAAAGCATAAAAAATACTACAAAATGGGTTAAAAATGGCCTCTGTAGCTCCTCCCGTTACCGAGATATTGAATTTCAAAAAGTACCTAAAAAACCTCTCTAATACCCCCCCATTCTTTCAATTTTTTTGAAAAGTGAAAAATTTTAAAGTGCTTTTTTTGTGCTTATTTCACCTAATTTAATGTTCTTTTGTATAAATATGCCCTTTGCTGTGCATTGGAACCCTTATAGAGCAAAATAAAAATTTGTCAAAATTGCACTTTTGACAAAAATTGAATTTTTCGACTTTTTGAAAAATCGTAGCTCTTTTATTTAAAGTCGCAGGAAATTCGTTCCAACGCCATTCGAAAAAGCATAAAAAATACTACAAAATGGGTTAAAAATGGCCTCTGTAGCTCCTCCCGTTACCGAGATATTGAATTTCAAAAAGTACCTAAAAAACCTCTCTAATACCCCCCCATTCTTTCAATTTTTTTGAAAAGTGAAAAATTTTAAAGTGCTTTTTTTGTGCTTATTTCACCTAATTTAATGTTCTTTTGTATAAATATGCCCTTTGCTGTGCATTGGAACCCTTATAGAGCAAAATAAAAATTTGTCAAAATTGCACTTTTGACAAAAATTGAATTTTTCGACTTTTTGAAAAATCGTAGCTCTTTTATTTAAAGTCGCAGGAAATTCGTTCCAACGCCATTCGAAAAAGCATAAAAAATACTACAAAATGGGTTAAAAATGGCCTCTGTAGCTCCTCCCGTTACCGAGATATTGAATTTCAAAAAGTACCTAAAAAACCTCTCTAATACCCCCCCATTCTTTCAATTTTTTTGAAAAGTGAAAAATTTTAAAGTGCTTTTTTTGTGCTTATTTCACCTAATTTAATGTTCTTTTGTATAAATATGCCCTTTGCTGTGCATTGGAACCCTTATAGAGCAAAATAAAAATTTGTCAAAATTGCACTTTTGACAAAAATTGAATTTTTCGACTTTTTGAAAAATCGTAGCTCTTTTATTTAAAGTCGCAGGAAATTCGTTCCAACGCCATTCGAAAAAGCATAAAAAATACTACAAAATGGGTTAAAAATGGCCTCTGTAGCTCCTCCCGTTACCGAGATATTGAATTTCAAAAAGTACCTAAAAAACCTCTCTAATACCCCCCCATTCTTTCAATTTTTTTGAAAAGTGAAAAATTTTAAAGTGCTTTTTTTGTGCTTATTTCACCTAATTTAATGTTCTTTTGTATAAATATGCCCTTTGCTGTGCATTGGAACCCTTATAGAGCAAAATAAAAATTTGTCAAAATTGCACTTTTGACAAAAATTGAATTTTTCGACTTTTTGAAAAATCGTAGCTCTTTTATTTAAAGTCGCAGGAAATTCGTTCCAACGCCATTCGAAAAAGCATAAAAAATACTACAAAATGGGTTAAAAATGGCCTCTGTAGCTCCTCCCGTTACCGAGATATTGAATTTCAAAAAGTACCTAAAAAACCTCTCTAATACCCCCCATTCTTTCAATTTTTTTGAAAAGTGAAAAATTTTAAAGTGCTTTTTTTGTGCTTATTTCACCTAATTTAATGTTCTTTTGTATAAATATGCCCTTTGCTGTGCATTGGAACCCTTATAGAGCAAAATAAAAATTTGTCAAAATTGCACTTTTGACAAAAATTGAATTTTTCGACTTTTTGAAAAATCGTAGCTCTTTTATTTAAAGTCGCAGGAAATTCGTTCCAACGCCATTCGAAAAAGCATAAAAAATACTACAAAATGGGTTAAAAATGGCCTCTGTAGCTCCTCCCGTTACCGAGATATTGAATTTCAAAAAGTACCTAAAAAACCTCTCTAATACCCCCCCATTCTTTCAATTTTTTTGAAAAGTGAAAAATTTTAAAGTGCTTTTTTTGTGCTTATTTCACCTAATTTAATGTTCTTTTGTATAAATATGCCCTTTGCTGTGCATTGGAACCCTTATAGAGCAAAATAAAAATTTGTCAAAATTGCACTTTTGACAAAAATTGAATTTTTCGACTTTTTGAAAAATCGTAGCTCTTTTATTTAAAGTCGCAGGAAATTCGTTCCAACGCCATTCGAAAAAGCATAAAAAATACTACAAAATGGGTTAAAAATGGCCTCTGTAGCTCCTCCCGTTACCGAGATATTGAATTTCAAAAAGTACCTAAAAAACCTCTCTAATACCCCCCCATTCTTTCAATTTTTTTGAAAAGTGAAAAATTTTAAAGTGCTTTTTTTGTGCTTATTTCACCTAATTTAATGTTCTTTTGTATAAATATGCCCTTTGCTGTGCATTGGAACCCTTATAGAGCAAAATAAAAATTTGTCAAAATTGCACTTTTGACAAAAATTGAATTTTTCGACTTTTTGAAAAATCGTAGCTCTTTTATTTAAAGTCGCAGGAAATTCGTTCCAACGCCATTCGAAAAAGCATAAAAAATACTACAAAATGGGTTAAAAATGGCCTCTGTAGCTCCTCCCGTTACCGAGATATTGAATTTCAAAAAGTACCTAAAAAACCTCTCTAATACCCCCCCATTCTTTCAATTTTTTTGAAAAGTGAAAAATTTTAAAGTGCTTTTTTTGTGCTTATTTCACCTAATTTAATGTTCTTTTGTATAAATATGCCCTTTGCTGTGCATTGGAACCCTTATAGAGCAAAATAAAAATTTGTCAAAATTGCACTTTTGACAAAAATTGAATTTTTCGACTTTTTGAAAAATCGTAGCTCTTTTATTTAAAGTCGCAGGAAATTCGTTCCAACGCCATTCGAAAAAGCATAAAAAATACTACAAAATGGGTTAAAAATGGCCTCTGTAGCTCCTCCCGTTACCGAGATATTGAATTTCAAAAAGTACCTAAAAAACCTCTCTAATACCCCCCCATTCTTTCAATTTTTTTGAAAAGTGAAAAATTTTAAAGTGCTTTTTTTGTGCTTATTTCACCTAATTTAATGTTCTTTTGTATAAATATGCCCTTTGCTGTGCATTGGAACCCTTATAGAGCAAAATAAAAATTTGTCAAAATTGCACTTTTGACAAAAATTGAATTTTTCGACTTTTTGAAAAATCGTAGCTCTTTTATTTAAAGTCGCAGGAAATTCGTTCCAACGCCATTCGAAAAAGCATAAAAAATACTACAAAATGGGTTAAAAATGGCCTCTGTAGCTCCTCCCGTTACCGAGATATTGAATTTCAAAAAGTACCTAAAAAACCTCTCTAATACCCCCCCATTCTTTCAATTTTTTTGAAAAGTGAAAAATTTTAAAGTGCTTTTTTTGTGCTTATTTCACCTAATTTAATGTTCTTTTGTATAAATATGCCCTTTGCTGTGCATTGGAACCCTTATAGAGCAAAATAAAAATTTGTCAAAATTGCACTTTTGACAAAAATTGAATTTTTCGACTTTTTGAAAAATCGTAGCTCTTTTATTTAAAGTCGCAGGAAATTCGTTCCAACGCCATTCGAAAAAGCATAAAAAATACTACAAAATGGGTTAAAAATGGCCTCTGTAGCTCCTCCCGTTACCGAGATATTGAATTTCAAAAAGTACCTAAAAAACCTCTCTAATACCCCCCCATTCTTTCAATTTTTTTGAAAAGTGAAAAATTTTAAAGTGCTTTTTTTGTGCTTATTTCACCTAATTTAATGTTCTTTTGTATAAATATGCCCTTTGCTGTGCATTGGAACCCTTATAGAGCAAAATAAAAATTTGTCAAAATTGCACTTTTGACAAAAATTGAATTTTTCGACTTTTTGAAAAATCGTAGCTCTTTTATTTAAAGTCGCAGGAAATTCGTTCCAACGCCATTCGAAAAAGCATAAAAAATACTACAAAATGGGTTAAAAATGGCCTCTGTAGCTCCTCCCGTTACCGAGATATTGAATTTCAAAAAGTACCTAAAAAACCTCTCTAATACCCCCCCATTCTTTCAATTTTTTTGAAAAGTGAAAAATTTTAAAGTGCTTTTTTTGTGCTTATTTCACCTAATTTAATGTTCTTTTGTATAAATATGCCCTTTGCTGTGCATTGGAACCCTTATAGAGCAAAATAAAAATTTGTCAAAATTGCACTTTTGACAAAAATTGAATTTTTCGACTTTTTGAAAAATCGTAGCTCTTTTATTTAAAGTCGCAGGAAATTCGTTCCAACGCCATTCGAAAAAGCATAAAAAATACTACAAAATGGGTTAAAAATGGCCTCTGTAGCTCCTCCCGTTACCGAGATATTGAATTTCAAAAAGTACCTAAAAAACCTCTCTAATACCCCCCCATTCTTTCAATTTTTTTGAAAAGTGAAAAATTTTAAAGTGCTTTTTTTGTGCTTATTTCACCTAATTTAATGTTCTTTTGTATAAATATGCCCTTTGCTGTGCATTGGAACCCTTATAGAGCAAAATAAAAATTTGTCAAAATTGCACTTTTGACAAAAATTGAATTTTTCGACTTTTTGAAAAATCGTAGCTCTTTTATTTAAAGTCGCAGGAAATTCGTTCCAACGCCATTCGAAAAAGCATAAAAAATACTACAAAATGGGTTAAAAATGGCCTCTGTAGCTCCTCCCGTTACCGAGATATTGAATTTCAAAAAGTACCTAAAAAACCTCTCTAATACCCCCCCATTCTTTCAATTTTTTTGAAAAGTGAAAAATTTTAAAGTGCTTTTTTTGTGCTTATTTCACCTAATTTAATGTTCTTTTGTATAAATATGCCCTTTGCTGTGCATTGGAACCCTTATAGAGCAAAATAAAAATTTGTCAAAATTGCACTTTTGACAAAAATTGAATTTTTCGACTTTTTGAAAAATCGTAGCTCTTTTATTTAAAGTCGCAGGAAATTCGTTCCAACGCCATTCGAAAAAGCATAAAAAATACTACAAAATGGGTTAAAAATGGCCTCTGTAGCTCCTCCCGTTACCGAGATATTGAATTTCAAAAAGTACCTAAAAAACCTCTCTAATACCCCCCCATTCTTTCAATTTTTTTGAAAAGTGAAAAATTTTAAAGTGCTTTTTTTGTGCTTATTTCACCTAATTTAATGTTCTTTTGTATAAATATGCCCTTTGCTGTGCATTGGAACCCTTATAGAGCAAAATAAAAATTTGTCAAAATTGCACTTTTGACAAAAATTGAATTTTTCGACTTTTTGAAAAATCGTAGCTCTTTTATTTAAAGTCGCAGGAAATTCGTTCCAACGCCATTCGAAAAAGCATAAAAAATACTACAAAATGGGTTAAAAATGGCCTCTGTAGCTCCTCCCGTTACCGAGATATTGAATTTCAAAAAGTACCTAAAAAACCTCTCTAATACCCCCCCATTCTTTCAATTTTTTTGAAAAGTGAAAAATTTTAAAGTGCTTTTTTTGTGCTTATTTCACCTAATTTAATGTTCTTTTGTATAAATATGCCCTTTGCTGTGCATTGGAACCCTTATAGAGCAAAATAAAAATTTGTCAAAATTGCACTTTTGACAAAAATTGAATTTTTCGACTTTTTGAAAAATCGTAGCTCTTTTATTTAAAGTCGCAGGAAATTCGTTCCAACGCCATTCGAAAAAGCATAAAAAATACTACAAAATGGGTTAAAAATGGCCTCTGTAGCTCCTCCCGTTACCGAGATATTGAATTTCAAAAAGTACCTAAAAAACCTCTCTAATACCCCCCATTCTTTCAATTTTTTTGAAAAGTGAAAAATTTTAAAGTGCTTTTTTTGTGCTTATTTCACCTAATTTAATGTTCTTTTGTATAAATATGCCCTTTGCTGTGCATTGGAACCCTTATAGAGCAAAATAAAAATTTGTCAAAATTGCACTTTTGACAAAAATTGAATTTTTCGACTTTTTGAAAAATCGTAGCTCTTTTATTTAAAGTCGCAGGAAATTCGTTCCAACGCCATTCGAAAAAGCATAAAAAATACTACAAAATGGGTTAAAAATGGCCTCTGTAGCTCCTCCCGTTACCGAGATATTGAATTTCAAAAAGTACCTAAAAAACCTCTCTAATACCCCCCCATTCTTTCAATTTTTTTGAAAAGTGAAAAATTTTAAAGTGCTTTTTTTGTGCTTATTTCACCTAATTTAATGTTCTTTTGTATAAATATGCCCTTTGCTGTGCATTGGAACCCTTATAGAGCAAAATAAAAATTTGTCAAAATTGCACTTTTGACAAAAATTGAATTTTTCGACTTTTTGAAAAATCGTAGCTCTTTTATTTAAAGTCGCAGGAAATTCGTTCCAACGCCATTCGAAAAAGCATAAAAAATACTACAAAATGGGTTAAAAATGGCCTCTGTAGCTCCTCCCGTTACCGAGATATTGAATTTCAAAAAGTACCTAAAAAACCTCTCTAATACCCCCCCATTCTTTCAATTTTTTTGAAAAGTGAAAAATTTTAAAGTGCTTTTTTTGTGCTTATTTCACCTAATTTAATGTTCTTTTGTATAAATATGCCCTTTGCTGTGCATTGGAACCCTTATAGAGCAAAATAAAAATTTGTCAAAATTGCACTTTTGACAAAAATTGAATTTTTCGACTTTTTGAAAAATCGTAGCTCTTTTATTTAAAGTCGCAGGAAATTCGTTCCAACGCCATTCGAAAAAGCATAAAAAATACTACAAAATGGGTTAAAAATGGCCTCTGTAGCTCCTCCCGTTACCGAGATATTGAATTTCAAAAAGTACCTAAAAAACCTCTCTAATACCCCCCCATTCTTTCAATTTTTTTGAAAAGTGAAAAATTTTAAAGTGCTTTTTTTGTGCTTATTTCACCTAATTTAATGTTCTTTTGTATAAATATGCCCTTTGCTGTGCATTGGAACCCTTATAGAGCAAAATAAAAATTTGTCAAAATTGCACTTTTGACAAAAATTGAATTTTTCGACTTTTTGAAAAATCGTAGCTCTTTTATTTAAAGTCGCAGGAAATTCGTTCCAACGCCATTCGAAAAAGCATAAAAAATACTACAAAATGGGTTAAAAATGGCCTCTGTAGCTCCTCCCGTTACCGAGATATTGAATTTCAAAAAGTACCTAAAAAACCTCTCTAATACCCCCCCATTCTTTCAATTTTTTTGAAAAGTGAAAAATTTTAAAGTGCTTTTTTTGTGCTTATTTCACCTAATTTAATGTTCTTTTGTATAAATATGCCCTTTGCTGTGCATTGGAACCCTTATAGAGCAAAATAAAAATTTGTCAAAATTGCACTTTTGACAAAAATTGAATTTTTCGACTTTTTGAAAAATCGTAGCTCTTTTATTTAAAGTCGCAGGAAATTCGTTCCAACGCCATTCGAAAAAGCATAAAAAATACTACAAAATGGGTTAAAAATGGCCTCTGTAGCTCCTCCCGTTACCGAGATATTGAATTTCAAAAAGTACCTAAAAAACCTCTCTAATACCCCCCCATTCTTTCAATTTTTTTGAAAAGTGAAAAATTTTAAAGTGCTTTTTTTGTGCTTATTTCACCTAATTTAATGTTCTTTTGTATAAATATGCCCTTTGCTGTGCATTGGAACCCTTATAGAGCAAAATAAAAATTTGTCAAAATTGCACTTTTGACAAAAATTGAATTTTTCGACTTTTTGAAAAATCGTAGCTCTTTTATTTAAAGTCGCAGGAAATTCGTTCCAACGCCATTCGAAAAAGCATAAAAAATACTACAAAATGGGTTAAAAATGGCCTCTGTAGCTCCTCCCGTTACCGAGATATTGAATTTCAAAAAGTACCTAAAAAACCTCTCTAATACCCCCCCATTCTTTCAATTTTTTTGAAAAGTGAAAAATTTTAAAGTGCTTTTTTTGTGCTTATTTCACCTAATTTAATGTTCTTTTGTATAAATATGCCCTTTGCTGTGCATTGGAACCCTTATAGAGCAAAATAAAAATTTGTCAAAATTGCACTTTTGACAAAAATTGAATTTTTCGACTTTTTGAAAAATCGTAGCTCTTTTATTTAAAGTCGCAGGAAATTCGTTCCAACGCCATTCGAAAAAGCATAAAAAATACTACAAAATGGGTTAAAAATGGCCTCTGTAGCTCCTCCCGTTACCGAGATATTGAATTTCAAAAAGTACCTAAAAAACCTCTCTAATACCCCCCCATTCTTTCAATTTTTTTGAAAAGTGAAAAATTTTAAAGTGCTTTTTTTGTGCTTATTTCACCTAATTTAATGTTCTTTTGTATAAATATGCCCTTTGCTGTGCATTGGAACCCTTATAGAGCAAAATAAAAATTTGTCAAAATTGCACTTTTGACAAAAATTGAATTTTTCGACTTTTTGAAAAATCGTAGCTCTTTTATTTAAAGTCGCAGGAAATTCGTTCCAACGCCATTCGAAAAAGCATAAAAAATACTACAAAATGGGTTAAAAATGGCCTCTGTAGCTCCTCCCGTTACCGAGATATTGAATTTCAAAAAGTACCTAAAAAACCTCTCTAATACCCCCCCATTCTTTCAATTTTTTTGAAAAGTGAAAAATTTTAAAGTGCTTTTTTTGTGCTTATTTCACCTAATTTAATGTTCTTTTGTATAAATATGCCCTTTGCTGTGCATTGGAACCCTTATAGAGCAAAATAAAAATTTGTCAAAATTGCACTTTTGACAAAAATTGAATTTTTCGACTTTTTGAAAAATCGTAGCTCTTTTATTTAAAGTCGCAGGAAATTCGTTCCAACGCCATTCGAAAAAGCATAAAAAATACTACAAAATGGGTTAAAAATGGCCTCTGTAGCTCCTCCCGTTACCGAGATATTGAATTTCAAAAAGTACCTAAAAAACCTCTCTAATACCCCCCCATTCTTTCAATTTTTTTGAAAAGTGAAAAATTTTAAAGTGCTTTTTTTGTGCTTATTTCACCTAATTTAATGTTCTTTTGTATAAATATGCCCTTTGCTGTGCATTGGAACCCTTATAGAGCAAAATAAAAATTTGTCAAAATTGCACTTTTGACAAAAATTGAATTTTTCGACTTTTTGAAAAATCGTAGCTCTTTTATTTAAAGTCGCAGGAAATTCGTTCCAACGCCATTCGAAAAAGCATAAAAAATACTACAAAATGGGTTAAAAATGGCCTCTGTAGCTCCTCCCGTTACCGAGATATTGAATTTCAAAAAGTACCTAAAAAACCTCTCTAATACCCCCCCATTCTTTCAATTTTTTTGAAAAGTGAAAAATTTTAAAGTGCTTTTTTTGTGCTTATTTCACCTAATTTAATGTTCTTTTGTATAAATATGCCCTTTGCTGTGCATTGGAACCCTTATAGAGCAAAATAAAAATTTGTCAAAATTGCACTTTTGACAAAAATTGAATTTTTCGACTTTTTGAAAAATCGTAGCTCTTTTATTTAAAGTCGCAGGAAATTCGTTCCAACGCCATTCGAAAAAGCATAAAAAATACTACAAAATGGGTTAAAAATGGCCTCTGTAGCTCCTCCCGTTACCGAGATATTGAATTTCAAAAAGTACCTAAAAAACCTCTCTAATACCCCCCCATTCTTTCAATTTTTTTGAAAAGTGAAAAATTTTAAAGTGCTTTTTTTGTGCTTATTTCACCTAATTTAATGTTCTTTTGTATAAATATGCCCTTTGCTGTGCATTGGAACCCTTATAGAGCAAAATAAAAATTTGTCAAAATTGCACTTTTGACAAAAATTGAATTTTTCGACTTTTTGAAAAATCGTAGCTCTTTTATTTAAAGTCGCAGGAAATTCGTTCCAACGCCATTCGAAAAAGCATAAAAAATACTACAAAATGGGTTAAAAATGGCCTCTGTAGCTCCTCCCGTTACCGAGATATTGAATTTCAAAAAGTACCTAAAAAACCTCTCTAATACCCCCCCATTCTTTCAATTTTTTTGAAAAGTGAAAAATTTTAAAGTGCTTTTTTTGTGCTTATTTCACCTAATTTAATGTTCTTTTGTATAAATATGCCCTTTGCTGTGCATTGGAACCCTTATAGAGCAAAATAAAAATTTGTCAAAATTGCACTTTTGACAAAAATTGAATTTTTCGACTTTTTGAAAAATCGTAGCTCTTTTATTTAAAGTCGCAGGAAATTCGTTCCAACGCCATTCGAAAAAGCATAAAAAATACTACAAAATGGGTTAAAAATGGCCTCTGTAGCTCCTCCCGTTACCGAGATATTGAATTTCAAAAAGTACCTAAAAAACCTCTCTAATACCCCCCCATTCTTTCAATTTTTTTGAAAAGTGAAAAATTTTAAAGTGCTTTTTTTGTGCTTATTTCACCTAATTTAATGTTCTTTTGTATAAATATGCCCTTTGCTGTGCATTGGAACCCTTATAGAGCAAAATAAAAATTTGTCAAAATTGCACTTTTGACAAAAATTGAATTTTTCGACTTTTTGAAAAATCGTAGCTCTTTTATTTAAAGTCGCAGGAAATTCGTTCCAACGCCATTCGAAAAAGCATAAAAAATACTACAAAATGGGTTAAAAATGGCCTCTGTAGCTCCTCCCGTTACCGAGATATTGAATTTCAAAAAGTACCTAAAAAACCTCTCTAATACCCCCCCATTCTTTCAATTTTTTTGAAAAGTGAAAAATTTTAAAGTGCTTTTTTTGTGCTTATTTCACCTAATTTAATGTTCTTTTGTATAAATATGCCCTTTGCTGTGCATTGGAACCCTTATAGAGCAAAATAAAAATTTGTCAAAATTGCACTTTTGACAAAAATTGAATTTTTCGACTTTTTGAAAAATCGTAGCTCTTTTATTTAAAGTCGCAGGAAATTCGTTCCAACGCCATTCGAAAAAGCATAAAAAATACTACAAAATGGGTTAAAAATGGCCTCTGTAGCTCCTCCCGTTACCGAGATATTGAATTTCAAAAAGTACCTAAAAAACCTCTCTAATACCCCCCCATTCTTTCAATTTTTTTGAAAAGTGAAAAATTTTAAAGTGCTTTTTTTGTGCTTATTTCACCTAATTTAATGTTCTTTTGTATAAATATGCCCTTTGCTGTGCATTGGAACCCTTATAGAGCAAAATAAAAATTTGTCAAAATTGCACTTTTGACAAAAATTGAATTTTTCGACTTTTTGAAAAATCGTAGCTCTTTTATTTAAAGTCGCAGGAAATTCGTTCCAACGCCATTCGAAAAAGCATAAAAAATACTACAAAATGGGTTAAAAATGGCCTCTGTAGCTCCTCCCGTTACCGAGATATTGAATTTCAAAAAGTACCTAAAAAACCTCTCTAATACCCCCCCATTCTTTCAATTTTTTTGAAAAGTGAAAAATTTTAAAGTGCTTTTTTTGTGCTTATTTCACCTAATTTAATGTTCTTTTGTATAAATATGCCCTTTGCTGTGCATTGGAACCCTTATAGAGCAAAATAAAAATTTGTCAAAATTGCACTTTTGACAAAAATTGAATTTTTCGACTTTTTGAAAAATCGTAGCTCTTTTATTTAAAGTCGCAGGAAATTCGTTCCAACGCCATTCGAAAAAGCATAAAAAATACTACAAAATGGGTTAAAAATGGCCTCTGTAGCTCCTCCCGTTACCGAGATATTGAATTTCAAAAAGTACCTAAAAAACCTCTCTAATACCCCCCCATTCTTTCAATTTTTTTGAAAAGTGAAAAATTTTAAAGTGCTTTTTTTGTGCTTATTTCACCTAATTTAATGTTCTTTTGTATAAATATGCCCTTTGCTGTGCATTGGAACCCTTATAGAGCAAAATAAAAATTTGTCAAAATTGCACTTTTGACAAAAATTGAATTTTTCGACTTTTTGAAAAATCGTAGCTCTTTTATTTAAAGTCGCAGGAAATTCGTTCCAACGCCATTCGAAAAAGCATAAAAAATACTACAAAATGGGTTAAAAATGGCCTCTGTAGCTCCTCCCGTTACCGAGATATTGAATTTCAAAAAGTACCTAAAAAACCTCTCTAATACCCCCCCATTCTTTCAATTTTTTTGAAAAGTGAAAAATTTTAAAGTGCTTTTTTTGTGCTTATTTCACCTAATTTAATGTTCTTTTGTATAAATATGCCCTTTGCTGTGCATTGGAACCCTTATAGAGCAAAATAAAAATTTGTCAAAATTGCACTTTTGACAAAAATTGAATTTTTCGACTTTTTGAAAAATCGTAGCTCTTTTATTTAAAGTCGCAGGAAATTCGTTCCAACGCCATTCGAAAAAGCATAAAAAATACTACAAAATGGGTTAAAAATGGCCTCTGTAGCTCCTCCCGTTACCGAGATATTGAATTTCAAAAAGTACCTAAAAAACCTCTCTAATACCCCCCCATTCTTTCAATTTTTTTGAAAAGTGAAAAATTTTAAAGTGCTTTTTTTGTGCTTATTTCACCTAATTTAATGTTCTTTTGTATAAATATGCCCTTTGCTGTGCATTGGAACCCTTATAGAGCAAAATAAAAATTTGTCAAAATTGCACTTTTGACAAAAATTGAATTTTTCGACTTTTTGAAAAATCGTAGCTCTTTTATTTAAAGTCGCAGGAAATTCGTTCCAACGCCATTCGAAAAAGCATAAAAAATACTACAAAATGGGTTAAAAATGGCCTCTGTAGCTCCTCCCGTTACCGAGATATTGAATTTCAAAAAGTACCTAAAAAACCTCTCTAATACCCCCCCATTCTTTCAATTTTTTTGAAAAGTGAAAAATTTTAAAGTGCTTTTTTTGTGCTTATTTCACCTAATTTAATGTTCTTTTGTATAAATATGCCCTTTGCTGTGCATTGGAACCCTTATAGAGCAAAATAAAAATTTGTCAAAATTGCACTTTTGACAAAAATTGAATTTTTCGACTTTTTGAAAAATCGTAGCTCTTTTATTTAAAGTCGCAGGAAATTCGTTCCAACGCCATTCGAAAAAGCATAAAAAATACTACAAAATGGGTTAAAAATGGCCTCTGTAGCTCCTCCCGTTACCGAGATATTGAATTTCAAAAAGTACCTAAAAAACCTCTCTAATACCCCCCCATTCTTTCAATTTTTTTGAAAAGTGAAAAATTTTAAAGTGCTTTTTTTGTGCTTATTTCACCTAATTTAATGTTCTTTTGTATAAATATGCCCTTTGCTGTGCATTGGAACCCTTATAGAGCAAAATAAAAATTTGTCAAAATTGCACTTTTGACAAAAATTGAATTTTTCGACTTTTTGAAAAATCGTAGCTCTTTTATTTAAAGTCGCAGGAAATTCGTTCCAACGCCATTCGAAAAAGCATAAAAAATACTACAAAATGGGTTAAAAATGGCCTCTGTAGCTCCTCCCGTTACCGAGATATTGAATTTCAAAAAGTACCTAAAAAACCTCTCTAATACCCCCCCATTCTTTCAATTTTTTTGAAAAGTGAAAAATTTTAAAGTGCTTTTTTTGTGCTTATTTCACCTAATTTAATGTTCTTTTGTATAAATATGCCCTTTGCTGTGCATTGGAACCCTTATAGAGCAAAATAAAAATTTGTCAAAATTGCACTTTTGACAAAAATTGAATTTTTCGACTTTTTGAAAAATCGTAGCTCTTTTATTTAAAGTCGCAGGAAATTCGTTCCAACGCCATTCGAAAAAGCATAAAAAATACTACAAAATGGGTTAAAAATGGCCTCTGTAGCTCCTCCCGTTACCGAGATATTGAATTTCAAAAAGTACCTAAAAAACCTCTCTAATACCCCCCCATTCTTTCAATTTTTTTGAAAAGTGAAAAATTTTAAAGTGCTTTTTTTGTGCTTATTTCACCTAATTTAATGTTCTTTTGTATAAATATGCCCTTTGCTGTGCATTGGAACCCTTATAGAGCAAAATAAAAATTTGTCAAAATTGCACTTTTGACAAAAATTGAATTTTTCGACTTTTTGAAAAATCGTAGCTCTTTTATTTAAAGTCGCAGGAAATTCGTTCCAACGCCATTCGAAAAAGCATAAAAAATACTACAAAATGGGTTAAAAATGGCCTCTGTAGCTCCTCCCGTTACCGAGATATTGAATTTCAAAAAGTACCTAAAAAACCTCTCTAATACCCCCCCATTCTTTCAATTTTTTTGAAAAGTGAAAAATTTTAAAGTGCTTTTTTTGTGCTTATTTCACCTAATTTAATGTTCTTTTGTATAAATATGCCCTTTGCTGTGCATTGGAACCCTTATAGAGCAAAATAAAAATTTGTCAAAATTGCACTTTTGACAAAAATTGAATTTTTCGACTTTTTGAAAAATCGTAGCTCTTTTATTTAAAGTCGCAGGAAATTCGTTCCAACGCCATTCGAAAAAGCATAAAAAATACTACAAAATGGGTTAAAAATGGCCTCTGTAGCTCCTCCCGTTACCGAGATATTGAATTTCAAAAAGTACCTAAAAAACCTCTCTAATACCCCCCCATTCTTTCAATTTTTTTGAAAAGTGAAAAATTTTAAAGTGCTTTTTTTGTGCTTATTTCACCTAATTTAATGTTCTTTTGTATAAATATGCCCTTTGCTGTGCATTGGAACCCTTATAGAGCAAAATAAAAATTTGTCAAAATTGCACTTTTGACAAAAATTGAATTTTTCGACTTTTTGAAAAATCGTAGCTCTTTTATTTAAAGTCGCAGGAAATTCGTTCCAACGCCATTCGAAAAAGCATAAAAAATACTACAAAATGGGTTAAAAATGGCCTCTGTAGCTCCTCCCGTTACCGAGATATTGAATTTCAAAAAGTACCTAAAAAACCTCTCTAATACCCCCCCATTCTTTCAATTTTTTTGAAAAGTGAAAAATTTTAAAGTGCTTTTTTTGTGCTTATTTCACCTAATTTAATGTTCTTTTGTATAAATATGCCCTTTGCTGTGCATTGGAACCCTTATAGAGCAAAATAAAAATTTGTCAAAATTGCACTTTTGACAAAAATTGAATTTTTCGACTTTTTGAAAAATCGTAGCTCTTTTATTTAAAGTCGCAGGAAATTCGTTCCAACGCCATTCGAAAAAGCATAAAAAATACTACAAAATGGGTTAAAAATGGCCTCTGTAGCTCCTCCCGTTACCGAGATATTGAATTTCAAAAAGTACCTAAAAAACCTCTCTAATACCCCCCCATTCTTTCAATTTTTTTGAAAAGTGAAAAATTTTAAAGTGCTTTTTTTGTGCTTATTTCACCTAATTTAATGTTCTTTTGTATAAATATGCCCTTTGCTGTGCATTGGAACCCTTATAGAGCAAAATAAAAATTTGTCAAAATTGCACTTTGACAAAAATTGTGAAAAATCAGCTCTTTTATTTAAAGTCGCAGGAAATTCGTTCCAACGCCATAGAAAAGCATAAAAAATACTACAAAATGCAACCGAATATTGAATTTCAAAAAGTACCTAAAAAACCTCTCTAATACCCCCCCATTCTTTTTTTTTGAAAAGTGAAAAATTTTAAAGTGCTTTTTTTGTGCTTATTTCACCTAATTTAATGTTCTTTTGTATAAATATGCCCTTTGCTGTGCATTGGAACCCTTATAGAGCAAAATAAAAATTTGTCAAAATTGCACTTTTGACAAAAATTGAATTTTTCGACTTTTTGAAAAATCGTAGCTCTTTTATTTAAAGTCGCAGGAAATTCGTTCCAACGCCATTCGAAAAAGCATAAAAAATACTACAAAATGGGTTAAAAATGGCCTCTGTAGCTCCTCCCGTTACCGAGATATTGAATTTCAAAAAGTACCTAAAAAACCTCTCTAATACCCCCCCATTCTTTCAATTTTTTTGAAAAGTGAAAAATTTTAAAGTGCTTTTTTTGTGCTTATTTCACCTAATTTAATGTTCTTTTGTATAAATATGCCCTTTGCTGTGCATTGGAACCCTTATAGAGCAAAATAAAAATTTGTCAAAATTGCACTTTTGACAAAAATTGAATTTTTCGACTTTTTGAAAAATCGTAGCTCTTTTATTTAAAGTCGCAGGAAATTCGTTCCAACGCCATTCGAAAAAGCATAAAAAATACTACAAAATGGGTTAAAAATGGCCTCTGTAGCTCCTCCCGTTACCGAGATATTGAATTTCAAAAAGTACCTAAAAAACCTCTCTAATACCCCCCCATTCTTTCAATTTTTTTGAAAAGTGAAAAATTTTAAAGTGCTTTTTTTGTGCTTATTTCACCTAATTTAATGTTCTTTTGTATAAATATGCCCTTTGCTGTGCATTGGAACCCTTATAGAGCAAAATAAAAATTTGTCAAAATTGCACTTTTGACAAAAATTGAATTTTTCGACTTTTTGAAAAATCGTAGCTCTTTTATTTAAAGTCGCAGGAAATTCGTTCCAACGCCATTCGAAAAAGCATAAAAAATACTACAAAATGGGTTAAAAATGGCCTCTGTAGCTCCTCCCGTTACCGAGATATTGAATTTCAAAAAGTACCTAAAAAACCTCTCTAATACCCCCCCATTCTTTCAATTTTTTTGAAAAGTGAAAAATTTTAAAGTGCTTTTTTTGTGCTTATTTCACCTAATTTAATGTTCTTTTGTATAAATATGCCCTTTGCTGTGCATTGGAACCCTTATAGAGCAAAATAAAAATTTGTCAAAATTGCACTTTTGACAAAAATTGAATTTTTCGACTTTTTGAAAAATCGTAGCTCTTTTATTTAAAGTCGCAGGAAATTCGTTCCAACGCCATTCGAAAAAGCATAAAAAATACTACAAAATGGGTTAAAAATGGCCTCTGTAGCTCCTCCCGTTACCGAGATATTGAATTTCAAAAAGTACCTAAAAAACCTCTCTAATACCCCCCCATTCTTTCAATTTTTTTGAAAAGTGAAAAATTTTAAAGTGCTTTTTTTGTGCTTATTTCACCTAATTTAATGTTCTTTTGTATAAATATGCCCTTTGCTGTGCATTGGAACCCTTATAGAGCAAAATAAAAATTTGTCAAAATTGCACTTTTGACAAAAATTGAATTTTTCGACTTTTTGAAAAATCGTAGCTCTTTTATTTAAAGTCGCAGGAAATTCGTTCCAACGCCATTCGAAAAAGCATAAAAAATACTACAAAATGGGTTAAAAATGGCCTCTGTAGCTCCTCCCGTTACCGAGATATTGAATTTCAAAAAGTACCTAAAAAACCTCTCTAATACCCCCCCATTCTTTCAATTTTTTTGAAAAGTGAAAAATTTTAAAGTGCTTTTTTTGTGCTTATTTCACCTAATTTAATGTTCTTTTGTATAAATATGCCCTTTGCTGTGCATTGGAACCCTTATAGAGCAAAATAAAAATTTGTCAAAATTGCACTTTTGACAAAAATTGAATTTTTCGACTTTTTGAAAAATCGTAGCTCTTTTATTTAAAGTCGCAGGAAATTCGTTCCAACGCCATTCGAAAAAGCATAAAAAATACTACAAAATGGGTTAAAAATGGCCTCTGTAGCTCCTCCCGTTACCGAGATATTGAATTTCAAAAAGTACCTAAAAAACCTCTCTAATACCCCCCCATTCTTTCAATTTTTTTGAAAAGTGAAAAATTTTAAAGTGCTTTTTTTGTGCTTATTTCACCTAATTTAATGTTCTTTTGTATAAATATGCCCTTTGCTGTGCATTGGAACCCTTATAGAGCAAAATAAAAATTTGTCAAAATTGCACTTTTGACAAAAATTGAATTTTTCGACTTTTTGAAAAATCGTAGCTCTTTTATTTAAAGTCGCAGGAAATTCGTTCCAACGCCATTCGAAAAAGCATAAAAAATACTACAAAATGGGTTAAAAATGGCCTCTGTAGCTCCTCCCGTTACCGAGATATTGAATTTCAAAAAGTACCTAAAAAACCTCTCTAATACCCCCCCATTCTTTCAATTTTTTTGAAAAGTGAAAAATTTTAAAGTGCTTTTTTTGTGCTTATTTCACCTAATTTAATGTTCTTTTGTATAAATATGCCCTTTGCTGTGCATTGGAACCCTTATAGAGCAAAATAAAAATTTGTCAAAATTGCACTTTTGACAAAAATTGAATTTTTCGACTTTTTGAAAAATCGTAGCTCTTTTATTTAAAGTCGCAGGAAATTCGTTCCAACGCCATTCGAAAAAGCATAAAAAATACTACAAAATGGGTTAAAAATGGCCTCTGTAGCTCCTCCCGTTACCGAGATATTGAATTTCAAAAAGTACCTAAAAAACCTCTCTAATACCCCCCCATTCTTTCAATTTTTTTGAAAAGTGAAAAATTTTAAAGTGCTTTTTTTGTGCTTATTTCACCTAATTTAATGTTCTTTTGTATAAATATGCCCTTTGCTGTGCATTGGAACCCTTATAGAGCAAAATAAAAATTTGTCAAAATTGCACTTTTGACAAAAATTGAATTTTTCGACTTTTTGAAAAATCGTAGCTCTTTTATTTAAAGTCGCAGGAAATTCGTTCCAACGCCATTCGAAAAAGCATAAAAAATACTACAAAATGGGTTAAAAATGGCCTCTGTAGCTCCTCCCGTTACCGAGATATTGAATTTCAAAAAGTACCTAAAAAACCTCTCTAATACCCCCCCATTCTTTCAATTTTTTTGAAAAGTGAAAAATTTTAAAGTGCTTTTTTTGTGCTTATTTCACCTAATTTAATGTTCTTTTGTATAAATATGCCCTTTGCTGTGCATTGGAACCCTTATAGAGCAAAATAAAAATTTGTCAAAATTGCACTTTTGACAAAAATTGAATTTTTCGACTTTTTGAAAAATCGTAGCTCTTTTATTTAAAGTCGCAGGAAATTCGTTCCAACGCCATTCGAAAAAGCATAAAAAATACTACAAAATGGGTTAAAAATGGCCTCTGTAGCTCCTCCCGTTACCGAGATATTGAATTTCAAAAAGTACCTAAAAAACCTCTCTAATACCCCCCCATTCTTTCAATTTTTTTGAAAAGTGAAAAATTTTAAAGTGCTTTTTTTGTGCTTATTTCACCTAATTTAATGTTCTTTTGTATAAATATGCCCTTTGCTGTGCATTGGAACCCTTATAGAGCAAAATAAAAATTTGTCAAAATTGCACTTTTGACAAAAATTGAATTTTTCGACTTTTTGAAAAATCGTAGCTCTTTTATTTAAAGTCGCAGGAAATTCGTTCCAACGCCATTCGAAAAAGCATAAAAAATACTACAAAATGGGTTAAAAATGGCCTCTGTAGCTCCTCCCGTTACCGAGATATTGAATTTCAAAAAGTACCTAAAAAACCTCTCTAATACCCCCCCATTCTTTCAATTTTTTTGAAAAGTGAAAAATTTTAAAGTGCTTTTTTTGTGCTTATTTCACCTAATTTAATGTTCTTTTGTATAAATATGCCCTTTGCTGTGCATTGGAACCCTTATAGAGCAAAATAAAAATTTGTCAAAATTGCACTTTTGACAAAAATTGAATTTTTCGACTTTTTGAAAAATCGTAGCTCTTTTATTTAAAGTCGCAGGAAATTCGTTCCAACGCCATTCGAAAAAGCATAAAAAATACTACAAAATGGGTTAAAAATGGCCTCTGTAGCTCCTCCCGTTACCGAGATATTGAATTTCAAAAAGTACCTAAAAAACCTCTCTAATACCCCCCCATTCTTTCAATTTTTTTGAAAAGTGAAAAATTTTAAAGTGCTTTTTTTGTGCTTATTTCACCTAATTTAATGTTCTTTTGTATAAATATGCCCTTTGCTGTGCATTGGAACCCTTATAGAGCAAAATAAAAATTTGTCAAAATTGCACTTTTGACAAAAATTGAATTTTTCGACTTTTTGAAAAATCGTAGCTCTTTTATTTAAAGTCGCAGGAAATTCGTTCCAACGCCATTCGAAAAAGCATAAAAAATACTACAAAATGGGTTAAAAATGGCCTCTGTAGCTCCTCCCGTTACCGAGATATTGAATTTCAAAAAGTACCTAAAAAACCTCTCTAATACCCCCCCATTCTTTCAATTTTTTTGAAAAGTGAAAAATTTTAAAGTGCTTTTTTTGTGCTTATTTCACCTAATTTAATGTTCTTTTGTATAAATATGCCCTTTGCTGTGCATTGGAACCCTTATAGAGCAAAATAAAAATTTGTCAAAATTGCACTTTTGACAAAAATTGAATTTTTCGACTTTTTGAAAAATCGTAGCTCTTTTATTTAAAGTCGCAGGAAATTCGTTCCAACGCCATTCGAAAAAGCATAAAAAATACTACAAAATGGGTTAAAAATGGCCTCTGTAGCTCCTCCCGTTACCGAGATATTGAATTTCAAAAAGTACCTAAAAAACCTCTCTAATACCCCCCCATTCTTTCAATTTTTTTGAAAAGTGAAAAATTTTAAAGTGCTTTTTTTGTGCTTATTTCACCTAATTTAATGTTCTTTTGTATAAATATGCCCTTTGCTGTGCATTGGAACCCTTATAGAGCAAAATAAAAATTTGTCAAAATTGCACTTTTGACAAAAATTGAATTTTTCGACTTTTTGAAAAATCGTAGCTCTTTTATTTAAAGTCGCAGGAAATTCGTTCCAACGCCATTCGAAAAAGCATAAAAAATACTACAAAATGGGTTAAAAATGGCCTCTGTAGCTCCTCCCGTTACCGAGATATTGAATTTCAAAAAGTACCTAAAAAACCTCTCTAATACCCCCCCATTCTTTCAATTTTTTTGAAAAGTGAAAAATTTTAAAGTGCTTTTTTTGTGCTTATTTCACCTAATTTAATGTTCTTTTGTATAAATATGCCCTTTGCTGTGCATTGGAACCCTTATAGAGCAAAATAAAAATTTGTCAAAATTGCACTTTTGACAAAAATTGAATTTTTCGACTTTTTGAAAAATCGTAGCTCTTTTATTTAAAGTCGCAGGAAATTCGTTCCAACGCCATTCGAAAAAGCATAAAAAATACTACAAAATGGGTTAAAAATGGCCTCTGTAGCTCCTCCCGTTACCGAGATATTGAATTTCAAAAAGTACCTAAAAAACCTCTCTAATACCCCCCCATTCTTTCAATTTTTTTGAAAAGTGAAAAATTTTAAAGTGCTTTTTTTGTGCTTATTTCACCTAATTTAATGTTCTTTTGTATAAATATGCCCTTTGCTGTGCATTGGAACCCTTATAGAGCAAAATAAAAATTTGTCAAAATTGCACTTTTGACAAAAATTGAATTTTTCGACTTTTTGAAAAATCGTAGCTCTTTTATTTAAAGTCGCAGGAAATTCGTTCCAACGCCATTCGAAAAAGCATAAAAAATACTACAAAATGGGTTAAAAATGGCCTCTGTAGCTCCTCCCGTTACCGAGATATTGAATTTCAAAAAGTACCTAAAAAACCTCTCTAATACCCCCCCATTCTTTCAATTTTTTTGAAAAGTGAAAAATTTTAAAGTGCTTTTTTTGTGCTTATTTCACCTAATTTAATGTTCTTTTGTATAAATATGCCCTTTGCTGTGCATTGGAACCCTTATAGAGCAAAATAAAAATTTGTCAAAATTGCACTTTTGACAAAAATTGAATTTTTCGACTTTTTGAAAAATCGTAGCTCTTTTATTTAAAGTCGCAGGAAATTCGTTCCAACGCCATTCGAAAAAGCATAAAAAATACTACAAAATGGGTTAAAAATGGCCTCTGTAGCTCCTCCCGTTACCGAGATATTGAATTTCAAAAAGTACCTAAAAAACCTCTCTAATACCCCCCCATTCTTTCAATTTTTTTGAAAAGTGAAAAATTTTAAAGTGCTTTTTTTGTGCTTATTTCACCTAATTTAATGTTCTTTTGTATAAATATGCCCTTTGCTGTGCATTGGAACCCTTATAGAGCAAAATAAAAATTTGTCAAAATTGCACTTTTGACAAAAATTGAATTTTTCGACTTTTTGAAAAATCGTAGCTCTTTTATTTAAAGTCGCAGGAAATTCGTTCCAACGCCATTCGAAAAAGCATAAAAAATACTACAAAATGGGTTAAAAATGGCCTCTGTAGCTCCTCCCGTTACCGAGATATTGAATTTCAAAAAGTACCTAAAAAACCTCTCTAATACCCCCCCATTCTTTCAATTTTTTTGAAAAGTGAAAAATTTTAAAGTGCTTTTTTTGTGCTTATTTCACCTAATTTAATGTTCTTTTGTATAAATATGCCCTTTGCTGTGCATTGGAACCCTTATAGAGCAAAATAAAAATTTGTCAAAATTGCACTTTTGACAAAAATTGAATTTTTCGACTTTTTGAAAAATCGTAGCTCTTTTATTTAAAGTCGCAGGAAATTCGTTCCAACGCCATTCGAAAAAGCATAAAAAATACTACAAAATGGGTTAAAAATGGCCTCTGTAGCTCCTCCCGTTACCGAGATATTGAATTTCAAAAAGTACCTAAAAAACCTCTCTAATACCCCCCCATTCTTTCAATTTTTTTGAAAAGTGAAAAATTTTAAAGTGCTTTTTTTGTGCTTATTTCACCTAATTTAATGTTCTTTTGTATAAATATGCCCTTTGCTGTGCATTGGAACCCTTATAGAGCAAAATAAAAATTTGTCAAAATTGCACTTTTGACAAAAATTGAATTTTTCGACTTTTTGAAAAATCGTAGCTCTTTTATTTAAAGTCGCAGGAAATTCGTTCCAACGCCATTTCGAAAGGAGAATAAAAAATACTACAAAATGAGTTGAAACTGGACTCTCATAACTCTTCCCGTTTACCGAGATATTGAATTTCAAAAAGTACCTAAAAAACCTCTCTAATACCCCCCCATTCTTTAAATTTTTTTTGAAAAGTGAAAAATTTTAAAGTGCTTTTTTTGTTCTTATTTCACTTAATTTAATGTTCTTTTGTATAAATATGCCCATTGCTGTGCCATTGGAACCCTTTATAGAGCAATTTTAAGACAAATTGGTCAAATTTGCATACTAAATTTGACAAAAATTGAAATATTTTCGACAAAAATGAAAAATCTGTAGTTCTTTTAATATATACAGTCGCAGGAAATTCTTTTTCCAACGTCCCATTTCGAAAAAGCATAAAAAAAACAACGAAAATGGGTTAAAAATGGCCTCTGTAGCTCCTCCCGTTACCGAGATATTGAATTTCAAAAAGTACCTAAAAAACCTCTCTAATACCCCCCGCATTCTTTCAAATTTTTTGAAAAGTGAAAAATTTTAAAGTGCTTTTTTTGTGCTTATTTCACCTAATTTAAATGTTCTTTTGTATAAATTTGCCCTTTGCTGTGCATTGGAACCCTTATAGAGCAAAATAAAAATTTTTTCAAAATTGCACTTTTGACAAAAATTGAATTTTTCGACTTTTTGAAAAATCGTAGTTCTTTTATTTAAAGTCGCAGGAAATTCGTTCCAACGCCATTCGAAAAAGCATAAAAAATACAACAAAATGAGGTTAAAAAAAGGCCTCTGTAGCTCCTCCCAGTTACCGAGATATTGAATTTCAAAAAGTACCTAAAAAACCTCTCTAATACCCCCCCATTCTTTAAATTTTTTTGAAAAGTGAAAAATTTTAAAGTGTTTTTTTTTTTCGTGCTTATTTCACCTAATTTAATGTTCTTTTGTATAAATATGCCCTTTGCTGTGCATTGGAACCCTTATAAGCAAAAATAAAAATTTGTCAAAATTGCACTTTTGACAAAAATTGAATTTTTCGACTTTTTGAAAAAATCGTAGCTCTTTTATTTAAAGTCGCAGGAAATTCGTTCCAACGCCATTCGAAAAGCATAAAAAATACTACAAAATGGGTTAAAAATGGCCTCTGTAGCTCCTCCCGTTACCGAGATATTGAATTTCAAAAAGTACCTAAAAAACCTCTCTAATACCCCCCCATTCTTTCAAATTTTTTTGAAAAGTGAAAAATTTTAAAGTGCTTTTTTTGTGCTTATTTCACCTAATTTAATGTTCTTTTGTATAAATATGCCCTTTGCTGTGCATTGGAACCCTTATAGAGCAAAATAAAAATTTGTCAAAATTGCACTTTTGACAAAAATTGAATTTTTCGACTTTTTGAAAAATCGTAGCTCTTTTATTTAAAGTCGCAGGAAATTCGTTCCAACGCCATTCGAAAAAGCATAAAAAATACTACAAAATGGGTTAAAAATGGCCTCTGTAGCTCCTCCCGTTACCGAGATATTGAATTTCAAAAAGTACCTAAAAAACCTCTCTAATACCCCCCCATTCTTTCAATTTTTTTGAAAAGTGAAAAATTTTAAAGTGCTTTTTTTGTGCTTATTTCACCTAATTTAATGTTCTTTTGTATAAATATGCCCTTTGCTGTGCATTGGAACCCTTATAGAGCAAAATAAAATTTGTCAAAATTGCACTTTTGACAAAAATTGAATTTTTCGACATTTTTGAAAAATCGTAGCTCTTTTATTTAAAGTCGCAGGAAATTCGTTCCAACGCCATTCGAAAAAGCATAAAAAATACTACAAAATGGGTTAAAACTGGCCTCTGTAGCTCCTCCCGTTACCGAGATATTGAATTTCAAAAAGTACCTAAAAAACCTCTCTAATACCCCCCCATTCTTTCAATTTTTTTGAAAAGTGAAAAATTTTAAAGTGCTTTTTTGTGTGCTTATTTCACCTAATTTAATGTTCTTTTGTATAAATATGCCCTTTGCTGTGCATTGGAACCCTTATAGAGCAAAATAAAAATTTGTCAAAATTGCACTTTTGACAAAATTGAATTTTTTCGACTTTTTGAAAAATCGTAGCTCTTTTATTTAAAGTCGCAGGAAATTCGTTCCAACGCCATTCGAAAAAGCATAAAAAATACTACAAAATGGGTTAAAAATGGCCTCTGTACTCCTCCCGTTACCGAGATATTGAATTTCAAAAAGTACCTAAAAAACCTCTCTAATACCCCCCCATTCTTTCAATTTTTTTGAAAAGTGAAAAATTTTAAAGTGCTTTTTTTGTGCTTATTTCACCTAATTTAATGTTCTTTTGTATAAATATGCCCTTTGCTGTGCATTGGAACCCTTATAGAGCAAAATAAAAATTTGTCAAAATTGCACTTTTGACAAAAAATGAATTTTTAGACTTTTTGAAAAATCGTAGCTCTTTTATTTAAATTCGCAGGAAATTCGTTCCAACGCCATTCGAAAAAGCATAAAAAATACTACAAAATGGTTAAAAATGGCCTCTGTAGCTCCTCCCGTTACCGAGATATTGAATTTCAAAAAGTACCTAAAAAACCTCTCTAATACCCCCCCATTCTTTCAATTTTTTTGAAAAGTGAAAAATTTTAAAGTGCTTTTTTTGTGCTTATTTCACCTAATTTAATGTTCTTTTGTATAAATATGCCCTTTGCTGTGCATTGGAACCCTTATAGAGCAAAATAAAAAATTGTCAAAATTGCACTTTTGACAAAAATTGAATTTTTCGACTTTTTGAAAAATCGTAGCTCTTTTATTTAAAGTCGCAGGAAATTCGTTCCAACGCCATTCGAAAAAGCATAAAAAATACTACAAAATGGGTTAAAAATGGCCTCTGTAGCTCCTCCCGTTACCGAGATATTGAATTTCAAAAAGTACCTAAAAAACCTCTCTAATACCCCCCCATTCTTTAAATTTTTTTGAAAAGTGAAAAATTTTAAAGTGCTTTTTTTTGTGCTTATTTCACCTAATTTAATGTTCTTTTGTATAAATATGCCCTTTGCTGTGCATTGGAACCCTTATAGAGCAAAATAAAAAATTGTCAAAATTGCACTTTTTGACAAAAATGTAGCTCTCTTTATTTTCAATTATTTTTCGACTTTTTGAAAAATCGTAAAAATCTTAGTTTTATTTGGGTGAAGTCGCAGGAAATTTTTTTTCGTTCCAAATCGCCATTCGAAAAAGCATAAAAAATACTACAAAATGGGTTAAAAATGGATAAAAAATACTCTGTAAAAATGGCTCCTCCCGTTTACCGAGATATTGAATTTCAAAAAGTACCTAAAAAACCTCTCTAATACCCCCCCATTCTTTAAATTTTTTTGAAAAGTGAAAAATTTTAAAGTGCTTTTTTTGTGCTTATTTCACCTAATTTAATGTTCTTTTGTATAAATATGCCCTTTGCTGTGCATTGGAACCCTTATAGAGCAAAATAAAAATTTGTCAAAATTGCACTTTTGACAAAAATTGAATTTTTCGACTTTTTGAAAAATCGTAGCTCTTTTATTTAAAGTCGCAGGAAATTCGTTCCAACGCCATTCGAAAAAGCATAAAAAATACTACAAAATGGGTTAAAAATGGCCTCTGTAGCTCCTCCCGTTACCGAGATATTGAATTTCAAAAAGTACCTAAAAAACCTCTCTAATACCCCCCCATTCTTTAAATTTTTTTGAAAAGTGAAAAATTTTAAAGTGCTTTTTTTGTGCTTATTTCACCTAATTTAATGTTCTTTTGTATAAATATGCCCTTTGCTGTGCATTGGAACCCTTATAGAGCAAAATAAAAATTTGTCAAAATTGCACTTTTGACAAAAATAGAATTTTTCGACTTTTTGAAAAATCGTAGCTCTTTTATTTAAAGTCGCAGGAAATTCGTTCCAACGCCATTCGAAAAAGCATAAAAAATACTACAAAATGGGTTAAAAATGGCCTCTGTAGCTCCTCCCGTTACCGAGATATTGAATTTCAAAAAGTACCTAAAAAACCTCTCTAATACCCCCCCATTCTTCCAATTTTTTTGAAAAGTGAAAAATTTTTAAAGTGCTTTTTTTGTGCTTATTTCACCTAATTTAATGTTCTTTTGTATAAATATGCCCTTTGCTGTGCATTGGAACCCTTATAGAGCAAAATAAAAATTTGTCAAAATTGCACTTTTGACAAAAATTGAATTTTTCGACTTTTTGAAAAATCGTAGCTCTTTTATTTAAAGTCGCAGGAAATTCGTTCCAACGCCATTCGAAAAAGCATAAAAAATACTACAAAATGGGTTAAAAATGGCCTCTGTAGCTCCTCCCGTTACCGAGATATTGAATTTCAAAAAGTACCTAAAAAACCTCTCTAATACCCCCCCATTCTTTCAATTTTTTTGAAAAGTGAAAAATTTTAAAGTGCTTTTTTTCGAACTTTTTGTGCTTATTTCACCTAATTTAATGTTCTTTTGTATAAATAATGTGCCCTTTGCTGTGCATTGGAACCCTTATAGAGCAAAATAAAAATTTGTCAAAATTGCACTTTTGACAAAAATTGAATTTTTCGACTTTTTGAAAAATCGTAGCTCTTTTATTTAAAGTCGCAGGAAATTCGTTCCAATGCCATTCGAAAAAGCATAAAAAATACTACAAAATGGGTTAAAAATGGCCTCTGTAGCTCCTCCCGTTACCGAGATATTGAATTTCAAAAAGTACCTAAAAAACCTCTCTAATACCCCCCCATTCTTTCAATTTTTTTGAAAAGTGAAAAATTTTAAAGTGCTTTTTTTGTGCTTATTTCACCTAATTTAATGTTCTTTTGTATAAATATGCCCTTTGCTGTGCATTGGAACCCTTATAGAGCAAAATAAAAATTTGTCAAAATTGCACTTTTGACAAAAATTTAATTTTTCGACTTTTTGAAAAATCGTAGCTCTTTTATTTAAAGTCGCAGGAAATTCGTTCCAACGCCATTCGAAAAAGCATAAAAAATACTACAAAATGGGTTGAAAATGGCCTCTGTAGCTCCTCCCGTTACCGAGATATTGAATTTCAAAAAGTACCTAAAAAACCTCTCTAATACCCCCCCATTCTTTCAATTTTTTTGAAAAGTGAAAAATTTTAAAGTGCTTTTTTTGTGCTTATTTCACCTAATTTAATGTTCTTTTGTATAAATATGCCCTTTGCTGTGCATTGGAACCCTTATAGAGCAAAATAAAAATTTGTCAAAATTGCACTTTTGACAAAAATTGAATTTTTCGACTTTTTGAAAAATCGTAGCTCTTTTATTTAAAGTCGCAGGAAATTCGTTCCAACGCCATTCGAAAAAGCATAAAAAATACTACAAAATGGGTTAAAAATGGCCTCTGTAGCTCCTCCCGTTACCGAGATATTGAATTTCAAAAAGTACCTAAAAAACCTCTCTAATACCCCCCCATTCTTTCAATTTTTTTGAAAAGTGAAAAATTTTAAAGTGCTTTTTTTGTGCTTATTTCACCTAATTTAATGTTCTTTTGTATAAATATGCCCTTTGCTGTGCATTGGAACCCTTATAGAGCAAAATAAAAATTTGTCAAAATTGCACTTTTGACAAAAATTGAATTTTTCGACTTTTTGAAAAATCGTAGCTCTTTTATTTAAAGTCGCAGGAAATTCGTTCCAACGCCATTCGAAAAAGCATAAAAAATACTACAAAATGGGTTAAAAATGGCCTCTGTAGCTCCTCCCGTTACCGAGATATTGAATTTCAAAAAGTACCTAAAAAACCTCTCTAATACCCCCCCATTCTTTAAATTTTTTTGAAAAGTGAAAAATTTTAAAGTGCTTTTTTTGTGCTTATTTCACCTAATTTAATGTTCTTTTGTATAAATATGCCCTTTGCTGTGCATTGGAACCCTTATAGAGCAAAATAAAAATTTGTCAAAATTGCACTTTTGACAAAAATTTAATTTTTCGACTTTTTGAAAAATCGTAGCTCTTTTATTTAAAGTCGCAGGAAATTCGTTCCAACGCCATTCGAAAAAGCATAAAAAATACTACAAAATGGGTTAAAAATGGCCTCTGTAGCTCCTCCCGTTACCGAGATATTGAATTTCAAAAAGTACCTAAAAAACCTCTCTAATACCCCCCCATTCTTTCAATTTTTTTGAAAAGTGAAAAATTTTAAAGTGCTTTTTTTGTGCTTATTTCACCTAATTTAATGTTCTTTTGTATAAATATGCCCTTTGCTGTGCATTGGAACCCTTATAGAGCAAAATAAAAATTTGTCAAAATTGCACTTTTGACAAAAATTGAATTTTTCGACTTTTTGAAAAATCGTAGCTCTTTTATTTAAAGTCGCAGGAAATTCGTTCCAATGCCATTCGAAAAAGCATAAAAAATACTACAAAATGGGTTAAAAATGGCCTCTGTAGCTCCTCCCGTTACCGAGATATTGAATTTCAAAAAGTACCTAAAAAACCTCTCTAATACCCCCCCATTCTTTCAATTTTTTTGAAAAGTGAAAAATTTTAAAGTGCTTTTTTTGTGCTTATTTCACCTAATTTAATGTTCTTTTGTATAAATATGCCCTTTGCTGTGCATTGGAACCCTTATAGAGCAAAATAAAAATTTGTCAAAATTGCACTTTTGACAAAAATTGAATTTTTCGACTTTTTGAAAAATCGTAGCTCTTTTATTTAAAGTCGCAGGAAATTCGTTCCAACGCCATTCGAAAAAGCATAAAAAATACTACAAAATGGGTTAAAAATGGCCTCTGTAGCTCCTCCCGTTACCGAGATATTGAATTTCAAAAAGTACCTAAAAAACCTCTCTAATACCCCCCATTCTTTAATTTTTTTGAAAAGTGAAAAATTTTAAAGTGCTTTTTTTGTGCTTATTTCACCTAATTTAATGTTCTTTTGTATAAATATGCCCTTTGCTGTGCATTGGAACCCTTATAGAGCAAAATAAAAATTTGTCAAAATTGCACTTTTGACAAAAATTGAATTTTTCGACTTTTTGAAAAATCGTAGCTCTTTTATTTAAAGTCGCAGGAAATTCGTTCCAACGCCATTCGAAAAAGCATAAAAAATACTACAAAATGGGTTAAAAATGGCCTCTGTAGCTCCTCCCGTTACCGAGATATTGAATTTCAAAAAGTACCTAAAAAACCTCTCTAATACCCCCCCATTCTTTAAATTTTTTTGAAAAGTGAAAAATTTTAAAGTGCTTTTTTTGTGCTTATTTCACCTAATTTAATGTTCTTTTGTATAAATATGCCCTTTGCTGTGCATTGGAACCCTTATAGAGCAAAATAAAAATTTGTCAAAATTGCACTTTTGACAAAAATTGAATTTTTCGACTTTTTGAAAAATCGTAGCTCTTTTATTTAAAGTCGCAGGAAATTCGTTCCAACGCCATTCGAAAAAGCATAAAAAATACTACAAAATGGGTTAAAAATGGCCTCTGTAGCTCCTCCCGTTACCGAGATATTGAATTTCAAAAAGTACCTAAAAAACCTCTCTAATACCCCCCCATTCTTTAAATTTTTTTGAAAAGTGAAAAATTTTAAAGTGCTTTTTTTGTGCTTATTTCACCTAATTTAATGTTCTTTTGTATAAATATGCCCTTTGCTGTGCATTGGAACCCTTATAGAGCAAAATAAAAATTTGTCAAAATTGCACTTTTGACAAAAATTGAATTTTTCGACTTTTTGAAAAATCGTAGCTCTTTTATTTAAAGTCGCAGGAAATTCGTTCCAACGCCATTCGAAAAAGCATAAAAAATACTACAAAATGGGTTAAAAATGGCCTCTGTAGCTCCTCCCGTTACCGAGATATTGAATTTCAAAAAGTACCTAAAAAACCTCTCTAATACCCCCCCATTCTTTCAATTTTTTTGAAAAGTGAAAAATTTTAAAGTGCTTTTTTTGTGCTTATTTCACCTAATTTAATGTTCTTTTGTATAAATATGCCCTTTGCTGTGCATTGGAACCCTTATAGAGCAAAATAAAAATTTGTCAAAATTGCACTTTTGACAAAAATTGAATTTTTCGACTTTTTGAAAAATCGTAGCTCTTTTATTTAAAGTCGCAGGAAATTCGTTCCAACGCCATTCGAAAAAGCATAAAAAATACTACAAAATGGGTTAAAAATGGCCTCTGTAGCTCCTCCCGTTACCGAGATATTGAATTTCAAAAAGTACCTAAAAAACCTCTCTAATACCCCCCCATTCTTTAATTTTTTTGAAAAGTGAAAAATTTTAAAGTGCTTTTTTTGTGCTTATTTCACCTAATTTAATGTTCTTTTGTATAAATATGCCCTTTGCTGTGCATTGGAACCCTTATAGAGCAAAATAAAAATTTGTCAAAATTGCACTTTTGACAAAAATTGAATTTTTCGACTTTTTGAAAAATCGTAGCTCTTTTATTTAAAGTCGCAGGAAATTCGTTCCAACGCCATTCGAAAAAGCATAAAAAATACTACAAAATGGGTTAAAAATGGCCTCTGTAGCTCCTCCCGTTACCGAGATATTGAATTTCAAAAAGTACCTAAAAAACCTCTCTAATACCCCCCCATTCTTTCAATTTTTTTGAAAAGTGAAAAATTTTAAAGTGCTTTTTTTGTGCTTATTTCACCTAATTTAATGTTCTTTTGTATAAATATGCCCTTTGCTGTGCATTGGAACCCTTATAGAGCAAAATAAAAATTTGTCAAAATTGCACTTTTGACAAAAATTGAATTTTTCGACTTTTTGAAAAATCGTAGCTCTTTTATTTAAAGTCGCAGGAAATTCGTTCCAACGCCATTCGAAAAAGCATAAAAAATACTACAAAATGGGTTAAAATGGCCTCTGTAGCTCCTCCCGTTACCGAGATATTGAATTTCAAAAAGTACCTAAAAAACCTCTCTAATACCCCCCCATTCTTTAAATTTTTTTGAAAAGTGAAAAATTTTAAAGTGCTTTTTTTGTGCTTATTTCACCTAATTTAATGTTCTTTTGTATAAATATGCCCTTTGCTGTGCATTGGAACCCTTATAGAGCAAAATAAAAATTTGTCAAAATTGCACTTTTGACAAAAATTGAATTTTTCGACTTTTTGAAAAATCGTAGCTCTTTTATTTAAAGTCGCAGGAAATTCGTTCCAACGCCATTCGAAAAAGCATAAAAAATACTACAAAATGGGTTAAAAATGGCCTCTGTAGCTCCTCCCGTTACCGAGATATTGAATTTCAAAAAGTACCTAAAAAACCTCTCTAATACCCCCCCATTCTTTCAATTTTTTTGAAAAGTGAAAAATTTTAAAGTGCTTTTTTTGTGCTTATTTCACCTAATTTAATGTTCTTTTGTATAAATATGCCCTTTGCTGTGCATTGGAACCCTTATAGAGCAAAATAAAAAATTTGTCAAAATTGCACTTTTGACAAAAATTGAATTTTTCGACTTTTTGAAAAATCGTAGCTCTTTTATTTAAAGTCGCAGGAAATTCGTTCCAACGCCATTCGAAAAAGCATAAAAAATACTACAAAATGGGTTAAAAATGGCCTCTGTAGCTCCTCCCGTTACCGAGATATTGAATTTCAAAAAGTACCTAAAAAACCTCTCTAATACCCCCCCATTCTTTCAATTTTTTTGAAAAGTGAAAAATTTTAAAGTGCTTTTTTTGTGCTTATTTCACCTAATTTAATGTTCTTTTGTATAAATATGCCCTTTGCTGTGCATTGGAACCCTTATAGAGCAAAATAAAAATTTGTCAAAATTGCACTTTTGACAAAAATTGAATTTTTCGACTTTTTGAAAAATCGTAGCTCTTTTATTTAAAGTCGCAGGAAATTCGTTACAACGCCATTCGAAAAAGCATAAAAAATACTACAAAATGGGTTAAAAATGGCCTCTGTAGCTCCTCCCGTTACCGAGATATTGAATTTCAAAAAGTACCTAAAAAACCTCTCTAATACCCCCCCATTCTTTAAATTTTTTTGAAAAATGAAAAATTTTTAAGTGTTTTTTTTGTACTTATTTCACCTAATTTAAGGTCGTTTAGTATAAATATGCTCTTTGCTGTGCATTGGAACCCTCCTGGAGCAAAATAAAAAATTGATAAAATTGCACTTTTTGCAAAAATGAATTTTTTTCAATTTTTGAATGATTGTAACTTTTTTATTTGAACTCTTATACATTTTGATAAAACGCCATTAGAAAGAGGATAAAAAATACTACAAAATGAGCCAAAACTGGACTCTCTAGCTTTTCAGGTTACCGAGATATTGAATTTAAAAAAGTAGTAAAAAAAGACCCCTAATACCCCCCATCCTTTCAATTTTTTTGAAAAATAAAAAATTTTAAAGTGCTTTTTTTGTACTTATTTCACCTAATTTAAGGTCGTTTGGTATAAATATGCTCTTTGCTGTGCATTGGAACCCTCCTGGAGCAAAATAAAAAATTGCCAAAATTGCACTTTTTGCAAAAAGAAACTTTTTCAATTTTTGAATGATTGTAACTTTTTTATTTGAACTCTGATAGATTTCGCTAGAACGCCATTAGAAAGAGGATAAAAAATACTACAAAATGAGCCAAAACTGGACTCTCTAGCTTTTCAGGTTCCCGAGATATTGAATTTAAAAAAGTAGTAAAAAAAGACCCCTAATACCCCCATCCTTTCAATTTTTTTGAAAAATAAAAAATTTCAATGTGCTTTTTTTGTACTTATTTCACCTAATTTAAGGTCGTTTGGTATAAATATGCTCTTTGCTGCGCATTGGAACCCTCCTGGAGCAAAATAAAAAATTGCCAAAATTGCACTTTTTGCAAAAAGAAACTTTTTCAATTTTTGAATGATTGTAACTTTTTTATTTGAACTCTGATAGATTTCGCTAGAACGCCATTAGAAAGAGGATAAAAAATACTACAAAATGAGCCAAAACTGGACTCTCTAGCTTTTCAGGTTACCGAGATATTGAGTTTCAAAAAGTAGTAAAAAAAGACCCCTAATACCCCCCATTCTTTCAATTTTTTTGAAAAATGAAACATTTTAAAGTTTTATTTTTGTACTTATTTCACCTAATTTAAGTTCGTTTGGTATAAATATGCCGTTTGCTGTGCATTGGAACCCTCCTGGAGCAAAATAAATTGCCAAAATTGCACTTTTTGCAAAAATGAAATTGCCAAAATTGCACTTTTTGCAAAAATAATTTTTTTTCAATTTTTGAATGATTGTAACTTCTTTATTTGAACTCTGATAGATTTCGCTAGAACGCCATTAGAAAGAGGATAAAAAATACTACAAAATGAGCCAAAACTGGACTCTCTAGCTTTTCAGGTTACCGAGATATTGAGTTTCAAAAAGTAGTAAAAAAAGACCCCTAATACCCCCCCATCTTTCAATTTTTTTGAAAAATGAAAAATTTTAAAGTGCTTTTTTTGTACTTATTTCACCTAATTTAAGTTTGTTTTGTATAAATATGCCGTTTGCTGTGCATTGAAACCCTCCTGAAGCAAAATAAAAAATTGCCAAAATTGCACTTTTTGCTAAAAGGAATTTTTTCAATTTTTGAATGATTGTAACTTCTTTATTTGAACTCTGATAGATTTCGCTAAAACGCCATTAGAAAGAGGATAAAAAATACTACAAAATGAGCAAAAACTGGACTCTCTATCTTTTCAGGTTACCGAGATATTGAATTTCAAAAAGTATTAAAAAAGGACCTCTAATACCACCCTATTTTTTAAATTTTTTTGAAAAATGAAAAATTTCAAAGTGCTTTTTTTACACTTATTTCACCTAATTTAAATTCGTTTGGTATAAATATGCCGTTTGCTGTGCATTGGAACCCTCCTGGAGCAAAATAAAAAATTGACAATATTGCACTTTTTGCAAAAATGAAATTTTTTCAGTTTTTGAATGATTGTAACTTTTTTATTTGAACTCTGATAGATTTTTCTAGAACGCCATTAGAAAGAGGATAAAAAATACTACAAAATGAGCAAAATCTGGACTCTCTAGCTTTTCAGGTTACCGGGATATTGAGTTTCAAAAAGTAGTGAAAAAAGACCCCTAATACCCCCCCATTCTTTCAATTTTTTTGAAAAATAAAAAATTTCAATGTGCTTTTTTTGTACTTATTTCACCTAATTTAAGGTCGTTTGGTATAAATATGCTCTTTGCTGCGCATTGAAACCCTCCTGGAGCAAAATAAAAAATTGACAAAATTGCACTTTTTGCAAAAATGAAATTTTTTCAGTTTTTGAATGATTGTAACTTTTTTATTTGAACTCTTATACATTTTGATAAAACGCCATTAGAAAGAGGATAAAAAACACTACAAAATGAGCCAAAACTGGACTCTCTAGCTTTTCAGGTTCCCGAGATACTGAATTTAAAAAAGTAGTAAAAAAAGACCCCTAATACCACCCATCTTTTCAATTTTTTTGAAAAATAAAAAATTTCAAAGTGCTTTTTTTGTACTTATTTCACCTAATTTAAGGTCGTTTGGTATAAATATGCTCTTTGCTGCGCATTGGAACCCTCCTGGAGCAAAATAAAAAATTGACAAAATTGCACTTTTTGCAAAAATGAAATTTTTTCAATTTTTGAAAATTTTACATGCACAAATCGTTATTTGTATACCTAGGCCGTGAAATGGTATTTTTTCACAGTTTTTATCAGATCCATAAAGATAAAAAAAAATAAATATAATAGTAATAAAAAAAATGATTTTTTTGGACAAATGATATAGCAATAAAATGCATTAGCATTGCTATCTCGGAAACTATAGTTGATTGAGTTTTAGTTAAATGGAGACAAAGTTGCGCATTTGATGCGCAATAATTGATTTGATCTGAATAATTTGTTATAAAAATGCAAAATTTTTTTTTATTGGTCACAATCAGAATTGACTCCCATAGAGGCCTTACAACAGCAACTGACATTGGCAATTGAAAAATGTACACCGACAATAAAAAACTCATTCTACCAGCATACATTACCCAAATTCATTTTAAGACTTATCAAGCATAAAAGAGAACTGTACAGACTATACACACAAACACAAAACAACGAACTAAAACGAACACTTAACCATCTTAACAGGAACATTAAAACTCTAATTGAACAATACCGACAAGACTAATGGCTTGGAGCGTGCCAAGAAATAGAAAAAGACCGAGGCAAGTCATATTGTAAAAAAAATAAAAAGCTGGCGCAGTACAAAAAAACTAATAATATGGGCACTATTGACGAAAACGGAATAGAACGCCACACTGACAAAGACAAAGCTGACGCGTTTGCCAGACACTTTCATAGAGCTTTCAGCATATCGACTAACCCTAACGTTGACAATAACAACTGGAACACCATTAACAATTGGTACTCAAACTTCTTTGAAAACTCATCACAAAACACTTACAAACTAATTACAGACACAGAATATAACGAGGCAATATCTCACATCAAAAACACAGCACCGGGAAAAGACAAAATAAAAGCCAAAATACTTAAAAGCCTATCTCAAGAAGCCGACAATCTGATCCTTACCCAACTTAACCACTGCATTGCAACAAACAAAATTCCAAAAACATGGAAAAATGGCATAGTAATTCCCATACCAAAAAACGGAGTGGACAACACACATACACAAAACTACAGACCAATAACATTACTCCCGGTATTGAGCAAAGTTTACGAACACATAATAAAAAACAGACTGCAAAAATTAATTAGACAACATATCCCCGCATACCAATTCGGTTTCAAAGAGAATCACTCCACTATTCATCCACTTTTTGTCTTAACAAACAACATCCAAACTACTCACCTTAACGACGGCAAATCAGCATGTTTATTTATGGACATCAACAAAGCCTTTGATAGTGTCTGGCATAAGGGCTTACTGTATAGGGCGAGTTATCGATAGAGTAAAGTTCATTATCTCATTTGTTTGGAGAAATAACAACAAAAAACTAAAAAAGTTAAATACAAGAGTTTTAGAGAATATTAAGATGCATAATTTAAAATTACTTTTGAATATACAGGGTGGTTCATAAAGACGTGGCATGTAAAATATTAGTTTTTTTTTTTAAATAGAACCCCCTATTTCTTTAAACATTTTTATTTTCTCCATGGAATTCTAAAAATATTTTGTTAATAATGTCATACACCTAAACCTAATAAAAGTGATGGGAAAGAACACACAGCCTTCTCCACAAAAAATTTATTCAAACCCCCCAAAAAAGTTAGAGGGGTCGCTCGACATATGTTTCGGGCACATAAGTACCCATCTTCAGGAGCTCATATGACAAGGTGAAACGCCGGCTATCTTTCTTTAACGGGGAGACAGCAAGACCCAAGTTTAAAATTAGTATGCCGTAAGGCCAAACATTACTGTTGTACTTAAAGAAGTTTAAAAAATCTTATTATGGAGAAAACACTAAAACTAAAGTAACACTAAATAATTAACATTATGTGTTAAGTAGGTCGGGGCGACCCTTAGAATTTAGAATTAATATTAAAATTTAAATTAAAAACAGAACCTGTTCTGTTAGCTTCGTGCAACTGGGCATTAGTTAAGATAATTGAAATTTTAATTCTAAATTCTAAGGGTCGCCCCGACCTACTTAACACTCTCCTGCTCACTACTATAGGGCAGTTCGTAAATTTTTAAACCGTTACCCACAAAAATGGATCGGTAGTAGTGAATTCATAGGGTGGCCCCTTCGATCATGTGACTTTTATGGCGCTACATTAAAGACCCCGTTTATGTGAATCGCCCTACAACAGCAGAAGATATGGAATAGGATACGCAATGCCTGCATGACAATAACACCTGTAATGCCGTAAGGGCCGTTCAACAAAATATACTTAAAAGACTTAACATGTGTATTCAAGTAGACGGTCATATATTCGAACACTTATTACGCCCTAATAATTAAAAATAAGTTAGTTAAAATAGTTATTTATGTTTATAGGTTTTTTCTTTAATTTAGTGCTAACAAAAAACGAAGGAAAAAATTAAAAAAATATAAATAAGTCGCAAACTATTAAAATTAGGTATATGTCATACTTAATAAAAGTTGAAGTGTTTGGAAAAAGCTATAAGAAAAAATAATAATACACAGGGTGTTTCGTTTCAAATAATCGAAATTTCTTAAGTTAATTAAAGAATTAGTCAGAATAAATTTAAAAAAATTGAACGTAGCATCTAACGCAAGTTCATTTGCATAAATATTTTTTGTGGTCTCTATAGAACGTTCATACCAAATGTGAGTATTCTACCTTTAGAAACAATGTCGATACAGTCAATTTTCCGTCATAGTAAAAAGTAATAATTTTTTTGAAAAAAATTAAATATTAGATGAACTATTAGGTTTAGGTACATATATGACATTATTAACAAAATATTTTTAGAATTCCATGGAGAACCTAAAAATGTTTAAAAAAAAGGGGATTCTATTTAAAAAAAGTAATATTTTAAATGGCAAGTCTTTATGAACCACCCTGTATAATCAAAAGTAATTTTAAATTATGCATCTTAATATTCTCTAAAACTCTTGTATTTAACTTTTTTTTTTGTATTTCTCCAAACAAATGAGATAATTAACTTTACTCTGTTGATGACTCACCCTGTGTCCAATCTAGTGAGTGAATGTGCGCGAGAAATGTCCCTAAACCCACGTACTACACTAGAGTAAGCTAGAAAACTGCTGCAGTAAGCAGAATAGTTCTTTAAAACCATTTGTTGCGTTCGTGCTATTATCATTACTTATGTCAAAGCCAAGCTAACCGTTTGTTGCTGTTTAAGTATTGCTCATTAGTTATAAGTGCCTTATTTCAAAAAATAAATATTTTTTAAAACATCTTTAATCGGAATAGAGCTTTAATTGGCGCAGCCGGTAGGATAGTGCGAGTTTCCGTCTTTATCGAGTTTTCGTTGCCGGGAAGTGATTTTTCAAAATCTTTATCGCGCTATCTGCCACACATCGAACCGAGCCGATTTCCGAAAAGAAGATAGCAACCTGAGATCACCTGGAAGTGTCGCATCACGTCAGTGAAGGGTTCCTGAGAGAATCATCGCACGCCTCTGCATGTCAGTGCTGGAGATACAGGGATTTTCCACCAGATAGTGACAAAGCGGTTCCCATGGGTTCTACGATTGTGTAAGTCGTTGAAATGACCATTTTTGTTACATGTCTAATAGGTTGAAAAAGGTTTTATATGAACATAGGGCTTCCTTAGGGTTAGGACAAATTTTTGATTCTGAAAGTTCAGATAGTGAAACTGATCAACTCGACGAAGAGTGTAATTTAAATAAAGTTGTTACACACGAGCAAGAAGAACTCGTTGAATTAATTGATAATTTAAACATAAATACTTTAAGTGCACCTTTACAAAGTAATAGTAATAGGATAAAAATGGAAAATATTCGTTTCCACACTACTCTCTTACCTACCTTCTCTGGGAAACAGGAGCATTTAGAAAGTTTCATTTTGTCAGTAGATGAATTTTTTGCTACTTATTATAATGGGACAAATGAACAGAAACAGTTAGTGACAGCCGCAATTAAGTCTAAGTTGGTTGAGGATGCAAGGAATTTTTGCCTTTCACGTCCTGATTTAAATAATTGGAATGCCATTAAAACTGGTCTACGTCAAAAGTTTGGAGATCCTGTAACATATCAAATTTTATTGCAAGAACTCCAATATATTAAAATCAATAAATATGAATCATTGTTGCAATTTGTAGAAAGAATTAAGACCTTTGTACAGAGAATTATAGCCAAAATTCAGTGTGAAGTTTTAGATCAAGCCTCTAAATTAACCCTACTTTCACAAGTAGAAAATACTGCAGTTCTTATTCTTACAGCAAATTCACCGCAAACATTAAAGACAATGCTTATGATTCAAAGGCCTAACTCGTTAGATGCTGCTTTTCAACATGTAATTAATTACAACATGATTGAATCTCAAGTTAATTTTACACAAATTAATACTGTACACCATCAACGCCATCAACAAAATCAAAACCAACAATTTAACACCAATACACAAAATAGACATACACGACCAGTACACAAACCCCTATTCAATCCATTTACACCAGGAAATCAGTTTACACAACCAAAACAATTTCCTAGTCAACCAATTAACATTCAATCAAGACCCAATGTTAATAGACACTACCCGACTAATTCACAAGTATTTGGGAGACAACCCAATTCAAACCAAAATTTGATACACCTACTCCTATGTCAACATCCACAGCAGGACCATCCCGATTATTCCAACAAAGACAACCTCAAAGATATAATAATTTCCAACCTTCGGGACAAAGAAATTTCATATCACAAGAGTTAACTAATCTTGAAGTAAATCCTCAATTTGAAGACCAAGTTTATTATGACAATAATACGCCTAATAATTGTTGTTTTGATAACTACCCTCAAATGCCGAATGACGAGTATATTCAAGATCCTAACACAGAATTTGAAGAAATAATTGATTGTCAAAATCAAAATTTTCAAGAACCAGAAAATTTTCAGGATGTAGCCTCCGACAAGGAATTAACTTAAATAATGTTGCACAAACAATTGAATTACCCTACTTTTACCTTCCAAATAAACAAGTTACGATTTTAATAGATTCTGGAGCCTCTGACTCTATTATTTCACCCAAAATTGCAAAACTTTTTCCAAACAATGTGTATATTGAGCCATTTGAAGTAATTGCCTGTAAGCAAAATTACAAAGAAGACAAAAATCTCAGTCTAAAATTGCTAGAAGAACTTGGCATTCAGTACTCTTTCAAAATGCGTGTGCTAAATTGGCATGACAATTTTGATGCTCTTATCGGTACAAAAGATTTGAGAATGTTGAACGCTTTGTTGAATTATGAGGAAAAAACCTTAACTTTAGAAGACATCATAATACCATTTTCTCTTGCTTACAACAAGCCTTTAACTAAACCTATCCAGAATGAAAATAATAATTTTTTAATAATACCTGTAAACTTTGAACAAGGTACGGCTATTTTACCATCATTTAAGATACAAGAACATGTCATCCCAGACTCAATAGTTCAAGTAAAAAATGGACTTTGTAAAATTCCCAATCCGAAACCTGAGTTACAAATAAATTTTCATCAAAGAATTAAAGTAATACCTCAAGATCAATTCGAATTAATTGATCCACCTTTTAACAAAGAAACCCAATTTAACCCTGAACTTCAACTTCGATTAGATCACTTAACACCATTTGAAAGATCAAAAATCCTCCCAATCTGTCATGAATTCAAAGACATAATGTATCGTGAGAACAGTGACTTAACTTTTACCAGTCAAACTAAACATTTTATTCGGACTAGTGATGATAGGCCAGTCTACGTAAAATCGTTTAGGCACCCTCCAAACATGAATAAAGAGATAAAACTTCAAATTCAAAAGTTATTGGACAATAAAATAATTAGACCATCCATTTCTCCTTATTCAGCACATGTTATTGGATAATAAAATAATTAGACCATCCAGAAGCAGACGCTTCTGGTAAACCAAAATTTCGCATGGTTATTGACTATCGAAAATTGAATGATGTGACCATTGAAGAAAAATACCCTTTACCAAGAATCGAAGAAATCTTGGACAATTTAGGAAAGTGTATGTATTTTACAACACTCGATTTAGCCCAAGGTTTCCATCAAATAGAAATGGATCCTTCATCCATCGAAAAAACCGCATTTTCAGTAAACAATGGACACTTTGAGTATTTGCGTATGCCCTTTGGTCTGAAAAACGCGCCTGCTACATTTCAACGTATGATGGACGAAATATTAAGGGACTACTTGTATAAGTTTTGTTTTGTCTATATGGACGATGTAGTGATATTTTCAAAATCACTGCCAGAACATCTAGACCACATTAGAATCATATTTAAAAAATTGAGAGAAGTAAACTTAAAAATACAATTAGATAAATCAGAGTTTTTAAACAAAGAAGTATCATTTTTAGGTCATATAATTACACCTGACGGTATTAAACCAAATCCGCAAAAGATTGAAGCTATTCAAAGATATCCCATACCTAAAACCCAAAAGGAAATAAAAGCCTTTCTAGGTTTAGTAGGATATTACAGACGCTTTATTCGTAATTTTTCTAAAATAACTTTTCCTTTAACTAAATGTTTAAGAAAAGGATGTGAGAAAAACATTGGAAACCAAGAATATTGTGAAGCTTTTCAAAAATGCAAGGAATTAATAACAAACTCTCCAATACTTCAATATCCCGATTTTACGAAACCATTTAAGTTAACAACAGATGCTTCAAATATTGCAATCGGATCGGTCTTATCTCAAAATGATCATCCTATCGCATTTTACTCAAGAACTTTAAACTCTGCAGAAAAGAACTACTCAACTATCGAGAAAGAATTATTGTCTATCTTAGATTCCACAAAACATTTTAGATGTTATCTTTATGGAACCAAATTTATTATCGAAACTGATCATAATCCACTTGTATGGTTATCAAAAATCAAGGAACCAAACTCACGCTTAGTAAGATGGAAATTAAAATTAGAGGAGTTTAATTTTGAAATAAAATATAAAAAAGGAAAAGAGAACGTAGTTGCTGACGCGTTATCTAGAATTGATCTCAATGTCATTGAAACGAAAAAACAAAACGATAATACAGAAACGCAATCTCATATCGCAAATGCTGACGATACAGTTGCAAACCTGCAGGAATTTGATCTAGCGGACTACTGTGTTAATCAGCGTTATCTTAGTAGCGATAAGAATACGCCAGTAAACATTAACCCAGATAATATTTCTGACACCACAGTTCACTCTAACAATGACCCTGATGCTAAAGGTCTACCTATTTCTGAATTACCAGTGAATTACGCCTCCAATCGATTGATTATCAGATATGGAGATGAATTCAAACATACTTTTTCCAAACGATTTAACAAAAATCACCATTTAGTTCAGATTAAGAAAGAAAATAGTCAAGAACAAATTTCTAAAATTTTTAAAGAAATAATTAAGCCTGACGTAGTGTTTACAATTTGTATAAAAGAGCCTGAATTAAAACTAGAATTTCAGCGATTAGTGGCTGCAAATTTAAACACAACAGCCAAACTTGTATTCTCAAACATATACATCAATACATGTGACCAATACAGAAGATCAAGCTGATCTCATTAGTTCTTACCATCAGAAAAATCATAATGGAATAAACGAAACTTATAACCATTTAAAACAAAAGTACTATTGGCCGAAATTACGAGATCAAATCACTACCTACATAAATCGATGTGAAATCTGTTTGCAAAGTAAGTATGAACGTCACCCTTACAGAATTGCCTACGAAGGACCCTTACTAGCTGAAAGACCCTTTAAGACATTACATATCGATATATTCCAATTTTCTAATTGTCAGTTTTTAACTATTATCGATTCATTTTCAAAATACGCACAAGCATATTTTATTCAAGATAAAAATTCTATCACTGTCTTAAGTAAATTACGGCACTACTTTTCACATCACAACACTCCACAAAGAATTGTTGCTGATAGAGGAAAAGAATTTCAAAATCATGTTTTTCAAGAGTTTTGTCAACTTTTTAATATCGAAGTACATTATACAACTCCTGGAAATTCCTCGTCAAATAGCCCAGTAGAGAGACTACACTCCACGCTATTAGAAAAGTTACGTGTCATGAAAATTAAGAATCCTGATTCCCCAAAATTTAATGATTTCTGCTGTTCTTATTTATAACCAAAGTATTCATTCGACTACTGGTCATTCACCGTTTTCCCTCCTATATGGTCCGTACATAAATGAACCAGAGTTCGATCCTGATTTAACCCTTTACGAACAATACAATGAAAAACGAAAACAGGAAGTTTTACCGTTCCATGAGCATGTATATAAAACTACATACAAGAAACAATCTGAAAATACACAGAAACAAAATAAAAATGTCGAACAACCCCCTGTAATTCAAACTGGTGACACTGTTTATCGAAAAAACCCCTTACGAAATAAAATGAATCCCCAGTATATTCCTACAAACGTAACTCATGCGTCAGGAAACAAAATTTCTGGGCAATCGAAAAAGAAAACTATTAATACTCACGTTAGAAAAATCAAGAGACTTAGGAAAAAATCTGTTGTTCCACAGGATATTGATCCCGATCCTCCTGATTCTGACTCTTCCGGTCCAGGCCCTTCAAATACATGAACTGGCAAACAACGGATTCTATGAAGAAGATATTGCTCATACGCAAATAATTAATCATTATCATACAACTTATATCCCTTTTAATATTACTAATATAGGAAATATTTTATCAGAGCTTCTTACTAACATAATAGTTATTAAGCCTCTAGTGGACGAACATACAAATAACACCATTGAAACACTATATTTGCACACATGTAAACTGCTCAATAGAACCTTTGACACATATGACAAATTAAAGTTACATAAGGAAACCCGCACTAAACGAGGATTATTCAATTTTCTTGGAGCAGGTATTAAGTTTGTTACCGAAAATCTAGACGATAACGATATGTATGTATAAACAAGATTTATACATACAAATTCATCACGTAAATGACTTATTGGAAAAACTTATAAGAGTGCTTTCTTTTGCTCATCTGGAGACATTAGACCTAGAAATTCTTTCTCCATTAGAAATTAGTGAAATCTGGCAATACTTGCTATATCACTACCCAAAGAAAGTCCTATGGTCAATAAGTCACATGACTGAGTTAACATTAATTTGTAAAACTGGAGCTTTAATACTTAACGATATGGTCATTCTAGCGATTAAAATACCAGTGTTCGAACAAAGTTTTTGTGACTTAAAATTCGTCTACCCGATCCCAAATAATCAATCAAAAATCCTTATAAGTCCTAGTAAGTTCTATTGTGGCGAGTTATGGTTCAAAAAGTGCGAGGAAATCAACGCGAAGTGGATTTGTGCGGAACCCTTAGAAAATAGTTGTATTTTAAGGAAGAATTGTTATTACGCAAACATAGCAAATAACTATAAGGTACATTCTTTAACTTACCATAAAGCATTATTAATATGTACTAAGTCAAGTGAAGTAATCTATGAAAACTGTTTCAAATTTGAGAAAAAACACCTAAAAGGCTGTAATATTGTCGGAAGTCAATGCGATGTAATTTTTAATCAATATCGATATGCCTTGGCTAGTAATAATATAACGGCAACGTTAATCGAATCTTTTAATTTTGAAATAACAAACCATACGTTGAATTTTAAAATAAAACATTTAAATGATCCAGGCCTAATTGAAGAAGATCTCTTAGAACCTATCAAATTTGAAGACTTTGCACAGTCACAATCAAACATTATAACAACTAGTATTTTTATTATTGTATTCATATTGATTATTTGTATTATAGGTATCGTAATCTATCAATGGAAAAAACAAAAATACTTGAAGTGTATTCCTATTAAAACATTACAAAAGCTTCTCAACGAGGACGTTGAAAAATCTAAGGGTGGAGGAGAAATGTCCCTAAACCCACGTACTACACTAGAGTAAGCTAGAAAACTGCTGCAGTAAGCAGAATAGTTCTTTAAAACCATTTGTTGCGTTCGTGCTATTATCATTACTTATGTCAAAGCCAAGCTAACCGTTTGTTGCTGTTTAAGTATTGCTCATTAGTTATAAGTGCCTTATTTCAAAAAATAAATATTTTTTAAAACATCTTCAATCGGAATAGAGCTTTAATTCGCGAATACTATATCGGGCGTTTGTTGTGCGTTGGCTTGTTGCTCGGGAGTTGGCAATACTGCCGAACGACACATGGCTGACAAGTGACATCGACAGTTTTGTTTTGTTGTTGGTGCGTTGGCACCAGGGTTTTTGAGACCTCGTTTTGTGTGTTTGACAGCCAATTTTTGGTCTTTGTTAAAAATTAATGAAAAATTAATGTAAAAGTAATAATCTTTGTATTACATATCATAAAAGTTCCAACTGCTTTTCAATCATTCCAGCGGACCGTTTATTTCAATTGCGAAAGACTCCGCTACCCCACATTTTGGTCAATTCGAGCAGAATTGAATAGCGTGGCTTTGGATGTTTGAAATGGAATGTAAAATCTCTGGTTCCAGTTAAAGCGTTGTTAAGGAGTCAGAAGACGAGTGGCAAAGAAGATTTATTATTAATCTGAAGAAATAGGGGGAATCTGTAAGTCCGTTCCTTTTATTTCCTTTATATTCCAAGCTCCCAATGAACAAGACTGATTTGATAATATTAACATAAAATTTCATTATTTGTGCTTACTGGATATTGTTTGCTCCTTTTTAAGCTGTAGCAATAATTTTGGAAATTATAGTTGTATTCCAGAGGTTTTTGTTCACATAAATAACTTTGAAGATTTATTAAGGTAAGTGGGTTGCTTGGGGTGGTTTACTGGTTAATGCCAGGTTATTTGAGTTTTCTATTTATTTAATTATAATTGTTAGCCATGTCTGTAGTTGATGATAAGACCGATGTGAGCATTGAAGCTGAAAAGAAAACTTTAGTAGCCAAGCGAGGTTTGTTAAAGTCAAATCTTACAAGATTCGAAAGTTTTGTTAATGATGTCAGAAATTATAATAAGATTATTGAACTTGGTGAACGTGTGTCAAAAATTGAGAAGGTTTTTGATAATTTTAATGAAATACAGTCCGCATTAGAGCTTTTAGAACCGTCCGAAGTTCAATTAGATGAGAGAGATGAATTTGAAAATCGGTTTTTTTTTATAATATCAAAATCGAAACAGTTGATTAAAGAGAATGATATAAATTTGGAAAGGGCTTCAAATGTACAAACTGTAAGTAGTCATGAGGCTCCACAGTTTGCTCCACAGAATACATTTTACCAACTTCCACCTATTTCCCTCCCAAGTTTTGATGGATCATATGATAAATGGTCAAACTTTATTGATACATTTAAAATATTAATTCATAACAATTCTAATTTGGCTCCAGTCCAGAAATATCATTATTTACGATCAGTTTTAAAAGGTGAAGCATGGAAAGTTGTGGATTCTTTGGAGGTAAATGATTCTAATTATTCTGTTGCTCTTGATCTTTTAGTTAAGAGGTATGAAAATAAAAAAAATACAATTCGGTGTCATATGAAAGGTATTTTTGAGTTACCTTCAATACAAAAGGAATCTCATAGCACATTGCGAGTTTTTCTTGACAATTTTTTGAAACATTACAGATGTTTAATTAATTTAGGAGAGCATATAGATGCTTGTAGTTCTATGGTTATTTATTTACTTTTATCTAAGTTGGATAACAACTCAAAGAGAGAATGGGAAATCAGGACTAGAGATATAGTTTCACCTGAAATAGACCTATTTATAGAGTTTTTATCTGACAGATGTTTGCTCTTAGAATCCTTAGATATTAAACATGATTCAATGTCAAATAAAAAGGTACCTGTACACAAGGGATTTTCAGCCAATTCTGCAATTACAAAGTATTTTTGTATTTTGTGCAATAAATCTGGTCATGGTATTACTTATTGCAATGAGTTTTTAAAATTGAATGTTAATTCAAGGTTTGATAAAGCTAAAGAATTAAATGTTTGTATAAATTGTTTGAAACGTGGACATAATAGTTTTTCTTGTGTTTCCAAACCTTGTCATTGTGGTAAAAAACACAATAAGTTGCTACATTTCAATAATAAAGAGTCTAAAAATGAAAGTGAAAATAAAAATAAATCTACAATAGAATTTAATAGCTCAGCATTTACCGAAGCTAATTCAAATCCTGAGAGTGCTTCCATTTCTACAGATGAATCAACTGTAGTGAATTGTGTCAAAGGTAATTGCAACAAATTTACATTGTTGTCTACTGCTCAGATTTTTGTTTATGACTCAAATAATCAGCCTATTCCTTGTAGAGCTTTACTTGACAATGGGTCACAATCAAATTTCATGTCAGCTCAAACTGCCAATATTTTGCAGCTAGCTCCTCGAAAAATAAATATGCCCATTGTTGGTATAAATTCTGTAACATCTAGAGTCAATCAATGTGTACAAGCTAAAATTAAATCTATGAATAGCAATTATTCATTGAATTTGTATTTTCTTGGAATCAACAAAATAACTGAAGATCTACCTCAGCAAAATATTGACACTTCTGACTGGCCCATTTATGAGAATGTAAAACTGGCTGACCCTCAATTCAATTTAGCTTCTCCTATCGATATTTTGATTGGAGGTAGTGTGTATTATGACATATTGATTCCCTTTCAGATTAAATTGGGACCTGGTAGGCCAATTTTACAGTCTACTAAATTTGGATTTATTTTAGGAGGTAGTTTGTGTTCTACCAGGTCTGAAAAATATCTTTGCAACTTTGTTAAATGTGAAAACCAAACTTTGGATGAACAATTAGAAGCTTTTTGGAATGTTGAAGAATGTCATGTTAAGGAAAATGTCTACACTAGAGAAGAATTAGAGTGTGAAGAACATTTTGTTCAAACTTATAAAAGAGATCAAAATGGTTCCTTTGTGGTTAAGCTGCCATTTAAATCCAATGTAGGCAATTTAGGTAAATCTATTGACATTGCTATATCTCGTTTTTTTGCATTAGAACAGAGACTTTCAAAAAATGCTAAACTTAAAGAACATTATTTGTCATTTATGAAAGAATATGAGGATCTTGGGCACATGACTCAGATAAAACCTTGCACTAATGAAGATCAAGTTTCTATTCATTTTTATCTACCACATCATTGTATACTTAAAGAGTCATCATTGACAACAAAGTTAAGAGTTGTTTTTAATGCGTCTTCAAAATCTAGTTCTAAATTGTCTTTGAATGATACCCTCAAAGCAGGTCCGTGTATATAAGAACCCCTTTTTTGGATTATTTTACGTTTTAGAGTTCATGCGATTGTTTTTACAGCTGACATTGCTAAAATGTATCGCTGCATTTTGATTGATAAATCACAGCATGACTATCAAAGGATAGTTTATAGATCTGACCCATCTGAGGAAATACGACACTATCATTTGAATACTGTCACTTATGGTACTGGTCCTGCTAGTTTTTTGGCAACACGTTGTCTGAAACAGTTATCTTTAGACAATAAGACTGTCTTTCCTGAAGCTTCACGTTCCATCATGGAAGATTTTTATATGGACGATTGGCTAGCTGGAAGTGATGACATTGAGACTGCTTTGACTCTTATTAAGGATACGTGTAATATTTTGTCTGGTGCTAATTTTCATCTTCGTCAGTGGACTTCTAATCATTCTAGAGTCCTAGATTATTTGGGAAAAACCAACAATTGTACTGGCACTCAGTATTTTGTCAAAAATGAACAGGAGAACAAAACTCTTGGAATTTTCTGGAACTGTTCATCTGATGAATTTCGCTATTCCGTTGTTATTAATGAACATATTTCTAAGTTTAGTAAACGTATTATATTGTCGATTATCAGTCAAATTTTCGACATTTTAGGCCTTTTAGGACCTGTTATTATTAAGGCTAAAATAATAATGCAACAGTTATGGTTGTCTAAAGTAGATTGGGATAGCCCGTTGCCTGAACATTTGTTGCAAATGTGGTTAAATTTTTATACTCAACTACCTCAATTAAATGAAGTAAAGATTTTACGTCCTCTGAAGGGTACAAATGTTGACTGGATTGAAATCCATGGTTTTGCAGATGCATCAATCTTGGGTTATGGAGCTGCTTTATATATACGTTCAAGCAATTCATGTGGCAAAATTGTTGTGCAGCTAGCATGTGCAAAATCTCGTGTAGCCCCAATCAAGTCATTAACCTTGCCTAGGTTGGAACTGTGTGCTTGTGTTTTGGCAGTTCAGTTGTGTCATACAGCCTCGTCAGCAATGAAGTTGAATGTTCGAAACATCTTTTACTGGACTGATTCACAAATTGTCTTGGCGTGGTTAGCACGCGAACCTAGTTCTTTAAAGACATTTGTATCAAATAGGGTTTCAAAAATCCAAAGTATGTCTAATCTTTCTCAATGGTCTTATGTCCCTAGCAAGGAGAACCCAGCTGATTTAATATCGCGCGGTCTTAATCCCTCTGAGATTGTGGGTAATTCTTTCTGGTTTTCCGGACCTAGCTGGTTGTCTCTGGACAATCAATTTTGGCCAGAAAAAATTTGTATTAATGAATCAAAGGATTTTAATGATTTACCTGAAGTTAAAGTTAGTACTTTTGCTTGTTTAAATAAATCTGACCCGAACGAAGCACAATTATTCTTGTGTAAGTATTCTTCCTATCGAAAATTATTAGCGGTTACTGCATATATAGTTCGTTTTAAAAATAATGCTTTATCGCCTAAACACTGTAGAAATTTGGGACCTATCACCATAGAAGAATCCGAGAAGGCTTTAATTCTGATGGTGAAGTTAGTTCAAGGTAAAGCTTTTGAAGCGGAAATTTCTGCCCTTCAACACTCAAAACCGATATCCACTAAGAGTGTCATATTACCTTTAAACCCTATGTTGGACAAAAATGGATTGCTTTTGGTGGGAGGAAGGCTAGGTAATTCAAGTTTAGATTTTAACGCTAAACACCCAATAATATTGCCTTCCGATCATCACTTCACAAAGTTGCTTATCATGCATGAACATTTAAAAAATTTGCATGCAGGTCCACAGCTTCTCCTATCAACGTTAAGATTACGATTTTGGCCTCTCAGAGGACGAAGTACGGTGAGAAATGTTTTAAGAAAGTGTTTAATATGCTTTAAAGTTTCGCCTACTAAGTTTTTCCAAAAAATGTCAGATTTGCCTGCATCACGGGTAACTCGTACTTCTCGTCCATTCGTAGTTTGTGGAGTAGACTATGCTGGCCCGTATAATATTAAAGATAGTAAATTTAGAAACAAGAAATTTATTAAGTCTTATATTTGTATTTTTGTATGTTTTAATACGAAGGCTGTGCATATTGAGGTCGTTTCCGAACTATCTAAAGAAGGGTTTTTGAATGCATTCAAACGGTTTGTAAGTAGGCGTGGTCTATGTTCTCACATTTACTCGGACTGTGGATCTAACTTTATTGCGGCTGAGAAATCTCTTTCTAATTTTGCCAATTGTGCTAAAGACAGCAAATTTATGAATTTTTTGTTAGAAAATCAAATAAAATGGCATTTTTATCCACCTCGCTCACCACACTTTGGCGGGCTTTGGGAAGCTGCTGTACGTTTAGCTAAGTACCACTTAAAAAGGATCATGCAAAATTTAACGTTTACTTATGAAGATTTTTACACCATTTGTGTGCAAGTCGAATCGGTCTTGAATTCCCGTCCTTTATATCCCCTTACGGAGGAACCCGACGACTTCGAGGTCCTCACCCCAGGACATTTTTTGATCGGGGATTCCTTAAAATCTGTTCCTGAGATGCCACTATGGGATAAGAAAATTAGTTGCGTGTCCCGTTATAAACACATGCAGTTTATAATGCAGCAGTTTTGGGACCATTGGTCTAGTGATTACCTGCACAATTTACAACGAAGAAGTAAATGGCATACATCTCAAGAAAACATTACCATAGGAGATCTAGTTTTACTACATGATGATGGGTTACCTTCCATGAATTGGAGAATCGGGAGAATAGCGGAAACTTTCCCTGGAAGGGATGGTTTGGTACGTGTAGTAGCAGTCAAAACAAAGGATGGCGTATACCGGCGTTCGATTACGAAATTGTCCCTATTACCTACGGAAAGCGAAGCTAAGAACGTTTGAAAGGTGGACCTTTCAACGGTGGCGGCATGTCCAATCTAGTGAGTGAATGTGCGCGAATACTATATCGGGCGTTTGTTGTGCGTTGGCTTGTTGCTCGGGAGTTGGCAATACTGCCGAACGACACATGACTGACAAGTGACATCGACAGTTTGTTTTGTTGTTGGTGCGTTGGCACCAGGGTTTTTTTTGAGACCTCGTTTTGTGTGGTTGACAGCCAATTTTTGGTTTTTGTTAAAAAATTAATGAAAAATTAATGTAAAAGTAATAATCTTTGTATTACATATCATAAAAGTTCCAACTGCTTTTCAATCATTCCAGCGGACCGTTTATTTCAATTGCGAAAGACTCCGCTACCCCACAACCCGAACAAAGAGAATTGGATATTACAAGACCCTGCACAAATAACCAAATGGTTTATTAAGAAACAGACAATACATTTTGATTTGCTAACGGTGTATATTGCCGACTACTAGTTCGTACAACTACAAGTGCGTTATTTTGTTGTTTTTATTTATATTTGTGTACAGTCACGTACATTATCGATTGCGAACTGAAATAAAGGGGCTGGCTGCTTCTTGTGGCGAAATAACACTCTGCTGAATGTAAACACTCAATTTTTATTGAAGTAAACTTAAATACTAACCATTCATACAACAACATTCATACTGTTGACAAATTTTGACAAGGTTTGTCTATTTTTTGTTGACTGTTACAGTAACAAAGACAGTCGATTTTATTTACGTTAGTTTTCAAATCAGCCTTAAAACTATATACAGGGTGGCGCAACGAAAACGAAACAGCGACGTTTTCAGCCACCCGGTATATTGTTTCGAAAAACGCTCGGACACGTCAATGTTATTTTCGAGGGGGAAACATTTTTAGACTATAAAGGGGTTCCTTTGTTATTTAAAAAAAACAGCTCAACGATTTGGATTCTTTCTTGCAGGGTATAAACCATTTTTATTACTTTCTTTAAAAATCAAAATACAATAAGCAATACCTAAACTTCACTCAAAGTTTAACTGGTATCTGACTGAGAGGCTTTGTTACTCGTCGTCTATTTTTATTTGGATTTGAAATACCAACGATACTGTTTTGTTTTGTTAGTGGAACCATAAAGAAGGTTTGCAATGGTCATTTTTTTGCTGCGGCGAGGTAAAAAATATTTCTTCCAATAAAATGTGTAAATTAATAAAATAGTCTGTTGTTTGAGAACCGCTCAAGTAAAAGTCCTTAAACCAGGTATTTTTGTAAAGAGAATCGAAAGACCTATCAAATGATGTGTAACTCGACCTATCATTCCATTTAAGATTTTGGGGGTGGATTCCGCCCTGACCAGAGTGTGACAGGTAGGAACCCCTTTATAGTCTAAAAATGTTTCCCCCTCGAAAATAACATTGACGTGTCCGAGCGTTTTTCGAAACAATATACCGGGTGGCTGAAAACGTCGCTGTTTCGTTTTCGTTGCGCCACCCTGTATAAACAGGTAAAAAGAAAAACACTTTCTTTTGGTTACGTCGTGTAACCTATTTCAATTTTTCTAAATGGTAGCTACACACTTGTTACCATTAAAAACAACGTTAAAATAATGGCTTCGGTTACAACGGAAATCAGTGTTAAACACTTGTTATTTGTTTTGAATGACGCTGACGCACACAATCACTTATTCGTTCTGTAAACAACTTACTGTTACAGGTTGCAGATTCAGCTGGCACTTCACTTTGTAGATCAGTTTTCCTAGGTCACTTTACACCTTTTTTACTGTCGCGTTTACAGGTATAAATTTTATTAGGTATACAGGTAACTTTAAGACCAATCTGTACTAAAGAAATGCACAGATCTTAGTCAGATTTTTAACACATTTGCCTGGATCGGTAATTATCGGTAATTATGCCTGGTGCGGCCTTTATTAAAAAGAAACTGAAAAAAGCTACGTAGTTTTATTGACCTGGAGCGGCGGTAATTCTTGCGTTCTTGCTGACGTGCTACTCGAGACTGCATGTTCTAGAATCACGAAAACGGTTCGCGCCAGTCTGTTACCGGTACGACGCGGCTGCCCCTCTCCTCGCTACTCTCCGGGCCCATCTTATCGACTGGAAATCGTTTGGTTTGCGTTAGGCCAATTTGCCAAATAATAAATTAACTGAAGGTTTTGTTGGTTGCTTTTGCAACAAACGGTATATGTACAGGAGCATATTAATTTGGCCATGTGCTTCAAATGCTGCGGCTTTGGTCATGTTTCAAAGTATTGCCAAGGTGACGAGACTTGTTACAAGTGTGCAGGAACCCATAGTGCCAAAGAGTGTAAAGTAACAGAATATAAATGCCCAAACTGCCAAAAACTAAAACTTTCAAATTTAAATCACACTGCTAGGGACCACCAATACCCTGTATTTAAACGCAGAGCAGATAGATTTAGAAATACAATCAACTATACAGGCGATTTTTTATGAAGAATAAGACAATGGAGGACTTGCAGATGCACAGTGTGACTGAAAGCAAAACCGATGAACAACTCGAAAATGACAATGTTGAGGTAAACCAAAGAAAATGTATCTGTTTATCAAGTATTATCCACCAAAATGCACAATCCCTGGGAAACTCCATAGATAAGATTAATCAAATGCTACAAGACCACTGTGACTGCAAAATTCTCTGCCTATCGGAGCATTGGAAATCAGAGGGACAACTAAAAAGCCTAGGTATAAATAACTTTAACCTAATATCAGCATTCTGTCGAGAAGAGGGAAGACACGGAGGATCGGCCATATATGTCCATAGAACGGTGAGTGCAACAAATAAACCAACTTTAAACAGATTGTCGATGTGTGAAACTTTTGAATGTGTAAAGTTGGTGACTTGAACATAGTTGTAGTAACCGTTTATAGACCCCCACAAGGAGACATAAAAATATTTATGGAAAAAACAGAACAATTAATCACTAGCGTGGCCAAAGAAAACAAAACGATAATCCTAGCAGGTGATTTTAATATAGAGCTGTTAAAAGAAAATAAAGTAGGGTGCGAATTTATATCGTTACTAAGTTCCTTTAATGTGGTACAAACTGTAACCGTAAACACGCGTGTTACTGCAACGTCTAGCAGTTGCATTGACAATATCTTTACAAATGTGAATACTGTACATAGTAGTGTGATAGAATACTTTATCTCAGATCATAAGGCGCAAAAAGTTATTTTTGAAACAAAGCAGTCCAAAGTCTCTAGTGATACCAAAACAAGAACATTCTCTCAAAAGAATAAAGATAATTTTTTGCGCTGTTTAAAAGGCCAAAATTGGGAACGTGTGTATAGTGTAATTAGTAATAACGTAAACAATCAATGGGATATCTTTATAAATACATTTATAAGAATTTTTAACCAAAACTTCCCGCTCAAAATAGTCAAAACAAAAAAGTTAAAATCATTTAAACACGATCCGGAAGTTATCAATTACAAACAAAAGTTAGATTTACTTCTTACCTTGAGCCGTTATAATGACAAATATAAGGAGGCATACAAATCTACCAAAAGAAAATATGATGAGCTTTTAAAGAATGTCAGAATTAAAAATTATGAAAATAGGATTACTAAATCGGACAACAAAATGAAATGTATGTGGACGATAACTAAAGAAATCTCAGGAAAAATTAGTGATCGTCGTGACATACAGTTGAAGGGAAATGCTAAAGCCATAGCCAATAATTTTAATAGTTTCTTAGTAAACAGCATACCAAATATAGTTTGAATTCTTAAGTAGATATGAATTCTTATAAATGTGAAATCCCATTTAATGATAAGTCAATGTTTTTAAAACCACTTACGCCGGAAGAAGTCTGTGAACTTGCGCACGAAATTAAGAATAAACACAGCAGTGGGTTTGACGAAATACCAACCAGCTTAATAAAACTTTCCATATGCGAATTAAAAGATGTACTGTGTTTTATAATTAACAATTCTTTTAAATCTGGTGTGTTTCCAGATCAACTAAAAACTGCTCTTGTTAAACCATTGTATAAAAAGGGTGATCCAGAAATAATGAATAGCTATAGACCTATAAGCCTTCTGCCAGGATTTTTCAAAATTTTTGAACTGGCAATGTGTAAAAGAATTATAGAATTTATGAACCACTGTAATCCAATTAACAAACACCAGCACGGATTTATAAAGGGAAAATCAACACAAACGGCATTATATCAGTTTATACAATCAATCATTAAGCACTTTGAAAATAGAGAGGCCGCACTTGGAATATTCCTAGATCTTTCGAAGGCCTATGACTGTCTACATCGAGAAATCTTATTAAATAAAATGGAAAAATATGGGATAAGGGGGCAACCATTGGAGTGGGTAAGGTCATACTTGCAAAACAGGCAGCAAATAGTGGCTGTCACTAAAGATGGTCAATCTGGTAGGTCAGGGACTCTTTCGAACGATTATGGAATAGCACAAGGTAGCATTATAGGGCCGATCCTCTTTGTAATCTTCATAAACGACTTGTATTCGGTAGCAGATGAACCATGGCAAACTATTATTAACTATGCCGATGACACCAACTTGTTGATTGGAGACAAAAATAGTTTGAACCTAGTAAGCAATAGTCAATATTTAACGTCTAAAATTGAAGCATGGTTTGCTGATAACGGCTTAATTTTGAACGCAGAGAAAACTGATTTAGTCCTGTTCAGGACAAAACAATCAAACTTTGGTAAACTGGAAGGACTCCCGATTGTCGGAAAAGACATAACAGTATCTGAAAACACGAGGTTCCTAGGGGTTTATCTGGATGAGAACCTTGACTGGTCTTTTCATTTGGATAAACTCTTGAAAATTTTGGGAACTATCTGCTACGGAATACGATTCACTGGTAAATATCTAAGTGAGCAATGTCTAAAGATTCTGTATAGCGCCAATTTTGAATCGAGACTGAAGTACGGTATTATATTCTGGGGCCGAGATGGTAGGGTTCAGAACATTTTTATTGCTCAAAAACGAGTTATGAGAATAATAAAAAAAATGATTATCGGCAATCATGTAGAAACACTTTCAGGTCAATGGGACTAATGACAGTATACGCTCTGTATATATATGAATGCCTAATGTTCTTTTTCAACAACAGAAGTTTATTGTTTCAGAATCCACAGGTAAACAAATATAATACAAGATTAACCCATCAAATTATGTATCCAACACACCGGCTGCAAATAACAGAAAAAACACCCCACTATATGTGTATAAAGCTCTTCAATAAGTTACCTATGGATATTAAAACAATTGTGAGTAACCAAAAATTTAAAAGGGAGCTAAAAAAGTTATTAATCCAATTGGAACCCTATCATCTCGACGATTACCTAAACATGTAGAGGTTGAACTCTCCTGTATTGAATGAGTATACTATATCATAAGTATAATAATATACCTAAGTAGTCTTTCTCTTGCTGACGCAATTTCATTTTGTTGTATACGTTGTTTATGACAATCTTGAAATAAAGTTACTATTTCTTTCTATTCGAGTTGAGAGATCAAGTAGCTGACTACTTTTGTAATGAAGGAAAAGTAACCTTCCAGCATGAGAAAGTTACAACAGGCATGGAGCTAGAATTTCCCCGAGCTTTTGAAAACAATAATTAACTTTTCATTGTGCAGTTTAGTAGCTATTATGTAATTTATAAGTTGAACCTTGTAAGTGCCAAAATGTTTTATTTTTTTATTTTTATTGTTTTATTTTTTAAAATCTTTCACGTAACGTAAAAAATAAAGCACTACTTCTAAAAATGGTTTTCATTAAAATTTTACAAAAATGATGAAAAAATACACAAAAAAATTATTCACTAAACTACACTACTACTAAAACTAATCATTCACTATCCTCTAGTATTAAGCAAATTGCCCGTCGTTTTTTTTTTTGGATATCCTCAGGCAACTGATCTAATGACATGGCAACATACTTCCCAAACTGTCCGTTTTTCGTTGACATGCCTACATCTTGTATTGGATCAATTGCCTGAGACAGCTTGCCACACAAATCTTTTGCTGCTCCGGACAAATCATCTGCTTTTAGTTTTTTTCTTTTTATATGCAGTATTCTCTTCTTCTAGCACGGCTGTAAAAATTACACATAAAATAAAGCTAATTTATTATTTAATTTTCAAACAATAACTCCTAGTGAAAAAAATAGCAAAAAAAAAACACTGAATGTTGGAAACTTGCGGTTTCCCTGTTGCAGACCTAAAAAGTAAGACGCTGCATAAATACCTTTATACAATTTAGCAATAAAAAGTGCACTTTTAATCCCTAAGGCACTAAATTCGTGAGGGATTTAATGTCACATAGCCCCATGCATAGGTTTATAATATACTATTTTAGTGTTCCAATCAAAAGTTAACTTTTAACACCAAATATAAATTACCATTACCTTTAATTTAACACATTATAAAATACAATGGTAGTATATATTATGAAGGAATCAAAATACCTGTACCGTACCTTTCCTTTTGTGGTGGTTAGTGGTTTGGTCAATAGTTGTTCCTGTTGTGGTTTTTTTTCCTGAAGTTGGTGTGGCCACTATTTAAGAATTTAAAAAGTTATTACAGGATGTAAGAACCAATTCCAAAACCCGGCCTAAACGCAACATAGTAGGCCGCACCACTTGCTGTTGAAGGTCGCAGCAACCTAAATGCGGCCAATCAGAAGAGCAGCCTGCCAGACGGTCCATATTTGGAAATCTTACAACAAACACCAGTGCGCGTGCAGATTATGTTAGTTACGCACGGCTCTCGGGCATTCTGTTTACGACTACGCTGCGAAACGCTTTAAATACGTTGTTTTCTACTTGTTTGCAAGAACCTATTTTAAAATATATTAGTTAAGGGAAAGGTGTGTTTAATTGACTAATCGTTAACGCTCCTCTCTTACAAATTGGCGTCCAACTTGTGGCTTGCAGCAGTTTTAAAGAAAACTTCAGGAATTAACGGTATTTTTGTCGAGTTCAATCGGACATTTTGTGACTCTCGAACGTTCGTCGCGAAAATCTGGTTACTCTTCGTTTTCCGTGTGTACGTCCCGTGAACGTGAATGTACATTTCCAAGAACATTTCGTTGCTACCTCGCGAAAATTCTTAGGAAAAAAACTCATCCACGGCTTCATTGAACTTTTACGTGCCTTATTTGCTAATGAATAGTGAAACATTTGTGTACAACTAGAGGCAGTTACTGCGGTAAGTTTTGTCATTGAATTGTACTTCAAAATTCGACAATCTGCCACCGCCAACCGTAAGGTATTGGCTTCGAAGCCGAGAAGAGACTAGTGAAGATAATTTTCCTCCGAGTGACCTTGAAATGGATCACGTGACATTATCCAACGAACAGTTTCAAGAACTTATTGCACGAATTGGTGCAGTTCCTTTACCAACCGCGAGTGATGGCAATTTTTCAACATGTTCATCTCGGTTTAACGGTAATAAAAACAGTGACGTAAACGCTTTCATCGATGCTGTTGAAACTTTCAAAGATTGCTCAAAAGTGTCCGATTCAAACGCGTTACGTGGACTGTCTATGTTGTTAGATGACTTTGCTGCTACGTGGTGGCAAGGCGTGAAAGACTGTAGATTCTTGGGATGATGCAATTAATCTATTGAAAATCACGTTTGGTCCAAGAAAACCCGCGTATCTAGTGTATCGTGAACTTTTTGCTAATGAACAAGATTCAAAGACTCCTTCAGACGTTTTAATTTGTAAAGCTAGGTCACTTCTGGCTCAGCTTCCAACCGGTACTCTTAATGAGTCAGTTCAACTAGACATGGTGTACGTACTTTTACAAAAACGTATTCGCGAACGGGTTCCGCGTGATAAAGTTTTGACTTTTAATGACCTGCTCAAGCATTGTCGAGAAATTGAAGAGACTTACAGTGAACACTTCTCGGAACACTTTGAAGTCAAACGAGATAGTGACCGAGTTAACGACAAACGACCTAAATGTAAATTTTGCAAATACTTAGGACACACAGAGGACGAGTGCCGCAAGAAACGAACTGCCAAAGCCAGTGCAATTTCTTCCTCCACTGCGCCGCAGGAACATTTAAATATGGTTTCTTCTCCTAGCACCTCTCAACCAAGTAGTTTTCAAAATTCTGTTAGAACTAATAGACCAAATCAGCTTACTTGTTTTGGTTGTCAGCGACCTGGATACATCAAGTCAAACTGTCCCACGTGTTCTGGTGGTGTCTCTTCACTTGATTTTTGCTATTTAGAGGGCGACGTTGCCAAACTGTCACCACAGCCTCGACCATTATTCAACATCTCTATCATGGGCTTGAATGGCTTAGGAATCATTGATACGGAGGCAAAACAGAGTGTTGCAAGTAGCTCTTTGTATAAAGCGCTACATCAAAAAGGAGCAACATTTACTGCATCTAGGGCTAATATTAAATTAGCAGATGGCAGTGTTAAGACTCTTGACACCAAGATTGTTACAGTGGACATACTTCTACAAGGTCGTACCATACCCACTACGCTAGTATGCTTGCCTGATGCCAATAAGGCTCTACTTGGCATTGATTTCCTTCAAGCCGGAAATATAGCAATCAACCTTGGACAGTGTTGCTGGTACTTTGCAGAAGACGACTTCAATCAACATGAACTACGATTTGAAGATCAACACAATGTGGAATTTAACAACGCTACCATCGAAGCTTTGGCCATAACCATGTTGAGAGAGAACGAAGGAACTATGCTATCTTATGAGCAAAAGAAAATTCTTTCTGACACTATCACTGTAAATCAAGATGTTTTTGCTCCAGGGGGAGATCCCACTCCCTTTGCAGAACATAGAATAGATACTGGAAATAATCCTCCTATATCTGTTCCACCTTATCGTATGACACCTGCAAAAAAAGCTCAACTTGAAATTGAACTTAACAAAGTCTTGGAAGCTGGGATTATTGAAGAGTGTGAATCAGCATGGTCCGCACCTGTCGTCCTTGTGCCCAAAAAGGATGGAGGCACAAGACTGTGTGTAGATTATCGGGCATTAAACGCTATCACGGTGCCTGTGAGTTATCCGCTTCCCAGAATGGATGATTTACTCCATTGCACTAAAAAAACATTCTATATGTCGACACTTGACTTGAGGGCGGGTTATCATCAAGTCCGAGTTCGGCAGGAAGACCAAGATAAGACCTCGTTTGTGACCCCCTTTGGAACGTTCCGCTACTTAGTGATGCCCTTCGGCTTGCGAAATGCGCCAGCCACGTTTCAGCGGCTCATTGATCGATTTAGAGGCGGACTTCCACATGTTTTAATTCTTGCTTACCTGGACGATATTTTCATATTGTCAGAGACCTTTGAACAGCACGTTAAAGATCTCCTAAGTGTATTTGAACGACTAAGAATGTTTAAATTACGAGCAAATCGGGAAAAATGTACCTTTGCGAGTTCGCAAGTGAAATATTTAGGCCATTATATAACTGCTCAAGGAATCCAAGTGGATCCAGAGAAGACAGCTGCCATTGACAAAATGTTACCACCACAGAACATAAAACAGATTCAGTCCTTTTTGCAAAGCTGTTCGTGGTATCGCCGATTTATAGACCAGTTTGCTGAAATAACCCGACCTTTGACTAATCTTTTAAAGAAAAATGTGACCTGGACATGGGGACCACAGCAACAACATGCCTTCCTAACTTTGAAGAAAAAGCTGACTACTGCCCCCATTCTACAACAAAATGATGGCTCGAAACCGTACATGTTGCGAACCGATGCATCAGCATACGCCATAGGTGCCGTCCTGCTACAAGGTGAAGGATTAGAGGAACGCCCGGTGGAATATGCCAGTAGATTACTAACGACGGCTGAGCGTAACTATTCGACGACAGAGCGTGAGGCATTAGCTGTAGTTTGGAGCTTGAACAAGTTCCGAGGATACTTGGATCACTCATCAGTAATTGTAGTCACGGATCACCAACCACTGAGATGGCTACTCAGCATTAAGACGCCAACTGGACGTCTAGCACGTTGGGCTTTAATGATCCAAGGTTACAACTTAAAAATTGAATATGGTCCTGGAAAACTCAATGCCATTGCAGACATGTTATCAAGACCGCCTTGTAAACATTCTAATGACGACTCTTGTAGTATTTGCTACCTTACTATTGACATACCAAAACGTACTCCGAATGAAGTGAGAGCAGAGCAGTTGAAAGATCCAGATCTCAAGAAAATCATAGAAAGTTTTGAGGATGTAAACAGTAATGAATACGCCCGCTGGACCTCAAGGGGATATATCATGACTAATGGCGTTCTATACAAGTACGCAGATCCAGATCTTGAAGATGCTCAACTGGTTGTACCAATTCACGAAAGGAATAGAGTGTTGGGTGAACATCATGACGCCCCTACCGCCGCTCATTACGGAGCTGAGCGAACTATTCACAGAATATCAAGACTTTATTATTTTCCCGGTATGAGACAATTCATCCAGAATTATGTCAAAAATTGCCCTGATTGTCAAAGATATAAGGCAACCAATCAAAAACCAGCTGGATTAGTTCAGACGCCAGCTTACAATCAAAGATTTGAGGTTCTAGCAATTGATTTATTTGGACCATTACCCGAAACACCAAAAGGTGAACAATGGATATTTATAGTGGAAGATACTTCTACCAAATGAGTCGAGCTCTTCCCACTTATCAAAGCAACCGCCCAAGAATGCTCCACAAAACTAATTGACGAAGTGTTCCTTAGATTCGGATTTCCTCGCTGAATCATATCAGACAATGGTGTTCAATTTGTCTCACATGTCATGCAACTAGTGTGCCAAGCAATGAACATTAAACAGAGTTTAACACCATTATACCATCCACAAGCTAATATGGTCGAACGGAAGAACCGCGACATGAAGCAGAGACTTGCAACTTTGGTAGGCAAAGACCACACAACTTGGGCTGAACAGCTTCCGAGTATACGATTTGCCATGAATAGTGCTAATTGTCAATCGACTGGATTTAGTGCTGCTTACTTAAACTTTGCCAGAGAGCTAAGGAGTCCTGATGAAGTTGTTAATGACTTACGACCAGTAGTCCAATCCGACAATTTCCTTCCAGAAATAACCCCTTACTTGAAGCAAGTTTACATGACATTGATAGAAGCACAAACAACTAATGAGAAAAGACAAGATTATCAAAAGCAGTATGCTGATCTAAAGCGAGCAGAGACACCTGATTACGCTATAGGTGATAAAGTACTGGTTACTACACACACCCGAAGCAGTCAAGACAAGCATGTAACCGCCAAGCTGGATCCTAAAAGAGATGGACCTTATACAATCATCCGCCGTGTATCACCGGTATCTTATGAAATCGCCAGCTCCGACCAACTTGATGAACCACTGGGAGTATATCATTGCAGCGCCTTACGAATGTACCATGGTGGTCAGTCTGGAAGTCCTATAGTGCCTATACGGAAAAGGGGACGCCCTCGAAAGAACCCAGAACCTATAAAAGCTGGTTCCTCGACGTCACCGTCTTCACAACCAGAGGGGGAGACTGTAAGAACCAATTCCAAAACCCGGCCTAAACGCAACATAGTAGGCCGCACCACTTGCTGTTGAAGGTCGCAGCAACCTAAATGCGGCCAATCAGAAGAGCAGCCTGCCAGACGGTCCATATTTGGAAATCTTACAACAAACACCAGTGCGCGTGCAGATTATGTTAGTTACGCACGGCTCTCGGGCATTCTGTTTACGACTACGCCGCGAAACGCTTTAAATACGTTGTTTTCTACTTGTTTGCAAGAACCTATTTTAAAATATATTAGTTAAGGGAAAGGTGTGTTTAATTGACTCATCGTTAACGCTCCTCTCTTACAAGGATCATTTTTCACAGCATCCTTTTTATTACCTTTTTTTTGACCTAAAACTTGTGACAAAGAGTCATATGGGGAGAGGCAGGGGGAGGCGGGTTCATATGTAATGGCTACTTCTTCAAATCTTGATGCATTGTTCTGCTGCTCATCTGTCTGCTCCACTATGTCGTCACAGTTTGATTGGAAGTCTTCATCAAACTGTGACGACAGTAGACTAGTGCTTGTCTCATTGATATTTGAAAAAGTGCTATTAAAATGAGATATTTGAATAAGCCTCAAAAATATGTGATCTATACATTACCTTCTGCTTTTTACAATGTTTTTCAAAAAGCTCAAATTTTCAAAGTATTCCCACTCCGGAGTTGCTCCAGAGCCTGTGGGCAAAGCTTTTTTCTCTCGGGCATACCTAGTTCTTAACGCTTTCCACCTTTTTTTGCACAGTTCCACTTAAATATTTCAAAATATACATTAATAAAAGGAAATAATAACAGTGTTGCCTAGATAATCTGAGTCTGGAAAAAAACGGCAGGAGGCAGAAGTTAAAGCAAAGACAAGCAGCTTGTCTCTGGTTAAAGGAAGCTAGGGCCCAATTTGGGCCGTAGTGCTATAAGTACATTATTGAAACAGTACTTACCTGATAACTTTAATGTATTAGCAATCACTTGCCATGAATTGGCTTGCATAATAAGATTTTTGAAATTTTTGTTTTTCATGTCATACAAATGTGGAAACGACTGTAGTAATTCAATTAGTTGACCGTCAGTGTCTATTTTCTCTGGTAACGATATACAAATTTGCTTAATACTAATATTATGAATAAAATAATCATATTGACTATTGTTGGAAAACCTAACCAAATAAGTACCTATCGATCTTGTGGGAAATTATCTCCGTTTTTAGTGGTTCTTAGTATCCAAAATAGATTTGAGCTAGGTTGTTCAGATTCGAAGTCAAAATACATCCACTTAACACTTTAAATTAAGGTTTATTAACTCAACACAAAACGGTTAACAACATTACTTATGTATAACTACTTTCTTAAACTAAAGAATATGATATAAATGGTTTGCTTAATATGATTTGCTTTTTTGTTCTGAGTCAGTCCGCGTGTTGAAAAGATTGTGTCGGATTGTATGTTAAACTTAAGTTAGGTTAGTATTTTCTCTTCCTTTCTACCCTTCATCCAAAGCAAACATCAACTTTGGGAAGCCATACCATACAGTACTCCCCCCCCAAAAACGGAGTTATTACAAACATAACTTTTACATCTGCTCAAAAAAAAAATAAAAATGGATACAAAATAAAAACAACAGTAAACACTTTATAAATTCTTCGACACATTATCAATAGACAGCCAATTATTTGTAACCAACTCTGTGCGTGCATACTGATGATCATGCTGAACAGCGTTCGGGGCAAGAATAAAGGCAGGTTTAATGCGATCTTTCGAGATATTTACTTCACGATTTCTCATTGAGATAGTAAAGTATTTTGGAGTGCGAGCTATTACCAAAAAGGGACCGTCGTAAGGGGGTTGAAGAGGTTTTTTGACTGCGTCATTACGCACAAATACATGAGTACACGAAGATAATTCCGTCGACTCGAAAACTTTATGATGGGAATGATTACTGTCAGGAACAGGGCGCAACAACTGCATATTTTGTCTAAGCTTTTCTGCAAATGATAAAGGATCGACCGGAATGACGGATGACTCGAAAAAATCCCCGGGTAACCGTATTGTAGTCCCGTACAACATTTCTGCAGGTGACAAACCAATGTCATCCCTTATCGTGGAGTGCAACCCTAAAAGGACAGTAGGTAAGATGACGGACCAATTTGAATTAGCATGTGACATGATGGCTGCTTTTAATGTCCTATGCCATCTTTCAATTTTCCCGTTGGCCATTGGATGGTAGGGAGAAGAACGGACGCGTGTTGCACCCAGAAGCATAGAGAGCGCAGTGAACAAAGCACTTTCAAATTGTCGTCCTTGATCCGTTACAATGCGTAATGGTGTCCCATAACGGCAAATCCAATTGCTATAGAATACGGACGCGACCGTTTCCGCTGTCACATTTGAAATAGGAAAGGCTTCTGCCCAACATGAGAATCGATCAATGCAAGTAAGACAATAGGTGTACCCTTGTGAAGGTGGCAGAGGGCCAATAATGTCAATATTAACCATCTGGAAACGCTCGTCTGGAATATCGAACTTCTGGAATGGCGTAGATGTGTGACGTTGCACTTTCGCACGCTGTCAACCCAAACAAGTCTTTGTCCAAAGTCGCACATCTTTTCTCATCGAAGGCCATACAAAACGTTCGCTCACAAGCTTAATAGAAGGTCTGGCACCTGGATGTGAAAGATTATGTAAATTATTAAAGATTCGCTGCCGAAAATGTAGAGGAACAAAAGGACGTGGTTTACCAAGGCTAACATCACAGTAAATAGGAACATCTGTGTTTGAGAAAACTCGTTGAGTTAAACTTAGTGATGTTGAATCAGGATTATCCAACAATCGTAACAACTCTGGATCCTCTTTTTGATGATTGGAGAAAGTACAATAGTCTAAACCCACTGGCAATTCAATAGTAGCAACTCTGGAAAGCGCATCTGCAACCACATTACTTTTCCCACTAATATGAGTAATGTGTGTAGAAAATTGACCAATGTAGTCCAACTGGCGAACCTGGCGAGGAGAAGCGGTATCTGATTTTTGCTTAAATGCAAATGTAATAGGCTTATGATCAGTAAAAATTCGAAAATGCCGTCCTTCGAGCAAATAGCGAAAATATTTAACTGCTGTATAAATAGCTAAAAGTTCTCGATCATAAGTACTATATTTCATTTGCGCTGACGAGAACTTACGTGAAAAAAAACCAAGTGGTTTCCAATTGTTATCCACAAACTGCTCTACTACCGCCCCCATAGCAAAATCCGAAGCGTCAACTGTCAAAGACACTGGTGCAGAAGAATAGGGGTGGATTAAAAGGGCGACGTTAGCTAACTCCGATTTGCACTTGTCAAATGCAGCCAAAGATTCAGGAGATCATTGAAGAGGAGTCCGGTCGTTGCGTTTACAATTCTTGTGCAAAAGATGGAGGATAGCCTGATTTTGAGCAGCATTAGGCAGAAATTTTCTATAAAAATTTAACATACCCAAAAACCGTCTTAAATCTGCAGCAAACTTAGGCAATGGAAAATTAGAAACTGCGGTTACTTTGTCAGGCAAAGGACGAGAACCTTCACCTGACACCTCATACCCAAGAAATTTTACCTGCGATTGGCCAAAACTGCATTTTCCGATGTTAATTGTAAGTCCATATTGAGACAGGCGGTCAAACACTTGCCATAAATGCTGCTTATGTTCCTCCTCGGTGGTAGAAGCGATCAAAATATCGTCGATATAGGGGAAGCAAAACTGTAAACCAGACAATACCTCGTGTATAAAGCGTTGAAATGTTTGAGCGGCATTCCGAAGTCCAAACTGCATACGAGTGAACTCGAAAAGGCCAAATGGGGTAATTATAGCAGTCTTAGGGATAGAATCTGAATCCACAGGAATTTGGTGGTAAGCCCGTACCAAATCTATTGTTGAGAAAATTGTTCTCCCTTCTAAAAGGAAAGAGAAATCATTCAAATTGGGTACGGGGTATTTATCTTCTAAAGTAGCAGCATTAAGTCTACGATAGTCACCCACTGGACGCCACTCTGCAGCTGTCTTTTTAGGTACCATATGAAGGGGGCTTGCCTATGGACTGCTGGAAGGGCAACATATACCCTGCTCAACCATAAATTGAAACTCTTGCTTTGCTACCTGTAATTTATCTGGAGGAAGACGCCGAACATTTGAAGCTACTGGGGGACCTTCAGTTAAAATAACATGCGAGGTGTGGTGACGTAAATTACCAGGTGTACTAGAGAACTGGGTGAGGGAAGGAAACTGCTTCAGAATGTCATAATACTTACAGGAAGAAGAAATGGTGTTGATTGAATCCTTTTCTGATAAGAAAGTTGACTTACCAAGAGCAAATGATTGAGCTTCACTGTCAATAAGTCTCTGTCTTTGGACATCAACTAACAAATGAAACTTATGTAAAAAATCCGCCCCTATAATTGCCCGGTCTGTGTCAGCTAAAATAAATCGCCAAGTAAATGTGCGTTTTAGACCTAAAGAAACAGTTAAAAGTCGAGATCCATATGTACGCACAGGAGTATTATTAGCTGCATATAACGAAAAGTTGAATTTATTATCAATAGGCCTGCCTGCATGTCTTTGAGGCAAAATTGACACATCTGACCCAGAGTCAATTAAAAAATGTACATTAGACAGTGGGTCAAAAATGACTAGTCTACAACTTACCCTACTAACTTGACTAAGATTCGATTGACGGTGACTGGCATAAGGCACATCAACTCCCGTCTTTATCGACGTGCCGGCCCATTTTCCGGCTTAGTTACAGGGAGCCACACACTTACGTGCTTTAGGACCAAATCTTTGGTGATACCAACACAAACCATCTGGAAGCATCGTTGGATCCCATGATTGTTGGTGTTGCGCTGGAAACTTGTCAGCTACTCTGGATTCATTTCTTTGTGCAGCTGATGAAGCGAGTCCTGAAGTTAGTGCAGAATCCACTTTCGACGAAAGAGCTGCCACTTGTTGAGCAAGCTGTGAGACAACCTCACTCAGCTGAGAATCGGCTTGCTGTACTGCAAAGGAACGTGGTTGTTCAATTTCTAACATCCTATCTGCTAGTTTGGCTAGTTCATCTACAGGACCATTATTTGCTAATAATACTGTTTGAATAGTTGCTGGAAGATGTTGCAGCCACAAGGTACGTAACATGTCTGTGGTAACAGAAGTTTCTCCCAACTGAGTCATGTGCATAAGCAATTGGGATGGTTTTTGGTCTCCCAGTGAGACTTCAGACAGCAATTTTCTTAACTTACGCTCACTGGTCTCTGAAAAAACTGTAATCAACTTATTTTTAATAGCTGTGTACTTATTTTTCCCTGGTGGGGCAGTTAACAAGTCTGCAACATGTGATAAAATCTCTGTGTCTATAGCACTAACTACATGGTGAAACTTGGTTTCTTCTGATGTTATTCTACTTAAAGCAAACTGAGCTTCCAACTGTACAAACCACAGGGCCGGATCTGCCTTCCAAAAAGGAGGTGGTTTTACAGCAACTCGATCAATGTGAAGTGCAGGTTGTTGAACTGCTAATGCTGGCGTTGCTTCTACGTTTTCTCCGTTAGCTTCCATTGTCAGGGGTCACCAATTGTGGGAAATTATCTCAGTTCTTAGTGGTTCTTAGTATCCAAAATAGATTTGAGCTAGGTTGTTCAGGTTCAAAGTCAAAATACATCCACTTAACACTTTAAATTAAGGTTTATTAACTCAACACAAAACGGTTAACAACATTACTTATGTATAACTACTTTCTTAAACTAAAGAATATGATATAAATGGTTTGCTTAATATGATTTGCTTTTTTGTTCTGAGTCAGTCCGCGTGTTGAAAAGATTGTGTCGGATTGTAGGTTAAACTTAAGTTAGGTTAGTATTTTCTCTTCCTTTCTACCCTTCATCCAAAGCAAACATCAACTTTGGGAAGCCATACCGCCACAATCTCCCAATCTGCCAATTGTCAGTAACTAAAACAGATTTCTTCTTTACCCAGAAAAATAACCTATTTTCATTGGCTAGACGCGAGGTGCACAGCGTAAGCGTAGCGTAAAAGTTGAAAATTACCAACTTTTGCGATGCGCTGCGTTGTACTTATGTTGTGCTACGCTACGCTTGTGCATCTATAAATTGATCAACATATTCTGGATGATTCAACTTTCTTACGATGCGCTAGGATTGCGTTGTGTTACGCTACGCAAATCTGTAAATCCGGCTTTAATTTTTTTGACACAACAAAACAAAAACAAAACCAAGTGACAAGTTGGCATTTGACTTTGACATCACCACATTCACAACAGATCCAAGATGGCCTATCAGCGGAACTTCTTTCCTCAATGCGATACGCCGGGTGACGTCACAGTGGATGCTCGGGTGCACAATATGCACTTAATACCTAAGGGATTACAGGCGTTGTCCGTGGTTTGGTATTGTTAAAGTGGACAATGAATTTATTGGTGTACCGGTATGAAATGAGCGTTTTCTTGTGAAAATGAAACACTAATTTTGAATGGGAAAGTAAAAAAAAATTATTCGAAGTATTGACCATTGCTTTCTACACATTTTGACCACCTTTCTGGCAATTTGTGGATACCACGCCAATAGAAATGTTCGTCTTTTGAAGCAAACCAATCAGACACCCAATTTTCGACTTCTGCGTAGGAATCGAAGTGCTGCTTTGCCAATGCGTGTCCCATCGATGAAAACAAATGGTAGTCGGAAGGGGCCAAGTCTGTTGAATACGGCGGGTGGGGTAGCAGCTCCCAGCCAAGTGCTTTGATTGTTTGCAGAACCGTTTTTGCTTTGTATGCAGGTGCATTGTCGTGTAACAAAATTACTTTGTCGTTTCTTCTGGCCCATTCTGGTCGTTTTTCGATCAATGCATGGTTCAAATTGATCATTTGTTGTCTGTAGCGAATAGCATTAACAGTTTCACCAGGTTCGGCGTCTTCAAACTTTTTTGGTGGTCTTCCACGTTCTTCATTTCTCACATCAAAATCATTATCTCTGAACTGTTGAAACCATCTTTTGCATGTTGCTTCTGATAGAGCATGATCACCATATGCCTCGACAAGCATTCGATGCGACTCTGCAGCACTTTTCTTCAAATGGAAACAAAAAATCAATGCTTTCCGCAAATCATCACTTTCCGGTATAAAATTTGACATTTTCAACACAATAAAAAAATATGATGTTGTTTGTTCAATGACTGGAAGGTTATTGGTTATGTTTGACAGATGTCATACCAACCAAACAGAAAAAAAATTAAGGCCCGTTCACAACGAATAATCCCTACCGACACAATTGTATCCTAACGCTCATTTCATACCGGTACACCTTATGAAATGAATGAATGGCAAGAGATAAGTCGTTTTGCCAGTGGACAGATGACAGTGAAGATGTCGGTAGTCGGAAAATAAAAGTATGATGTGATGTTTTAGTAAAAAGTTTTTTTATAAGTTTTAACGATCTCTTTTCATTAAAGTATTATTCTAAAGTTGTGTTGTGTTATTCATTCCAGTTTCCGCAGCAGCTTCTGTTACTTTAACACTGTTGCCTCGACTATGTGATTAAGGGTTAATTTAGTTACTGAAATTTGGGACACCCTGTATAATATCTAAGGGTAAATTAGACCTACTAGATTTGTATTTAACGTTTTTTGCTAAAATCAAAATTAAAGAAGTTAAGTGGGTGGTCAAAATTCAATCAATCAAAGACCCTGCTGCGGAAACAGTTGAATATAGATACAGACATTTCACATCAATTAGGCCCAGAATTTGACGTAGAATTCAAATATCGGATAAAATGTTGGTCATTGTATTTAAAAAAACATTTTTAAAAAAACAAAAAACAAAACAAGTTTTGTTCGTTACTCAAATTTGGGACTGTTTATCCAAGAAAAAAGTAGACCTAAATATCTACTAGTTTTGTATTTAACGTTTTTTGCTAAAATCAAAATTATGGAAGTTAAGGGGGTGGTCAAAATTGAATCACCCTGTACGTTTGATAGATATTAATGACTGATTGCTGGTCTGGTTCAATTCCAATGTCAACTTCTGCACAGTTACTCAGTTCGCCATGCGTAGATTGACATTTAAAGGAATGACAATTATTTTAATACATCCCCATTTAGTCGGATATTATAAATCGGATATTAAAAATTATGCGGCCAAATATTGTGGATAGGAAAATGCTGCATATGGTATAACAGCAAATCGAAATAGCAAATAACTACACAACCCGCGCCCAAATCTTTAGTTTATTAGTAAAATAAAAAAGAATTCCAGCGTTCCCCTGTACGACTTTTTATGCATCTCGCTTCACCGGGAGAATATCTGAAACAAACAGAATAATATTACGACAAGAACATAAAAAACGTAAACGTGTTTTAACCGATTTCAGCTAAATACCTAACAAAAAAATTAAAAAACTTTTCATTACATCCAGAGATTTCAGAGAAAAACCGAAAAAGTCAAATTTCTATTTGTTTTTTACCACTTTATTAATGATTATTTTCGAATTTACTCCGGATGTAATAAAAAAAATTCTTTTTTTTTTAACCAAATTGTTTAACAATAAAATGCGCGTCTCCATTTAACTAAAGCTCTATCAACAATAGTTTCTGAGATAGCAATGCTAATGCATCGAACTTGTAACACCCTGTATACATGTTCCATAACAATATGACAACCTCTCGGGAGCATACAGGGGAAGTCAAAATACGATTTGTTCATATAAACATTTTTCCTAAAGTCACTACTAAGGGAGATATCGAGCCCCAAAGAACGGGTCGACCTTCTATTTGACATCAAAACCAGGTATCTCGTCTTAGCAGAAAGACAGGAACTAACTGGTACCTAAGACACAATTTGCTTAAAGTTTGACAGTTGTCATTATTTTCAGCTGCAAACGCCATTAATGAATATGAAACTCTTGACATTTTTATCGAAAAATTGTACTCTTCTTTTATTTTGATAAAATAAATGGTTTTCGAGATAAATCGATTTTTCATTCAACTGCTTAAACCACAATGTTATTAAAAATATTCGTTAAACTAGTTTTTTTATGTAAATTAGTATTCAAAGTTTATGTACAGAATAACGAAAGATATGGAAGAATACTCGTTAATTGAATAAGCATTTAATTATTTATTTTTTTATCAATTTAATTTTTTAATTATTATTTTATTCATTTTTCACCTCTGCCAACCCCTACTGTCCTTATCAGCTTTCATACTTTTTCGTTTCGTTCTGCATTAATTTCGCCTTTCATGTGTATTTAAAAAAAAACACGAATTTAAGAAATATTTTTAATAACGTTGGGTTTTAAGCAGTTCAATGAAAAATGGATTTATCTCGAAAACCGTTCATTTTATCGAAATAAGAAGAACGATTTTTCGATAAAAATGTTAAGAGTATCTATTAATGTCGTTTGCAGCTCAAAATAATGACAGCTGTCAAAGTTTAAGCAAATTGTGTCTTGAGTACCAGTTAGTTCCTGTCTTTCTGCTAATACGAGATACCTGGTTTTGATGTCAAATAGAAGGTCTCTTTCGATAAAAGTGGTTCAAAAGTTACGGCCAAAAACGTTAATTGGAAGGCAGTTCTTTGGGGCTCGATATCTCCCTTAGGAGTGACTTTAGGAAAAATGTTTATATGAATAAATCGTATTATTTTGACCTCCCCTGTATGCTCCGGAGAGATTGTCATATAGTTATGGGACACCCTGTATAGTGTAAAAGTTTAAGAATTAAGTGTAGAATTTTAAATGTATTAAAAAATGTGGTTCTATTTAAAAATACCCATATTTTATCTGCCACAAATTTATGCTCCACCCTGCATAGTCAAAACAAAAAAAAAACATTTCTAATTTTTGTTTTTAAAAATATTGCCCAGCTTAAATTAAAACTAATATTATCATAGCTCATAAAAAACAAAGATCACAAAATGGAGCACGCTAGATGTAACAAGTCTTCCTGATCATTCAATCAATGAGTAGGGTGTTACATTAGAAAAAAGAGAAAATTTGGACTGTCACAGTTTTACAAGATACTTTTTGAAGCTACCCAAATAGTTTACTCTGATCAAAATAATCAAATCAACCTTAATGTTAATTCCTGTCTATATACAGGGTAATTCAAATTCGACCCTCACCATTGGGATCTCAGAAACCATAAGAGATACGAGAAAGTTTAAATTGGGGCAAAGTTGCGCAATTTAAAGCTCAACCAAATGCTGTTTTAAAAATTTCGATTTTCCGAGCAACAAAAAATTTATTTTTCAGTTTTTTTTGGATATCTTCGGAAGTACCCGAAAAGTCGAAAGTTTTAAAACGGCATTTGGTTGAGCTTTGAATTGCGCAACTTTGCCCCAACTTAAACTTTCTCGTATCTCTTATAGTTTCCGAGATCCCAATGGTGAGGGTCAAATTTGAATTACCCTGTATATTATTTATAGAAATGGAATAGCTTGAACAATCACATTATCTAAAAATTCAGAAGAATTTACTTGATTTTAAAAACACTGCAACTGCACAAAGGTGTTTGCTTTATAATCATAGTACTCATAAGATAGAAGATGTTTCATACAAGTGGTGTCTTGAGTTCATCATTTGTACTCACTGCAAACTACCTCATTATTACTATTACTTTAAACATGCTTTTAGATAACACTAAATATAATACATATTGATTTGACGTTCAATAATGCAATTTACCAAAGTAAATAATGATGATTATTGTTGAGATTATTGTGTTAATGTAAAACAATAATGAAAACTGCAATGCTTTTCATTTTAATGTCAATTTCAGTAAAAATAGTTAACTAACACTAAAACTTGCTCTTTTATGCACTGTTCTAATGTAGTACTTCTTGGTGGGTCATTTGAGCCTTGTTTAAGTCAATTTTTATATAAAAGTTATGCTTTCTCACCCACATGAAAAAGTAGTAAAGTATTCAGCATATACCAGATACAGATGAGAGAGAGATAGGCCTAATTTGTTACTTGAACTATACTTAAAAAATGCCAGACAAGAAAAATGTGTAGTAATGATGCATCAGCAGGGTTAAATACATAGGTTAAGTATGAAATTGGCATTGTAATCTTACATGGACCAGCAGGCTCTATGTCCTTGATTCCTGATTTTAGTGTATAATTTTCAACTATTATTGAAATATTGTATTAAAATTAAAAATATAACTATTTTAGCTGCATGGGAATCTGTTTGACATAACAAAATAAAAACAAAAGCAAAGTGACAATTTCGAACTAGTTGACATAACAACAGATGCAAGATGGCTTAATCAGCTGAATTTGTTTCCTCAAAGTGATAAGCCGCGTGACGTCACAGTAGAGTGTTCCGGCTGCACAATATGCACTTAAAACCTTTTATATTATTTTTTACATTGGACAGTAGAAACTAGAAATCTATTTTCACAGAATGTACGCACTACTTTCCATCTGAGACCATATTTATAGAAAATGGTAAGCTCAAATAATCAAATTATCAAAAAATTGAATTTCATTAAGTATTGGATTGTTAAAAAAAACATTGCAGCTGCACAAATACAGGGTGTTACAAATTAGATGCATTAGCATTGCTATCTCAGAAAGTATAGTTGATAGAGCTTTGGTTAAATGGAGGCAAAGTTGCGCATTTTATGGCTAAATAATTTGTTAAAAAAAAATTAAAACATTTTTTATTACATCCGGAGATATCCAACAAAAACAATGAATCAAATTTCTATTTTATTTTTTTACCACTTTATTATTGATTATTTTGGAAAATCAATTGCACCTTCTGGAGGCAATAATTTATGCTATTTAAGAAAATAATGTTTGTATTTAGCTACAACGTTTCGTTTTTTAGATACCATCATCAACTTAATATTTTAAAAAACGGACGGGAACTTTTGATTTCGTTTTTTAGTAGCTATTAACCTCCCGAAAATAATAATGTGCCACACTTGTCAAAAAATTATACCTAGTGTACTTAGGTATTTGTTTTTTTTTCAAATATGCATTTGCAATTCATATGTTATCAAAATGAGTAAATAATTTAGTTTGATATGATTAAGCTGTTTCATCAAAACTCAACATCGAATTCAAACATGTGAGTATCTGAAAAATAAATAACTAACCAAAAACATTTTTTTTTAAATAAATGAAAAGTACCACAAGAAACTCTCTCTCTTTTTCGAAGGAGCAATGAACTTAATTATTAAATTAATTAAAACTAAATTATCTACTCATTATGACAACATATCAATTTCAATTGCTTAATTTTTTAAAAAATCTTAAAATACCAAGTACATAATACGAGTACACTAGGTATAGTTTTTTGACAAGTGTGACACATTATTAGTTTCACAAGGTCTGTGGCTACTAAAAAATGAAATAAAAAGTTGAGGTCCGTATTTGATAATTTGAAGTTGATGTTGGTATCTAAAAAAGTAATGTTTGAGCTGAAAACTAAAACTATTTTCTTGAAGAGCATAAAAAAGTGCCTCCAGAAGGTGCCATTGATTAAAGTGGTAAATAAATAAAATAGAAATTTGAGTTTTCCGGTTTTTGTCCGATATATCCGGATGTAATGAAACTTTTATGAATTTTTTTTTACCAAATTATTTAGCAATAAAATGCGCAACTTTGCCTCCATTTAACTAAAGCTCTATCAACACTTTCTGAGATAGCAATGCCAATGCATCGAGTTTGCTTTACAATCATGGTACTAGATAAGCAAATGTTGTATCATGTAAGTAATTTTATAGCCATCATTTGATCTGAAGAATTGACACTTATATGAATTAGATTATTACTGTTCCTTCAAACATGCATTTAGATAACACTACATACAGTGCTTTTGTAACATGCATACTGCCTAAGTCCAATAAAATTAAAAAGACTAACTTTTCACAAAAATTCTCAGACCTCTATGTTTGTAATTTTATTAACCGCTGCTTGTGTTATATGAATTTGGAATTATACAGGGCCCAAAAACTGCGTATTTAAAATATTTTTGATCTTTTAAATGGCAACACTACTTTATTATTGTATAATTTGGAATCTAGAAACAAACAATTCTAAGTATTGTTCCATGCAACTTGTACCACAATTGTTCTGTAAATATTGATAATTTGAAACCAATAATTTTCCATAAATCAGATTAACATCCCCAAAAATGATTGATAACATTTTTAAAAAAAAATGTAAAAAGATAATAAACCGTCTTGGTTATTGTAACAGCCCATAGAGTTCATTTTAAAAAGCTGATTTTAATTTTTTTCTATTTTTTTAAGTAAAAGTTGTGGGACCTATAATTTTGAAAAGTGTATTTGACATTTGTTTAAAAACAATTGAATATCAGTATGGAGTATGTTGCATGAAATAAGAATTGTTTGTAGAATCCAAAACCTCCTATAAAAACAAGGTTCCAAGTGTTTTTGGAAAAAGTACAGCCCACTTTATAGAGTGGGTGTACCAGTGGAGAAATTTAGTTCAAGTATTAGTATTCACTGTAAAAATTGAAGGTGATTATAAATGATAAGTGTATGGAGGTTATTACATAACATATAGACTGACAAGTGCCAGTACATAAATAGTAAATATTAAATAAAAAGTTGTAGCTTGTAACTGCAAACCTTTTTCTTTAAGCAGGAACCCAAAACAAAAATGAAAAAGTTAATAAAATCATGTCCTTAAAAACTATCATTTTTGTGATAATATTCATCTGTCAATGCCAGGTTAACCATACAACAGGTGTGAAAAAGGCAAGAAGATTTAATTTTGGTATTAGCCCTAAAAAAATTTGGTTTTTAAGTGAATTCAATTATTACTGATACTAAATTTAAATTATTTTTTTTATAAACTCCTTTGGTCATAAGCATTGATTCTATTCTTAGTGCTAATATTAATACTATTACTAAAATTAAATTTTGTTATATAAACTAGACTTAAGCCCCTTCCATTTCATCAAATTTATGCAGTACCTACTGTACAAAGACACTGTATAATACATATTAACTCAAAGTTGAGCAATGCAGTGTATAATGATAATTGTTAAACATAAAACAATAATGAAAACTGCATTGGTTTTCATTTGAATGTTAATTTAAATAAAATCAATATACTGACCTTAAAACATGCTTTTTTATTCACTGTTCTAATGTAAATAGCCCCCTGCACACAATTTCACTCTTCAACTTGATTAAGTTGTTGCAATCTTCTTAGTGGGTAATTTGCTCTTCGCTTAGGTCAATTTCTTCATAAAAGTTGTATTTTCTCATCCACATGGAAAAGTAGTGAAGTATTCAGCATATACAGGATACAGATCTGTAAAATAGGCCCAATTTGTTAGTTGAACCACCCTTAAAAAATTGTCAGACTAGACAAATTTTTAGTAATGTATACAAAAGATGCATCAGCAGAGTTTTTTCAGGTTAGGTACGAAATTGCGATTGTAATCTTACCTGGGCTAGCAGGCGTTGTATGCATTATCACCATTGAAAAATATACATTTACTTGAATTTAGTGAATAATCTTCCCCAATTATTGGATTATTGTAATAAAAATACAATAATTATTTCAGCTGCATGTAAATTTTTTTGACACAACAAAAAAAACAAAACAACAGCAAAGTGACAAGTTGGCATTTGACATCATAACAGATCCAAGATGGTCTATCAGCAGAACTTCTTTCCTCAATGCGTTACGTCACAGTGGATGCACGAGTGCACAATATGCACCCAAGGGATTACAGGCGTTGTCCGTGGTTTTGTATTACTATTTGATTCTCTCTCTTCATTAAAGTAGTCCATCTTCACAGAGTGCATTACATTCGAGATGTTTATAGCTACGAAACGAAATATCTAAAAATTTAGATTCATTAAGTATTGGATTTATTGTTTAAAAAAAACATAGCAGCAGCACAAAGATGTTTTCTTTACAATCATAGTACTTACGTAGATATTCAGCCTTATGCCGTAAATGACTTAATATCAATATTGAAATAATTTCAATGAAAATTGACCACTATTTCAATTTTTGGTCACATTATGATTATAGTCCATCTTAAAAAAACTGTAAGTAACAATTGATTGATAAAATTTCAAGCTTTACTATGGCAACATTGCATTTGTGTTATGGCCAGACCAAAACCAGACCAAACCAGACGGAGCAGTACCGACCTAACCTCACAAATTATGTAAATTTGAAACGGATTTTGATGTGCTGTGTGCGTTGGATATTGAGCACGTGACCATGTGGGGAACGGATGGTCGTCACTATCAATAAAACACCACCATTTTGCTTTTTGAATAAACCGAATTGCATTTATTCATTGCTTGTTGATAGTCTGCCATTAATGGAACATTTCCAGCATGCTTAAGACTAAATACACCGCCGTGATATGAGAAAAACCGAAAAACTAGGAACTAGCACGATAACCGACAACCATTTTGTTCACTTGCCCGACACTGTCTCTATTCTCAAATAACGGGAAAAATGTGCAATGTCAAATAAAAAATAACCTAAGTCGTCTGTCATTATTATCTTGCCCAACACGGACAGATACTTCGACACTAACCTACTCCGAGTAAAGAAACGAACGAGACGGTAGGCAACACCGCCACAGGTGTTTTTCAGTTTTTTTTTTTCGGCAACGGTAAGTACTTAATTCAAAATTAGGATAAAGTACCAAACTTAATTTTTAAATCAATTTTAGATATGTCTAAGAAAGCCTCAAGACAGCAATATATTCAACTTCTAACTGAGGTAGAAAGTTCTGAGGTTTTAAAGTGGGGAAAAGGTACCCCAGATTTAAAAAGACAATCTTGGGAAAAAGCTGCAAAGGCTATAAATTCTATTGGAGGTACCCAAAAAACTGGTGAACAATGGAAAAAGGTATATAATTTACAGTAGTTAAGACTTTTATTGCAATTTCACATGTACCTGTATTGTATTGTATCTGTCTGATTCATTTATATTATAGAGCCTATTAGTAAAATAGACTATGAAATTTTAGGCCTTCATTGAATGGAAATCCCACATAAAAGCAAAAATTCGGAATAATGCGGAACTATCTGATGTAGAAAAAAAAATGTGTCAATTTAACTGGACTTTATATTTTCCCTGGTGGAATCCAAGAAATACCCGAACTAGGTATTGTAGTGGCTGGTGAGTTTTATAAGTTTTGGTGATTTAATGTTAGTAGTAGAATCAAATTTTTGTTTAATGCTGGATGTCATTACTAACATAGAGAATAGTCAAAGAGTCTATTTGATTTAAAGGGCTCAACACACTAGCCTGTCTCTTGAAGAATCAATTAGAATTAAGTTAACTTCTTTGCAACTTTGATATCAAGTCTTTATGATTTCTTAGAGGTTTTTGGCATTTTTTTAGGGATATTAAGAATTACCATTTTTTTAGTCAAGAGGGTCTGTTTTGTTAGTATGTTAAGCACTTTATAAATAATAGTATGACTTTGTAAAATGTGTACATGTATTGTAGTGTTGCATAGTTCTACTAAACTTAAAACAAATTAGTTTTGTTTTGGAAGGGAACAGGAGGGAAGACACCATTACATCAGAAGCGTTTGAAATGACTACAGAAATTATAAATAATTCAGTCAGTAATCAGATACTTGAAGATAAAGATAGAAATGAGGCTTCAGAGTGTTTTGAAAATAACTTAAATCCAATGAAGGAAGAAAATGGATCCAATGAAGGTAGAAAAAGAAAGATGTTTGGCAGCAAAAAGATATCTTCATCGTCTATGAAAAATACAAAATGTAAGTAGCTAGGCTGATAAAAAACAACTTAACCATTAAAAAAACATTATATTCAGGCTGCAGTAACACTTTCCTGTACATTTTTAAAATTATTTGCTAGTTTCTAAAAGTTAGAATTTATTTTTCCAGGTCTTTTAGAACAACACATTCAATCAACAAATACTGGATTAAAAGAAATATCAAACTCCATTCTGGCAGTAGCTCAATCGATAAACAATTTAGCTGATGCCATCCGAGAGAGTAAAATATGAAAACATAAATAAAATAAGTTTCAATTAAGTTCAAAATAAAATATATAACATATTTGTTGCAGTTTTTATTCATTTTATTTTAATCCAGTGCTTTTGCTTGGTCTAATAACCCTTGCTAAAAATAAATACAAATTTTGCTTATCCAGGTTATTTTAAATGTAAGCACGTTTTGGAATAAATAAGTATGATACAGACTGTTACATTAAACTTTGTAGCAGACAAGAAAGCAAGGACCAGTCCTCTACAATTGGAAATGTACCTGCAGTATAAAAAACAGTTTTCACAAAATGAAGAAGCATTTAAAGATCGTTGTCTCCAATTAAATCAAGAAAATTGCGGTCCAAAAAGAACTATGGAAAATTGGAAACGAGTAGGTAAATTTGTACTATGTGTTTAGCAATATTTTCAGCATCAGGATACCTTCTTTTATAGGTTTTTGATGAATGGGAGTCCAGAGTCAAGGCAAAAGCAAGGAGAATTCACTTTGAGCAAGAGTTAACTGGGGGTGGACTTGCAGTCATGGAGATACTGACAAATCTTGAAAAGAGCCTGTTGGAAATCTTGTCAAAGATATTGATATATGGACATCCCAAAATTATTGAATTGGGCTTTAAAAAAAAGACAAAAAGTAAACCCAGATATCAAATTAAGAAACTTCAGTGTAGAAAAAGGCAAAAAAAATGTTTAGGTACCTATGTTTCCTTCAAGTTCTCCGATCACCCTAATAATAATAAGCTTTTTAGATGAAACACTTCAGGTAACTGAATTGTTAAGAAAAAACTTAGATATGTTACAGTGTAACTTTAAGAATATTATAAAGAATATAAATCTGTTAGTATTGCATTACAAAAGTTGTTAAACATAATTTTATAATTAAACAATTATTATATTGGTAAAAAAGTTTTTATTCAAAAAATATTTAATTATTGTTCACCTCTTCCACATTTCTGAAATAATTTTGTATTATCATGTCTATTACAATTCGCCCTTGCTGCAAATTATTTATCCTTTCATGATCCTCCACATTTTCGTCACCTTCATTATCATTGTTCAATATTTCTAAACAAAAAACAAGGATTAATCGTGTTTGGCTTAAGCTTTCTCTAATAAAGTTGCATACCATTGTAGTCGTCTAAATTTTCATTCCTTAAAATACAAAGGTTATGTAAAATAGCACAGGAATAAATTATATTGGCTGCCTTCTCTGGTGAGTAATGTAGTGTTCGATGTTTTAAAATGCACCTAAATCTTTGTTTTAAGACACCATTAGTTCGCTCAATAACATTTCGAATTGATCTGTGGCGTATATTAAATTGACGTTCATTATCATTTTGTGGATGGAGAATAGGAGTTAACAGCCAAGGCTCAAGAGGGTATCCAGAATCACCTATAAAAGAGTCTAATTAGCACATGTAATATGATTGTATTTGAAAAAAAGGCAAAGCAAAACTAAAGCTTTCTTTTGTTGAGTTACCTAGTAAATAAGTCAACTCATTTCTATGTTCTCTAAAATTTCTTGCTAAATGTGTGCGAACAATTGATGTCTGCCAAATTGCAGAGTCGTGCACAGATCTAGGAAAGCGGGCATTAATGTTCAAAATTTTTAATGATGCATTGCAAATCTGTATACATGTAAAAAATAATAAATGTTTTTAAAAATGATGATCTTTCACTCACTGACTTATTACTGTTTAAACTGGAAATTTATTATATACTCACTATTTGCACATTCAAACTGTAGAACTGCTTTCGACAATAAAATATTACCCCTGGCTCCTACAATAACAGCAGACGGTAATGTAACTACACCAAGCCCAGAAATAAAATACTTAGGGATAACACTTGACCAAAAACTCAAATTTACAAAACATGCACAAAATGTGAGAACTGAAATTATTAAACGAACTAAACATTTCAGAGCCCTGACGTACAAGAACAGAGGTATAAGCACAAAAACTGCAACTAAAATATACAAATCTATTTGCAGACCTCTACTCGACTACGGACACATACTAAGAGTTAATGCGACCAGCAAAACAAAAAAACACATACAAACTACAGAACAAATTGCACTTAGACTAGTAACCAAGATTAGACATCCTCAAAACCCGCTACATAACCCAACCAACGAATTACTCTACGAACGGACACAAATGACAAAAATAACAGAACGATTAACGAAACTAGAGGCAAAATGGAAAGGCAACCCCCACAACTGGACAATTATAAACCCCATCTCCCTCACAAGACCAAATAGACAATCTCGCTACGCCTTTCCTCAATATACTCTGTTGGAACATTTTACCTAAAAAAAACGGACTAACTATTAATTTTAACCTTTTCTTTGTAAAACATTATTTATTTATTTTTTTTTTTAACAAATATTTATGTGGATACATTAAGCTTTGTTTCTGTAACATTGGCAGAAAGACCGGTAGGTCGATAGCCTTTTTCCTCGGAAATAGAGATTGTTTGTGTGTGTGTATTATATTAATACTGTGCACCCGAGCACCCACTGTGACGTCACGCGAGGTAGCGTTTCGAGGAAACAGGTTTTGCTGATAGGGCCGCCCTCTTGGATCTGTTGTGTTGTCAAGTAAAATTTCCACTTGTCACTTTGCTTTTGTTTATTTGTTTTAGCATGCTGCTAAAATTAATTATTCAGAGAATGCCCACGCAAATGGTGGAGCACCGCGGCTTCTTTTGACTCTATTGTTACAGTTCATAGACGCGACGCCACCTCGTAAATTGCGTCGATCGCCGAAATGTTTATTTTCTGGTTTTATTTATTTAATATAAAATATAAGGCATTAATACACTACTAGTTATCATCTGGTTATTTGATCCTATTGTTCCTTACAAAGAAGTGTATACATTAACTATTTACCTGAATTAAAAACTTGCTGATAAAAAAACTGTAGTTACGTATAAGGCTATAAATGCATATTTGAAATATAAAATTTTGTTACTTATTAGATATAAATCTAATCTGGCGTTGATAGAATTTCTATTTTCGACCTTGGACGTCACCTTCACCTGTCAAAAATACGTCAATTTTGACAGAACATCATTTTTTCATTTTTTATCGAAAAGTATCACCTTTGGCGATATCTGTGTCAAATTTCAGATTTTTAAGCTGATTGGTTACCTCTCAAAGTACATTTAAGTCAGGACTGAACTAGCCAGGTAGGGATCTCGTGGAAAACCGGATAATTTCCACAGTTTTCAACTTAAAATTTTTAAATTTGGTGTACGTCTAAACTAACCGAATTCCTCAAATCTGGCGTTGATAGAATTTCTATTTTCGACCTTGGACGTTACCTTCACCTGTCAAAAATACCTCAATTTTGACAGAACATGATTTTTTCATTTTTTATCGAAAAGTATCACCTTTGGCGATATCTGTGTCAAATTTCAGATTTTTAAGCTGATTGGTTACCTCTCAAAGTACATTTAAGTCAGGACTGAACTAGCCAGGTAGGGATCTCGTGGAAAACCGAATAATTTCCTTCCACAGTTTCTTATAACTCTAATTTAAATCTAATGTAGTTCGTAATTACGAAGTAAGGTAAATTTTATATTGGTTTCATTAAGTCTAATAATTGAAAACATGATAAAGTCGTTGATACATTTTTTTATTAAGTTCAAACAATTTTAACAAAATATCAATTAAATTAAATTAACCTCTACCTTTCAGAGTATTTGCAAAAATGTATGTTTTCCGGTCTATGCAATATGCAGAATTCACCATTTTGCCTGTACAATTCGAGGTCTCGACCTGTGGTCTAAAAGTCTAAACTCCTCGGCGCTTCTGTGGGTGCTACGGTGCTCCTGTAGGTTGCAGCGGAAGGATTGACGTCTGTGGGCAAGTGGGGATGCAAAGGGATAAGGTTTTTAAACTCTCCTAAAGTAATTAGGTTGAAATTCGTGCACATGATAAGTTTTCTGGGACGTTTTAAGAATAAAAGAAAAACGAACACTTTTTTTTAATTATCTGATTTCAGAAAACCGGAATCGTCTACCGACCTCCCTGTCTTTTATCAAAGCAAAAATATTAAAATTGTTGTCTTTAAAGTGTGTCTAACTACAAATTGTCAACTTTGGGAGGCCAGATTGTTTTTCTTGGTTAAACAATCGAACCTTAGTTTTTATGTCCCAAAAACACTAGTTAAATCAAAATGATTTACTTTATTGACCGAGTGCCTGACTGGACAGGACAAGCGTTTACTTTATTTGCACACAAAAAAAATGGAGTTTGTTTTTTTTGAAGGAGGATAGGTAAATGGGGTACACGATAGCGAAAGTCCAAGAACAAGATGATGATTTACAAAACGTCCTTGGGGTTCATATTTTATTTCGTTAAATTGATTAAAAACAAAAAGTTAAAAAGGGTCAACTCAGTGTAAGTCCTACTCACAGTCAACTTGCTGTTTTCGACTTAACAAGTCATCATCTGTCAACCCTTATACTACTCCAGCGGGTACCGTAACGTTGATGATGATGATAATCCCTATTTTTAATTAAAAACCCCAAATTAATTTTATGAAAATTAATTAACAAAAATCAAGAACACTGGAGCAGTCTACCGACTTCCCTGCTTTAACTTAATAATTAAAGCGAAAAGAAAAGCAAAATCTTTAAAATGATTTCAAAACTCGACTTCGGGATGCCAATTGGTTTTTGGAGAAACCAACAAACCTTAGGTTTACTCATAAACAAATGGACGAACTGGACCAATTTTCATCCGTGCAATTTGGGTCAGAGAGTGGCCCGTATTTAATTAACTTTACTTTTAACAACTTTCAACCAGACGACTTCCCCGTTTAGGTGGCTTGGAATTTGGAGATTAGGTTAAGGAAAAATAAGGCGGTGTGGGGGAAAAAGGGACACGTATTGTCCACCACGTCCCGATCACTCCCGACGCGACTTACGCGGCACTAAATTCGGACAGGCCTTATTCACTTCCCGGTTTCACTATTTTCACTGACGGCGAAAAAACGGACACGTATTGTCCACCACGTCCCGATCACTGCCGAACACTTCCCGACGCGACTTACGCGGCACTAAATTCGGACAGGCCTTATTCACTTCCCGGTTTCACTATTTTCACTGACGGCGGAAAAACGGACACGTATTGTCCACCACGTCCCGATCACTGCCGAACACTTCCCGACGCGACTTACGCGGCACTAAATTCGGACAGGCCTTATTCACTTCCCGGTTTCACTATTTTCACTGACGGCGGAAAAACGGACACGTATTGTCCACCACGTCCCGATCACTGCCGAACACTTCCCGACGCGACTTACGCGGCACTAAATTCGGACAGGCCTTATTCACTTCCCGGTTTCACTATTTTCACTGACGGCGGAAAAACGGAAACGTATTGTCCCGTATTGTATTTAGGTCACGAAATCCGAATATCAAGGGACAACCAGACATGTGAACTGCATAGACGGATTGGCCTTGGATGGGCGGCCTATGGGAGGCTGAAAGATATCCTTACGGGTGACATTCCTACTTGCCAGAAAAGAAAAGTATTCGACCAGTGTGTTCTGCCGGTGCTCACTTATGGCGCAGAGACCCTGACTTTAACAACAGTATCGGCGAGGAAACTCAGAGTCACACAACGCAAAATGGAAAGAGCAATGCTTGGGCTGAGCCTGAGGGACCATATCACAAACCAAGAACTGCGCAGAAGATCCGGAGTGTCGGACATTATTCAGCGTATAGCCTCACTGAAGTGGAGCTGGGCTGGACACGTGGGCAGACGGGGAAATGACAGATGGACAAAAAGGTTGCTAGAATGGAGACCACGTACCGATAAGCGCAACAGAGGAAGACCGCCTACACGTTGGACCGACGACCTAAAGAGAATGGCAAACAACTGGATCCAAGCGAGCCAGGACAGACAGGGGTGAAGAGCCATGAGGGAGGCCTATGTTCAGCAGTGGACGTCGAGGGCTGATTGATTGATTGATTGATTGTCCACCACGTCCCGATCACTCCCGAACACTTCCCGACGCGACTTACGCGGCACTAAATTCGGACAGGCCTTATTCACTTCCCGGTTTCACTATTTTCACTGACGGCGGAAAAACGGAAACGTATTGTCCACCACGTCCCGATCACTCCCGAACACTTCCCGACGCGACTTACGCGGCACTAAATTCGGACAGACCTTATTCACTTCCCTGTTTCACTAAATCCACACTCTCGAAGCCCCTGACGTTCGATGAAGTTGAATTTGAATGAATGTTACGGTTCACATTCATGACACTGACAATTTTGGAGTTCAGCCGCCATAGAAATTTTTCCAATTCCAGGATACGCCCTTTTTATATCCTGACAAAACCTCATAAATTGACCCGTCACCGATCGAATGTCCCCCAAAATGTTCTGACGATACATCCACTCTCCAATGTAAGCGTCTGCATGGATGATACTGGTGCAGACTCCCAAGTCGTTTTTTAACCCTCTCCATGCCCTTTCGATATTCTGCGTGTGATATCGAAGGGGTACTAAATTAGGACCTGGTGCTGGTCCGATGAAATTATCCAAGCATTCATCACTGAACCGCCCTTCGGCCACCCAAATGGGATCCAATGGTCTTGTTGGTCTGACGAACTCCACCGAATGGTTTACTGTCCCATGTCCAGAAAAAGCTTCACCACAAATCCGATATGCCCTCCATTCGTCGGAACATATAAAGCTATTCACATCAATCAAGTCTTGCATTATCGGAATAAGAGTATCTCGAGTACGATTTTCCACCAAAACCGCAAACCTTTTTTTGGTGGTCCTAGAGATTCCACCGAAGACCCAGTGGTGGTTCCACATTGTTGCCCGTCCAACGTTGTATTTCGACTTGAAGAGGTGAGTCTCATCCACCTCCACCAAATCTTGATCGCCCCCTAACTGACGAAAATCATGCCACGCAACTTTTCTGGCCACATCTCTGCAGTACTGGTACCACGCTACTGCAGTGTCTTTGGAAACATGGACGTTTTCCACGGCCGCTACGACTGGTTGCCCCGTCAACCAACAATAAACAAGTTTCACTATCTTGTCGGCGCCCATCTCCGACAATCGTGCACTTTCCAGAAACGTGTTTTTTGTAGGCTCAAGCCTATGTTTGGCAGGACATCGAAAATTCCACCCTAATTTCCTTCCTCTGTCAGTCGAGTCTTTCATTTCTCGACCGCAATTCGCAACTGGACACGTTACGACTTCGTCCCTTGCCGGAATTACGCCCAAATGCTGAAACAGCCGAACTCCTTGGTGATTAGCAGCCCGTTTTTCCTCCTCATTCCAGTCAGTCCCGAGATAAACCCCTAAAGTAAAAATGTCTAGCCTTTCGCCGCCGTTAAACAAATCTACAGGATTCATTTTAAAAACAAATTTTTGATAAAAGTGGCACAAAAACAAACACAATACTCAACAACAGCAGTAAAACGCAACGCATCAGTAAAAAGTCTAAACTAGACTAACGTATTTTAACGAAATCTTCATATATTATTCAAAAGAACACCGCCATAGATGTTCAGTGGTGGAGACGTACAAAAAAAATCCGCAAAAAGCCGCGTATAAAAATAACTCCCTATTTATTATATTGAAGATTTGCCATTTCAAGACAAATACCTACAAGATAGAAGACTTAGCAAAACAAAACTTAAAATGATGACATATAATATTTTATTTTTTACATATTACAGCATACTAATACGCAATACGTTGTAACAGACTCGTAGGCGTGCAATTCGACCTAACCGCACCTATAGTAGGCCCAGACATAGTTCTATCTTTGTCGGGTATCGCCTCTGCGACGGTGTGAGCCAGAGTTCAGCCCAGTCAGCGAGCATTCAAATTTGAAGTTTACAGAATACAATATTTATTAGTAGTTAAGGCGATCTTAAAGCGCGCCGACTGCCGGCAAACGCGTCAAAAGGACGCGCTTACTGCCTCGAAAACCGCAGGGGAAGACGGACTAATAATGCGCATTTATGATGGTTTTACTACAGTTTTTTGGGGAAGGTGGTGGTTACTAAATGTCAATTTTTCCCTACTTCACTAGTTCAGTCCTGACTTGAATGTACTTTGAGAGGTAACCAATCAGCTTAAAAATCTGAAATTTGACACAGATATCGCCAAAGGTGATACTTTTCGATAAAAAATGAAAAAATCATGTTCTGTCAAAATTGACGTATTTTTGACAGGTGAAGGTGGCGTCCAAGGTCGAAAATAGATATTCTATCAATGCCAGATTTGAGGAATTCGGTTAGTTTAGACGTACAGGGTGCTGCATTTTCGATGGTTTTACGGGGTACAGAGAAAACGGTAATAGATAGAAAAAAAGTAGCATACGTGTTCCGATCTCTTTTTCCGAGATGAGATGATTGGCGAAGAGTGGGCTGCGCAAACTTCTTTTGTTTCAAAGATACGGGGGGTTTTTGAAAAGTGGCCATTTTGGAACCTCCTCTGTATTTCATTTGCTATTAAAGTTATAAAAAAAATAACGCCAACGGGTAAACAGGTCATTGTTGCTGGTACGGTTGCTCGACAACCGCTTATACAGTGCAGGTAAAAAGTTTAAATTTTCTCATTTTTGTTCGTGTTTTACGACGAAAGGGTTCAAGTTAGAGATCTGAAAAAAATACAGAAAACTAGTCCCTGATAGGTACTACAACTTTCATTAATACGATTTTTCAATTAAATCAGCCGTACAGGCGCAAAAAAATCAAAACCGTTTTCCCATGTAATCTCCTATGTCCAGGGTGCTCTTGGACACCTGGTATAAGTTTGTAAACGTTAATTAAAAAACACATCAGATAACTTACTATTTATTTAAGAAAATATGAGAACAATTATAATTTAAAAAATTCTAAGGTTACAAAATTAAATTAATGTTAGTCCTTATAGCTACGTTGAGATTCCAATATGACATTATAATGATGCAAATGTCGCAGTGAAAACCAAACTTACCCTAAGCAGCCCTTATACCGGGTGAAATACATTGATGACAAAATTTGTATTCCTCTGCCCCTCCATGTGGGGGGGAAGGGGGGTAACTTTGATTTTTTAAATGGCACCCCCAATTTTTTATTGCAGATTCAGATTCTGCGGCTAAAAACACGTGGAATTTGTTTAAAACATTTTTTTGTATTAACGATAGATGGCGCTAAAAACGACAAAATTTAATTTAAAAAAAAAAAATAAATTTATTAAATGACAAAATTTAATTAAACCCTTTACAGCGAGTTTTTAACTAAGTAAGTGCTCAAAATGATGACCTTCAGCCTCAATAAACTTATCAATTCGTATTTCGAACCACCGAACACAACTGAGAAGTACGTCTGCTGGAATTTCGGCACAAGCATTTCTGATTCGCACAATCATATCTTCACGTGTCGTTGGTATTTGTTTATAAACTTTGTCTTTAAGATAGCCCCATAGAAAGAAATCTGGGGAAGTGAGATCTGGTAATCTAGCAGGCCAGTTCACTGGACCAGCTCTACCGATCCAACGATCACTAAATTTACTATCAAGCGTTTCTCGTGCCACCAACGAATAATGTGCTGAACAACCATCATGCTGAAACCACATGATATTCCGTACTTCTATGCTCAAGTCCTCAAGCAACGTTGGCAGTTCGTTTTCCAAAATGTCGCTGTATTTTTCACCATTCAAGTTGCCTTCAATTATATGGACACTCCAAGGACGCTGGTACTCAACTTGTCGAAGCCAATGCGGATTTTCTACACTCCAGTAATGCATGTTGTGTCTATTAATGTTGCCGTGATTTGTAAATGACCATTCGTCGGAAAACAATACGTAACGAAAAAAATTAGGATATTGTCACACCCGTGTTAGTAGTTACGGTGCACACCCAGTAACCACCATAGTCAGCAAGGTTAGCGTAATGAGGTCGCTGACGAGTATAAAAGATGCACCGTAGCTCGGCTAAGACACCGAACTCTGGGGTCATCCCCAGAGGGAGGTCACTGGTCTCTAGGTCGGTCTTCGAGCAACAGTCCCAACTTTCTAGTGTCCGGACGGCTCGTTACCTTCTTGGAAGCCCAGGCTGAAAAGACAAGGGTTCTTACGCCTACCACGAGGTGACCGTCCGAACTCTTGACACTATCAGTACCTTAAGTAAGTCCTTTGGACGTGTCGGTCATAGGGGCTCCCTGCTCGTATCGAGTGGGTTTCGCTTGGCGACACTTCAGGAGGGCTTACGCACCTACACCTACACATACCCTCACACAACCCCCCCTTGGACAGTGTTCACTGCCTAATAAAGAAAACATACTTGAGCTACGATCTTGTTTCTCTTCCTACCTCTACTACGACCACCCCTTAAACGTGACAATATTGTTGTATTTGGTTACGTGCCCATTGACAAAAAGTTACCCGATTTTCAAAATCTTCTCCATGGAGGCCTTGGTGTAAAGAGATGTGATAAGGATGAAACTTGTGCATCTTCAGCATTCTCCACACACTCATATGAGAAATACCTGATTGCAGTGATACTTCTCGTGTGCTTGACTGGGGATTACCATAAGCCAAGGACTGCTGCTTGATTGTCTGCGCCACAAATTGTAGCTCTACGTGTTTTTTTCTTCTGCTTGACACTCCCTTCAGTAGAAAACTGCTTGATAACTCGAGCAAAAGAAGCTCGGGACCGCACTTTGTCCGGAAAACGCTGAGCATAGAGATTGACAGCATTATCAATACGCCTGCCAGCTTCTCCATAAACAAAAACCATTTCAATTTTCTCTTGTACAGTCATGTACTCCATGCTGATGAAGTATTAATACCAAAATAAAACTAACTGATTAACATTAAGGGTTTCTGCAAGTTATTTCTTTTTTTTAACGTTTGAACCAAAAAAACCCTTTTTTACCCTTTTTTTTTTTGTTATTTATTACACCTATGTATCCCTAGCAACGACGGTTTTTTAAGCAGATTTTACCAAACATTCCGGTAAGCCATGAGCGAAAAAAAAACAAATTTAATTAAAAAATGTAAATTAAATTTTGTCGTTTATAGCGCCATCTATCGTTAATACAAAAAATTTTTTTAAACAAATTCCACCTGTTTTTAGCCGCAGAATCTGAATCTGCAATAAAAAATTGGGGGTGCCATTTAAAAAATCAAAGTTACCCCCCTTCCCCCCCACATGGAGGGGCAGAGGAACACAAATTTTGTCACCACTATATTTCCCCCGCGGAATAATACAACTTTGATACTAAACATTTTTTCGAAAAGTGCTTATTTTTCGAGATATTGAGATGTCTCAAGTTAAATTTTACACCCGGTATATTGGGGTAATTGGCCATAAGTAGCAGTGACTAACGCAGATGTTCAAATTGACGTCCATGGTTATCTAAACACATTTCACATCTTTTTACTACAGCCCTTGTAGCATTAAAAATTGAAAGGTTTGGAATTGCGTAAATGCATTCTTCAAATTTTTCGCGCAGTTCTTCAACAGTATTTGATTTATTTTTGTATATCTTGTCTTTTATGTGACCCCAAAAAAAGAAATCAAGGGGTGTCAGGTCTGGTGACCGTGGTGGCCACCTAATTGGCCCATTTGTACCCATCCATTTTGCATTAAAATTTTGATTTAAAAATTCAGAAACTCTCCTGGCATTATGTGGCGGCGCACCGTCTTGCTGGAAGTATATCTCTAAAATTTGATTTAGTGGCATATTTTCTAAATTTTCAATAATTTTTTCTTCCAAAACTGACAAATATAATTCGGAATTTAAATTTTGATTGTAAATTTGATATGCTAAAACTCGACTTCCAAAAACCGCTACCCATACATTGAAACCAAATTTTCCTTGCTGACGGCGCCTAACAGTTTGATGGGGATTTATATCAGACCAGTAATGGTGATTGTGCCTGTTAAAAACTCCATCGCTTGATATATGGGCTTCATCAGTCCAAATAATTTTTTGGAAAAAATTTGGGTTTTCCCTGCATTTATGTAAGGACCATTGACAAAATATCACCCTTCTAGCATCATCACCAGGATGCAGATCTTGTACCTAGAATAACAGATAATATATGTAAAAATAATCGATATAGTTAAATCTAAAGAGGTTGATATATTTGAGTTAGTACGAGCGAAAGATCATATTAACTGATCATCAACGTTTCTGTTATTGGTAAATCAAGCAGGATTTATTAATTACTATATATGGTCGTAAAAAAGTGAATACCAGCAAAATAAATTATATAATATTCCATTTTCTTTACCTACCTTCTTATTACATATGGTCGGAAGTTATTTTCTTTCAGAATTTTTATAGCCTTTTTTGAAGATATCCCTAAGTCTTCTTTTATTTTCCTAGTTGATGTTTTCGGCTCAGCTGTGACATATGCAATTGTGTTTATTGTTTCAACTTCTCTGGTTATTTTAAAAGACGTTTTTGATCTGGGTTTACAAAAAGAGCCAAGGTCACAGAGATTTGATTGAAGTCGTTCAAAAATTCTACAGTCTGGTTGCCGACGTTCTGGATACCGTTAAAAATATAAATTCGCAGCCTCGACTTTATTTTTTCCACTCTCTATGTAACATTCGATCATGTTCCATTTATGTGTGTTTTCCATTTTGTGAAAATTGCAAGAACAAAACACCAAGAAATTTTTGAAAATGTCACCTGACGCAGAAAATGTGTGATTAACAAATGCCATTTAAGTGACCATGGAGAAGCTTCCATGGCCGACTTCTCAAAATTCAGTAAATCGAGAAGAATCGATAATATTGTCGCCTTAATAAGAAACGTGGTTACACTATCTTTATGGTAGAAATTAAAAACTATTTACATACATAAACCACATGTACCATGTTAAAATAAACATAGCCAAATTTTATTTTGATTTTAGATATTAAGTAGCATTTTTTTGAATAGGAAACACCTTTTCTTTAATTAAAAATTTAACGTTTACAAATTTATATGTTGTAATACATCGTTCGAAAGGAAAAAATTAACAGGATTAAATGACGTAAAAATATATAGGGTGTTCCATTTAAAAAAATATAACTTACTGTCATAAGCCAGAAACTAAACGTCATAGAAAAAAACTGACTACGCCATTGGATTCTACGTGAAAAGTTGTACCGGAAACCGTTTTTATTTTTTTTTATAACTTTAATAGCAAATGAAATACAGAGGACGTTCCAAAATGGCCACTTTTCAAAAACCCCCCGTATCTTTGAAACAAAAGAAGTTTGCACAGCCCACTCTTCGCCAGTCATCTCAGCTCGGAAAAAGAGATCGGAACACGTATGCTACTTTTTTTTATCTATTACCGTTTTCTCTGTACCCCGTAAAACCATCGAAAATGCAGCACCCTGTACACTAAATTTCAAAAATTTAAGTTGAAAACTGTGGAAATTATCCGGTTTTCCACGAGATTTCTACTTGGCTAGTTCAGTCCTGACTTGAATGTACTTTGAGAGGTAACCAATCAGCTTAAAAATCTGAAATTTGACACAGATATCGCCAAAGGTGATACTTTTCGATAAAAAATGAAAAAATCATGTTCTGTCAAAATTGACGTATTTTTGATAGGTGAAGGTGGCGTCCAAGGTCGAAAATAGAAATTCTATCAACGCCAGATTTAAGAAATTCGGTTAGTTTAGACGTACACCAAATTTCAAAATTTTAAGTTGAAAACTGTGGAAATTATTTGGTTTTCCACGAGATCCCTACTTGGCTAGTTCAGTCCTGAATTAAATGTACTTTGAGCGGTAAAAAATTAATTTAAAAATCTATAATAATATATTAACCATTAAATGCATGACTTTTTTTTTAATTCCGATTATCATAAATACTGTACTTTGCATTGTTCTTAATATGGGAAAAATAGGAAAAAATCTACATTATGGTTTTTTACTTTATTTTTAGAAAAAACTGTTTGTTGCCAAATGGCAACATCATGTATTACAAGCCAAGAGACTCACATGTGAAAATTTTTAAAACAGTTGTTCTTCCGATTTAAACAAAGATCTGCACCGCATTTTTCGAATTTAGTGTGCGTAAAACCTTTACATTTTGGAAACTTGCACCTCATCTTGGCTTCTTGAAGGACTGGCCAGTGCCCCGTTTGGTCAGTACGAACTTCCATGGGCGGCAGGTGCTTCATTGGACCCCTTGTTCTTTTTTCTTTCAATTCGTTTTCCAGGCTAGTACTCGGACGACCGCGTTTGCTAGAGAGAGCTGTGACATTACACAAATTATAAGCAACTTCTGCTCTAAATTGAGCTTGTTTTGGCTTGAAACCAGGCTGCTTTTTCGAAAGCACTCGTTTGTAGAGTCCAACTTTTATTAAAAAAAATACCTAGTAAAAAATTAAAATCATTTCAAAATGAATTCTATCGACTGTTTGACAATAACAAAGACTGTTTATTAACTTCTTTTAAATGTTATCAATAATTTTTGAGGATGTTAATTTGACTTGAAACTTATGAATGTAACTTGAAAATTATTGGTTTCAAAATATTAATATTTGCTGACCAATAATTGTGGTACAACTTGCATGGAATGATGAATGATGTTTAGAATTGTTGCTGGAGTCTAGAAACTTATACAATAATAAAGAGGTGTTGCTATTTAAAAGATCAAAAATATTTTAAATACTTAGTTTTTGGGACCTGTATAATTCCAATTACAACATCCATTCCAAACACAACAGCAGTTAATAAAAATAAAAACATAGGAGTTCAAGCATTTTTGAGAAAAGTTAGTCTTTTCAATTTTATTGAATTTAGGCAGTATGTACTTTATGAAAGCACTGTATGATAATATAATAATGTGCCACACTTAGTTCAGTAGTGTACTTAGGTACCTACTTTTTTTGATGATTTAATAATTAGGTTTTGCTCTTTTTAACACTAAAAATAAAGCTGTTTCATCAAAACTCAACCACAAATTCAAACATGTGAGTATGAAAAGTAAATAATTAAACAAAATAGTTATTTGTATACCTAGGCAGTGAAATGGTATTTTTTCGGCTGAAAGAAAGTTTGGCGTCCGAGGCCATCTTACAGTCAGAGGACAACAATCTTGAGGACGAAAAAACACACAATTTTTTGTTCAAACGATATTTATTTAGAAATACTTAATTTTTGATAAATTAAATGAGAAGGTTCCAATCACGGTGACGTTTATTGTTTATGTTGCTGGTTATACATTGTTGATGTGACATTAAATAATAAACTGACTCTTGTCAGAAATATTTTCCATTTTTTCATATACGCGAAAATGAAATTGGGAGACGAAGATTGCTGTACTGATATGGATGGGCGTACTGCTGTAATTGGTGCACACAGTGGTCACATAGAGAAATCGTAACTAGCAACCATAAGCGTAGACGATGACATAGTTATTGTTAATTTACTTTCTTCCTGTATTTTTTTTTGGCCGTTGCTATTGACACTGTTCGTAAAAGTGCATTTCACGGCCGCTAAACAGTACGTGAAGTGAGTACTTCTCGTCCGTTTGAACAAAAACATATTTTTTTTAAATGAATGAATACCATAGAAAACTTTCTCTCTTTTTCAAAGGAACAATGAACCTATATTATATAAAAATAAATTATCTTCTCATTATGACAACAACCAATCAATTTCAATTGCTTAATTTATTTAACAAACTTAAAGTACCAAGTACATAATACACTAGGTATATTTTCTTGACAAGTGTGACACATCATTAGTTTCGGGAGGCCTGTAGCTAGTAAGAAATGAAATAAAATGTTCAGGTCCATTTTTGAAAAATTGAAATTGATGATGGTATTTAAAAAACTGAACCTCGGAACTAAAAACTAAAACAATTTTATTGAAGAGCATAAAAAAGTGCCTCCAGAAGGTGCCATTGATTTTCCAAAAAAATCAATAATAGTGGTAAAAAAATAAAATAGAAATTTAACTTTTTTGGTTTATGTCGGAGATCTACGGATGTAATAAAAGAATTTGCATTTTTTTAACAAATTATTCAGCAATCAAATGCGCAACTTTGCCTCCATTTAACTAAAACTCTATCAACTATAGTTTCTGAGATAGCAATGCTAATGCATTGAATTTGTAATACCCTGTACAGAGTGGTGTATAAATTCGTGGCAAATAAAATATTAGTTTTTTAAATAGAACTACATATTTTTTAATACATACACACTTAATAGATTTTCTAATATTTCAATTTTTTCAAAACAATTAGTTTTTACATTGTTGAAAAATTGACTGCAGGGCATTTGTTTCTAAAGGTAGAATACTATTACTAGAATATTTGATACAAAGGTTCTACAGGGATGGCAAAAAAAGATTTAGGCAAATAAATTTGCATTAATAATAATAATAATAACAGTCTTTATTTCGAATTGTGATTAGGATAGAGTACAATGTACATTATCAACTAATACAAAGGAAATAGCGCATGGTAAACTATGAACTATGTAGTACTTAAAGATACTTATATACATTTTCAGCGATTTTTCCCTAAATACAGATTTCAGAGAATAAGCAATCTTTATTTAACAAAATAATCCTCCATAGTGTAGGGTTCTAATTCAATTAGTAAATTTTTTACTTCTTTTTTGAAACTTTTGTCCGTCAATGTTTTCAGCCTGTCTGGTAGGTTGTTAAATAGGCGAATACACATATATTTTGCATTCTTCTCAGTGAGTGTTAATCTATGTTTTGGACAGTTTACATCTTTTTGTCTTGTGTTGTATGTATGATTGACTTTGACGTTAAATAGGTTTTGGTTCTTTTTAAGAAAGATGAGACAGTCATATATATAAATTGCATAAACTGTCATTATTTTATTATTTTTAAAGATGGATCTACATGAATCTTTGTGTTTCATTTTGAACATTAATCTAATTGCCCTTTTTTGAATTACAAATACATTCTGTATTGAAGTACTTCTACCCCAAAACATAATTGCATACTTCATAATCGATTCAAAGTTGGCAAAGTACAATATTTTAAGGGCCGCCAGGTTCAGATACCCGGAGACAATTCGAATTCCATAGCAAATTGAGTTTAACCTGCCTAGCAGAACATTTATGTGATCAGACCAATCTCTCCAAGAAATTCATCAATCTGCACTCCCAAAAATTTTGTGTTCTTGGCTAGTAATTGGCTCCTGTCAGTGAGAAGGTGTATTTCATTATGTTTCTCAAATGTACCTTGTTTTGTTGAAAAAATAATCACACTTGTTTTTTCCATATTTAAAGCTAATTTATTTTTTTTAAACCACTCAGAGGTCCTAATAAACAGATCTTTTCCAGACTGAATTAAAGTGCTGATTTCCTCTTGACCTACAAGTAAATTTGTGTCATCTGCAAAGTTGACGATTTTTTCATTTTCTTTTGCTATAGAATTCAGATCGTCATGTAAATTACAAAGAGTAGTGACCCCAGAATACTGCCCTGGGCTATTCCAAGTTGATTTTCTTTTATATTTGATGTGTATGGCTTGCTGTCCCTAAATAGTTTAACCTGTTGTTTCCTATGAGATAAGTAAGAATCAAACAATCTTAGGGCCTTACTTCTAACTCCATAGAGTTCTAATTTTTTTAACAATAGTTCTTTATCTACACAATCATAAGCCTTAGATAAGTCTAAAAATATACCTATTCCTAATTTATGGTTTCCTATGTGTTCAAGGATATGACTTGTAAACTGAAAAATTGCTGTTTGTACTGATCTTCCGGCAATGTAGCCATGTTGATAACCACTGAAGAGGTCGCACATTATAAAAAAATCTGTTAGCTGTGTGTATAAAACCAATTCAAAAATCTTTGAAAAGGCTGGAAGGATGCTTATTGGTCTGTAATTTCCTATTTCATTTTTATCACCTTTCTTATAAATCGGTTTAACTTGAGCAATTTTCAACTGATCTGGAAAGCATTCCTGCTTGAGACTTTTATTTATTAAGTATGTTAGTGGCTTGGATATATGTGGTAGTACCAATTTAACTATACTTGCAGGAACCTCATCTATACCACTTGTTATTTTGTTTTTTAATTTTGCTGAAAAATCACACAGTTCCTCTTCAGTGATTGGTTTGAAGTGAAATGATTCACTATTGGGGATTATATTACAACTAAACTCCGTGTGCTGCATATTTTCCAATATATCAGGGACCAACGACAAGAATTTGTCATTAAATTTATTTGCTAAACACAAGGATCACCCGCTATATCAGTCTCAAGCCAACACTGAGTTTTCCCCAATATCTCATTACAAATTGACCACATACATTTATTTTTATTGTCAGAAGATTCTATTTGTTTTTTATAACTATCCGCTCTTGATTTTAATAAAATGTTGTCATATTCCTTTTTTACAGTGATATACTGAGGTTTAAATCTTATATCATGTCTTGACAGCTGAAGTAGCAAATCTAGTTTTTTCTTGCACTCATTTAATTCATCCGATTTGTATAATGTTTTGCACTTATTTCTGCTTTTATTTGTTACTAATTTCTGAGGAAAACTGATTAAACAGGATTGTAAATTCCGACAAAAATAAGTTCCATTGCTCATCGATGGTTTGATAAAAATGAACTGAAAACTATTCCCCAGTTTTCACTCTTAAGGAGGTTTACAAATTGTTGTTTGTTTTGTTCAAAAAAGATACGAGTGTAATAGCTTGTATTAATAGCCTTAGTTGACATCTGGAACGTGACGCATTGGGCAGAATGATCTGATATGTGCGTGTTTATTACAGAACTTTCTATGTAAGGAAAATTAACAAATATGTTATCTATGCAACTTTGACTTCGACTCGTTATTCTGGTATTTGCTGTAATTGTATGTTGAAGATTAAAACAGTTCATAAGTGATAAAATTCTATGTTTGTTTTTGTTGTCCTTAAGAAATTCAATATTAAAATCACCAGTGATTATTATCATTTTGTTTACATCAAATATAATGCTCAATGCGCGTTCAAGACAATCAAAAAAAGTTTCTATATTTCCTGCAGGGGGTCTATAAATGCAAATAACAACTACTTCCCATTAATGTCGCAATCAACTGCGGAGCATTCGAATATTTGTTTCTTAGACAATTTGGTTATCTTAATTCTAGACTTACATTTTATTGATTGATGAACAAATATCGCACTACCCCCGTGTTCCCCACGTTCACGACATGCAGAAGAGACCAATTTAAAGTTATGTGGAATGAAAAATTGTAATTCATCTTTTGTTTTCCAGTGTTCCGTTACACAAAGTACTCTTACGTCTGTTATATCCTGGATTAAGTAATTCAGTTGATTTAACGAATTTCCTATTGATTGGATGTTCTGGTGTAAAATTCCAAATGTCTTCTTCTTACTGCTCTTGGAATCATTTCTTGAAATTTTCCTTTTAGTTTTGCTGCTATTTGAGACCTTCACTAAAAAGGATTACTACCATAGTTTATGTTGTTTTTATAACGCAACATTCTTCTCTTGTATACTGGACACTCAAAATTTTTTCCTGAGTGATTTCTATCGTCAATTTTCATTTTTTTACAATTTGGACAGTTTAGGGTAGTTGATTTACAGTTTCGGGCTTCATGTTCACCACCACAATTTAAAAAGCACTTTTCTTCAGAGCAATGTTTTGCTACATGTCCAAAACCGCTACACTTAAAACACATGGCCAAGTTGAGATGTTTCATGACATGTACCTTCACTAGTTCGAAATTGATAATGCCTTTTTTTAAGAACCATTTTGATAGTGCTGGTTCTGCCTGCAAAATCAAATTTTCCTTTGACTGATTGCGACATTGCTTTTTTGTTATAACTTTTATTTTGTCTTTGACTGTTTGTCCTAATTCATTTACAATTTCGTAATTAAGTTTTTCTATTTCTTCTAAGAAATCCTCATTGTTAAAGCCTTTCTCAATACCAGTGACTACAAACATTGGGTCCATATTAGGAATTTTCTTGATTTTTATATTCTCACTTTGGTTAACTGCTTCTTCCAGTTTTTTTTTGTTGCTCTGATGTGTGACTCTCTACTATAATAGTCCCATTCTTTGTGTGTTTGATCTTTTTGAATCCTCCTCCGATGTCCTTATTTTGTAGTTCCTTTTTAAACTCTTTTACTGCTTTTTCTGGGTTGTCCATGTTATTGACCCGGAGTAATGTTTCATGAGTTTTCTTTGTAGGTGGGGTTGACCAATTAGTGTTTGCTTCAGTTGATGCATTGGTTTCAATGTTCAGTACATTTCTGTTACTTGACTGTGTGGATAGTGCTTGAGCAAAAGTCTTTTTTTTATCTTCAGGGTTTATTAAAGTAATTGGTTCAGGACTGTTTTCCTTTTGAGTAACTGCTAAAGTTTTTGTTCCAAAGCAGCCTTCTGGCCTTGAAGGGCTCCAACCTTATACATCAAAGCTGATAAGCTTTTGTATAGCAAAGTTATTGCAGGTCTAACTTCACTACCGTTTTCTTTTGTTAGTGCTTCTATTTGATCTAAGTCTTGAAATGTGTCTAGCATTATTTGTTCTGGGTCCATAGTGAGCATTTTGACATTTGAATCAATCTTCGTATTATTACTATCTGATGGCAAAGTGTTGACAAGATTGAAGCTAGGCTGAATTAAAGAGAAATGTTGGTTTTTGTTGTCACAGGGTCGTTTTGCATAGTCTTCCTGGTCAGGTGATAACTGCGATCGGCATATTTTATTTGCTTTCTCTTCAGTATCTTCATTTTTACCAATAAAAGGCGGGGTTCTTTGCAAATTTCTTTTTGGTGTAAATATTTCATTTGATTTTCTAGCTTCTGTTAAGTTTTTAGGGTCCCCTTGTATTTGTACATTTTTATTGCTGGGTGAAGGGTAGCTTATCTGTTGTTGTTGCTTTTTTTTATTGTCGTTTTGAATGCCAAGAATGTCCTTTATCTTGTCTTGGGTTAAATTTGGACTGTAATCTGCAGAAAAACTTCTAGTTTTAGTGCTTTTCCATTTTCCATTTCTGAAATTATCTTGACAATCACTATCCTCATCTTTGCTGCTACGTGCCATTATAAAATTTAACTTTTATTTGCAGGTAAATCAGACTAAAACGTTATAATTTGCTGAGCACAATGTAAAACACGTGTACCCTGAGTGACTGCTCAAAGCACTCTCAGTACTCGACGTCAGAAACTCTTTTTAAAAAGAATAATTTTATTAAGAGTTTACAATTAGTGCGACTTAACTATACGAAGTTACAGTAGAGAGTAATCTAGGAATATAATAAAATACATTTAAGCAACCTAAAATGTAGAATAAGCATAATAGCAATAGCATCTTCCTGGGAACCGTTGTGTCAGCATAGTCCCATGGGATTTACGGAAATATGCATATATAACTCCTCCCTCCTTAAGCTTCGAAAAGCACGGACTGTGTTTTCGAAGGATCGATTGATTGATCGTTTGATTGCTTCTTCGATTTACTAAGGATCCTGAGTATCTTCTCCTTCTGAGTGATGATCAAGACCATAGCAACTAGAATGCAGAGGACTATCGGTACCCAAAATGTAGGCTGGTCAAAACTGGATGGCTCACTGGCGTCGTCTATTGATTTGAGTTGATTGGCCATTCGTTTTAGATCATTGATTTCATCAAATTGGATTTTTGATAAATGTGGTGTCTCAAAAATCTGTGATGTTCCATCGGAGAAAGTGGGTAACTGCATTGCTGGTAAAATCAACGGTTTACCCTTTTGTACTCTCGCGTCATTGACGAACAATTTGTTATTGATGAGTGCCTCACAGGTTTCTGGTATTGACAGCAACGTTGATTGATAGACTTTAAGGTGTTGATCGGTCTGGCATTTCGTTTTAATTCCAACAGGTGTGGTTGGCAGAACAAGAATCAATCCTCGGCTGATTTCCTCGATTATTGGTTCGTCAACGTGTATTTTAGCAATTACGCAGCTATCGATCGGCAGGTTGTCAAGAATGTTCTCCAGGCACTGGTCACGCGAATGAAATTTCTCCAGGCAGTAGAATGTATCTTCGATTGCTGGACATGGTTTGGCCACGAATTGACGGACGGTGCCTTCTTGTACCATATAAGGGTAATTTGGGAGCAAAATTGATTGATTTTGGACTGTTGGGAACAACTGATAAAAGGGCAAGGTGTTTGGGTTTAAAATTGGTGCATGAATTGCAAAAATTATTTTATCCCTACTAAAGGTGACTTGTATTCCCAAATATTGATAGTAAGATAGAATGTTCTTGAAATTTGGAAGCTTTTCCTTACCATAAAGGCTTGTTAAGTAGCTTAGCATTGATTTGAGTTCCGAATTCGAAACGACACTATTATGTAGGGTATTAACCTTACTAAAAGTGATTGCATCCTCTAAGTTATCAAGAAACATTATCATATTTTGGCAGTCCAAATTTAATTGCAACAAAATGCCTTGAAAGTTAAGGTAGTCATGCATATAATTGATATTTTCACTAATTGCTAATTGTAGTGCTCTTAAACTCTTTTGAAGCGTTTGTTGATTAGCACTTAGTTGCGAAATTGTTTTATTGTAATTATCGATTAAGCGTTGGGAAAGAGATATTTGTAATTTCAACTCTGTATCGATATTTTCCGATTTACCCGTAGTTCATTTATTGCTTTGTCATAGCGCTCGCCATCTTCGGCATCTAAAGTTCCAAATAACCACTTGCTGACTTTGCTAACGACGTTAATTAGTCCTTTTTCTTTACGTACATGTGGGTACATGTTTTGTAACTTGTCTGTTGTTATTTGAATCAAATATTCAGTTCTAGACATAAAGTTTTCTTGTAATTCCCGGTATGTAGTAATACCAATACCAGAAGAATTTGTAGAATAATTAACGTGTTCTTTTATAAAGCTAAAATGACGCTCAATACTTTCTAATTGCTAAACTAAGTATTCTAAATCTATGTAATGTAAAAATGTATGTTTACTGTAAATTAAACGCGATTTTCCTAATTCTAAGGGTAAAATAGGGTTTTCTAATCTATTCATTTTTATGTCACTCATTGCTAGAAAGGTGGGAAAGGCCAGGATTTGCCATATCAGCACTAGTTTCGCCGTCATGGTTTGCCTGAAAAGATGATGTTTTATTAGGTTTTCTAGCATGACTTTTATGATACGATGTTTTCTTGGTTTTCAACTTAATATCAGTTTGACCAACTAAACTTACTTTCTTGAACTTTGGTTTGTCTTTTGCAATGACTTTTTCCTTTATTTCTTGATTTTTCTCCCTAATCTGATCATACAGTTTATTTGATGTTTCCTTATGTTGTTGCACATATGTAGATATAATTGCATTGTCGTTTAAATCAAACGGATTTACTGCCTTTATATGACCACTAACAACTTCAAAAGGCGTATATTTAGTTACACTATGAACCGAATTATTATATCCTAAAACACCTCTTTTCATTAACTGTTCAGTGGACAGTCCGTTGTTTTCATCCTTTAGACACCTGTAAGCTTCAATAATTGAAGAATGAAATCTTTCAACTGGTGAATTTGAATTACTGTTTTTCGCTGTTGTGTAGTGTAATTCAATCTTGTAAAGTTTACAGAAATCTTCAAGATCTTTATTCTTAAATTCAGTTCCTTGATCAGCCGTAATTTTTAGGGGTAGTCCATGATGAGTAATAAATGTCAGCAAATTTTCCACAACCTCTGTTCCAGTTATACTCTTAAGAGGGTATGCTTGTCCGTAACGAGAAAATGAATCAATTATCGTTACAAATGCATCGTAATTCATCCTAAACGTGTCTACGTGAATGTGCTCAAACGGTCTTGATGCAGTGGGTGTTAGATTAAATTTCACTACCGGTGGATCTCGGTCGTACTTATTTCGTTGGCAGTTTTCGCAATTATTAACGTAATTTTCCACGTCTTCTATTAGTTTTGGCCAATAAAACCGTTTTAATAATGCTGTTCGCATTTCATTGATTCCTCGATGACAAGTCTTCGTTGTGTGGTACAATGTAAGCTTTTCTCTTTGATCATTTTCGCTTTCAATATCCTCTAAGAATGTAGAGCATTGAACAAACTTATAAGATGAATTTTTAAAGTACTTCTGGACGGTTATGGTAAACAATCTTGCGATTTCAGCGCTTTTAAAATGAATGGCATATAAAGTGCGCGGGTTTAAATATTCCTTAAGAATTTTAATCACGTGTTGTTCGTAATTTCTGATTGATATTGTTATGTAAAATCGCATATTGCTAAACACATTCGTTTGCTTTATTTTTGGTACTTCAATGTCTCCGTTTGTCATTATTACTTGATTTTTATACTGGTTTATTGGTCTTTCCGTAAGAGGTATTCCAAAGAGTGGATTTTCGGCTGCTGAGTGAACTGTTTCGAGGTCACTAGGAGGTATTGATTCCACCCTTGGAGGTTTAATTTGCACATTGGAAATTATATTAACTCTAGGATCTTGGTGATTGGATGTTTCCAACATAATTTCATCAATATCTAAGTTAGGTAAATTGTCGAGTCCTGGAATTATGAAATTATGGATTACGTTATCAATATCACCTGGGTTATTACATATGGATTCAGTTTCTAAGGCGTTAAGATCTACTGGATTCCTAGAAAGTGCATCCGCTGCTTGATTTTGTTTGCCTCGTTTGTACTGAATTTGGTAATCAAACTCTTCCAACTTCAGGCGCCATCGAACAAGACGAGAAGCAGGTTCTTTTAAGGAAAATTGATGATCTGTCAGGATAGTAAACTTATGACCAAACAAGTAAGGTCGAAAGTACTGACAACTCCACACAATAGCTAGAAGTTCCTTTTCTATCGTAGAATAGTGAATTTCCGCTGGATTGAGTGTCCTTGATGCGTAACAAATGGGGTGGTTATCTTGTGAAAGTATTGCTCCTATTGCATACATGGAAGCATCCGTAGTGAGTTCAAAAGGTTTATTAAAGTCTGGGTAGGTTAAGACAGGTTCTGAACTTAATAGATTCTTACATGTATTAAAACAATCGACAAACTCTTTAGTGTGTTCTACTTTGCAATTTTTCTTGAGACATTCTGTCATGGGCTTTGTAATTTTGGCAAAGTTCTTAATAAATTTACGATAATACCCAAGTAATCCTAGAAAAGATTTAATATCTCTTGGAGTTTTTGGTATCGGGTATTTCTGGATTGCCTCAATCTTTTTCTTATTGGGTTTTATGCCTTCTCTTGTTACGATATGTCCTAAAAATTCTACTTCATGACGTAAAAATTCGCATTTATCAACCTGTTTCTTTAAATTTGCGTCACGTAGTTTTTGGAAAATCAATTTTAAATTTTTTATGTGCTCTTCCAAGCCTGAGCTAAAAACAATGATATTGTCACGAATAACAGAAGTTGCACCATGTTCCGTTGCCTAGCCTGGCCCCGGTCTCCCCCAGTACACTGCCGAATCAGCGAGACCGGCAAATTGAGGTCATGGGACGAGTATTTAATCAGCGTCTCAAGCCATCGAAGATTACTGGTCTCTGGGTCGGTCTATCGAGCATCAGTCCGAACTTTCTAGTGCCCGGACGGCTCGATACCGTCTTGGAAATCCAGGCTGAACAGACTTGAGTCCTTGCGCAACCCAGTGGTGACCGTCGGGACTCTTGACCCTTTCAGTACCTAAAGTAGGTCCTTTAGGAAGTGTCGATCATAGGGGTTCCCTGCTCGTATCGAGCGGGTTTCGCTTGGCGACACTTCAAAGGGGGCTTGCTGTGCATAAAGTAAATCCTTCGGGCTTGTCGGTTACAGGGGTTCCCTGCTCGTATCGAGCGGGTTCCGCTTGGCGGCACATCAGAAGGCCTTACGCACACCCACACACACACACACCCCCACGCACCCCCTCGTAGAGAGTGTTCCATGGGCGTCCCGCCTGTAGCGGTACTAGCGGCCCTCTTAATCTGGGGGTAAGATTTGGTTAAGCATCGTCCTGAATATAAAATAAAGGAGACATACTTGTACTACGTTGTTGTTTCTCTTCCTGCGCTACCCCCCAAACGTGACAATATCATCCATAAACACCATACAAATTTTATTTTGTACATCTTTAAGGACTTCGTCCATCACTCGTTGGAACGTTGAGGGTGCGTTTTTAAGACCGAAGGGCATTCTAAGGTATTCGTAGTGCCCATTTTCTACGTTAAAAGCAGTTTTGCCAATTGATGTTTCCTCCATTTCTATCTGGTGGAATCCGCTAGCTAGATCTAACGTAGAAAAATACTGTGCCCTGCCTAGTTTGTCCAAAATATCATTGATGTTAGGGATTGGATATCTGTCAGAAATGGTCTTTTCGTTTATTTTCCGATAATCTACAACAATTCTCCACTTTTGTTTTCCCGAAGCGTCCATTTTCTTAGGGACAATCCATATGGGGGATGACCATGGGCTAGATGATGGTCTAATAATGTTTTTCTCTAGCATTTCATTTATTTGCTTTCTTACTTCTTCCTTGTGGACATATGGATATCGATAAGACTTAGTGTGTACTGGGATTTCGTCAGTTGTTTTGATTTCATGTTTAATTTTGGAAGTGAATGAAAGTTTTGTGTTTGGTTCATAAAAGATATCGGAAAATTCCCTACAAAGTCTTATTATAGCAGTTTTCTCTTCCTTATTCATGTGGTCAACACGTATTTGATTGTTGATGAAATCTTGTTTCGGTCTATTAATTTCCGATGGTAATGAACTATAGGACATTTCCTCGAATGTAAACATCTCAAAACTATCATTTTCAAAAGGTTCAACAACAAGCGGTTCGGTCAATGTCATGGTTACACACTTATCAGTTGGGTTTTGAATTTCAACAAGCGCATAATGTTCGTTCGCTACCGAAAGTGATGTAGGGATAATTAGATTTTCAAACTTTTGTGCATTGATTAAAACTTCACCATTTCGCACACTTACTGGTACTTGTTTTAAAATTATCTCATTAGCGTTTACCGAAATTGAGAAATTTGAATCCAAAATATGTCGATATTTAAATGGTATTTCGATATTAGGACCTACCAAAAACATATTCATTAAATCGATATTTAAATTCATGTTAATCAGGTCTACTAAACCTATTACACCATCATAAAAAATCGTGAAAATCAAAGAGTATGAAATCAATAGCATAATCCAATCCAAATTCTGCAAATGCTGGTATTTTTGCTTGGTATCGCGTAGTTTGACTTCCAACAGCTGTTTTAATTACGTTATTTGTATGATATATACAATGTGGATACAACCTTTCAGCAATGGAAGGCTTTAATATTGACTTAAAACTACCAGTGTCAATCAAAAGCTTTATATTAGGATTTTGGATTTGAATGTATGGTAAAGCATTACTAGATGAAATATTAATTTCTATCAGCTTTGATTTCCTGTCCGGCTGGAATTGGAAAAATTTTGGTTGTCGTCAATTTCAGTGATTTCGGGACCTTGGATTTCAGTATCAATAGACCGTTGTTCACTACTCTGATTTAAATAAAAATCAGGATAAGAATTCAATTGAGATTCCTCGGCATATTGATCGGAAAATTCGGTACCGTACTGGTCATTCAAATAGTCCTGATTGTTGTACTGACCGAAATATTGATTATCGTCGCATTCATTATTGTAGAGTTCCTCTATTTTAAAATTAGGTCTTTGATATTGTTGCCTTGCATAAATTGATTTTGAAATGGTTTGCGAGTGGCATTGGTTGCTCTTGATATTCCTGACATTGGAATTGGTTTTGGAAGTTGATTTATAGGGGTTTGATTTGGTCTAAAAACATTTTTCGGAGGTCCGAAGACTTCTCTGTTTGTAGGAAATCTGGTAGAATTCGGAGCTCTGGGTTGGACGTTTATCGGTTGTGATGGAAATGTTGACCTTTGATTCATTTGCGGTCTCGGGAATGAAATATGCTTGCTGGGGAAAATTATTGAATTGTTGATTATTCGAATTTGGAATAAATTGATTTCGATTCATTGGACTCGTTGCAATCGCATTACCAAAATAATTTGGTGAGTTGTTTGAATTCATCGGGAAAAAAGATGTATTTCCGATTGATGATCTAGAAGGTATTTGATTTGCCCTATTAGATTTTTCCAAATTTGAAAAACAACGTAAAGATTTTCGAAAGTTCTCAATTCTACAACATAAGCCATAGCATCTTCGATACTATCAGGTCTCTTTAATATGCATGTTGTTTTTAAGAACTCCTGTACATCCGGCAATAAATGTATTTAAGGCGGTTTTCTCATATAGTTGAATGTGACACATTTTCTGATCATTACTTAATGTAATGTCATTACTAATACGTTGCGCTACTTGACTCCTAAGTAATTGTAATCTATTACCAAAACTTAGCAAGTGTTCATTTTTAAAAGGTCGCGTTCGTGTTAATTCTTGAATTAAACATTCCAAATTTCTGCGATCGAAAAACATTGAATCAAAGCATTCTTAAATTGATCCCAAGTAGAAAGTTCTGATCGATTGCCAATCATGATTTCTGCCTTACCAATCAATTTACCTTGAATGCAATCGAAAATATGTTTGTTAAGTTCGGCATCATTTAAATCTTTGTAAGAATCAATCAGACCTTGGCATGCTTTAATAAATTTATTAAGGGTGTTAGCGTCTCCATCGTATGGTTTAATAATATCCACTTTTGATTTGAAAAGATTCCAATTAAATGAAGCAACATGTGCCTGACTACTTGCTTGATTATTCATGGTGGGAATAGTGTTTCGAGTTGATTGTTTTACTTCCCTTGATAATTTTAGAGAGCTTTGAAATTGATTTATAATAGCATCAAATTCGTTTTCGGAATCACTCATCGAAGAAAACAAAAATTAATTAAAAATTATGTTATTTCTAACTTTTCACTCAGAAACTGATAATTAATCCTAATTTTGTCTCCGATAGACTGAACTAATACTAAAGTTGTCTCCAATAGACTGATCTAACCTAAATTGTCTTCGATAGACTGAACTTAAATAAATTATTCCTAACGAGACACCTAAACGGGGTATTTCGGAAGGAGCGAAAGGAATATGGCACTTACGTAGTTGAACTGGCTTCTTCCTTTCCGACTCTCACTCTGGGTGTCGCCTGACGTCCTAGATTCTTTGGATTGCGCTGAAGGGTCGAAGGGCCCAAATAATGACTGCAGACCGAAATTGTCCGAAAATCACTACCGCACAATCCTACCGACTGCGCCACTTAAATAAACTCGACGTCAGAAACCCTTTTTAAAAAGAATAATTTTATTAAGAGTTTACAATTAGTGCGACTTAACTATACGAAGTTACAGTAGAGAGTAATCTAGGAATATAATAAAATACCTAACCTAACTTAAAATGTAGAATAAGCATAATAGCAATAGCATCTTCCTGGGAACCGTTGTGTCAGCATAGTCTCATGGGATTTACGGAAATATGCATATATAACTAGCTTGTAACTGCAAACCTTTTTCTTTAAGCAGGAACCCAAAACAAAAATGAAAAAGTTAATAAAATCATGTCCTTAAAAACTGTCATTTTTGTGATAATATTCATCTGTCAATGCCATGTTAACCATACAACAGGTGTGAAAAAGGCAAGAAGATTTAATTTTGGTATTAGCCCTAAAAAAATTTGGTTTTTAAGTGAATTCAATTATTACTGATACTAAATTTAAATTATTTTTTTTATAAACTCCTTTGGTCATAAGCATTGATTCTGTTCTTGGTGCTAATGTTAATATTATTACTAAAATTGAATTTTGTTATATAAACTAGACTTAAGTCCCTTCCATTTCATCAAATTTATGCAGTACCTACTGTACAAAGACACTGTATAATACATATTAACTCAAAGTTGAGCAATGCAGTGTATAATGATAATTGTTAAACATAAAACAATAATGAAAACTGCATTGGTTTTCATTTGAATGTTAATTTAGATAAAATCAATATACTGACCTTAAAACATGCTTTTTTATTCACTATGTTCTAATGTAAATAGCCCCCTGCACACAATTTCACTCTTCAACTTGATTAAGTTGTTGCAATCTTCTTAGTGGGTAATTTGCTCTTCGCTTAGGTCAATTTCTTCATAAAAGTTGTATTTTCTCATCCACATGGAAAAGTAGTGAAGTATTCAGCATATACAGGATACAGATCTGTAAAATAGGCCCAATTTGTTAGTTGAACCACCCTTAAAAAATTGTCAGACTAGACAAATTTTTAGTAATGTATACAAAAGATGCATCAGCAGAGTTTTTTCAGGTTAGGTACGAAATTGCGATTGTAATCTTACCTGGGCTAGCAGGCGTTGTATGCATTATCACCATTGAAAAATATACATTTACTTGAATTTAGTGAATAATCTTCCCCAATTATTGGATTATTGTAATAAAAATACAATAATTATTTCAGCTGCATGTAAATTTTTTTGACACAACAAAAAAAAACAAAACAACAGCAAAGTGACAAGTTGGCATTTGACATCACAACAGATCCAAGATGGTCTATCAGCAGAACTTCTTTCCTCAATGCGTTACGCCGGATGACGTCACAGTGGATGCACGAGTGCACAATATGCACCCAAGGGATTACAGGCGTCGTCCGTGGTTTTGTATTACTATTTGATTCTCTCTCTTCATTAAAGTAGTCCATCTTCACAGAGTGGAGGCATTACATTCTTCTGAGATGGTATTTATAGGAAGGGGTAAGTTCTACGAAACAAAATATCTAAAAATTTAGATTCATTAAGTATTGGATTTATTGTTTAAAAAAAACATAGCAGCAGCACAAAGATGTTTTCTTTACAATCATAGTACTTGATACGTAGATATTCAGCCTTATGCCGTAAATCCATTGACTTAATATCAATATTGAAATAATTTCAATGAAAATTGACCACTATTTCAATTTTTGGTCACATTTGATTAAAAAAACTGTAAGTAACAATTGATTGATAAAATTTCAAGCTTTACTATGGCAACATTGCATTTGTGTTATGGCCAGACCAAACCAGACGGAGCAGTACCGACCTAACCTCACAAATTATGTAAATTTTAAACAGATTTTGGTGTGTGGTGTGCGTTGGATATTGAGCACGTGACCATGTGGGGAACGGATGGTCGTCACTATCAATAAAACACCACCATTTTGCTTTTTGAATAAACCGAATTGCATTTATTCATTGCTTGTTGATAGTCTGCCATTAATGGAACATTTCCAGCATGCTTAAGACTAAATACACCGCCGTGATATGAGAAAAACCGAAAAACTAGGAACTAGCACGATAACCGACAACCATTTTGTTCACTTGCCCGACACTGTGTCTTCTCTATTCTCAAATAACCGGGAAAAATGTGCAATGTCAAATAAAAAATAACCTAAGTCGTCTGTCATTATTATCTTGCCCAACACGGACAGATACTTCGACACTAACCTACTCCGAGTGTCGTGAAAACATAGTTTTCCGATGCGTGATCGTAAGATTCCTCGACCTTAATATAGATGGCGGGGTTGCGCTTCAGGAAAAAATCAATAATTTCATTGCGATCTGTTGCCACATGTTGGAGATGGCCGCGAGAGGCCGTTACTTGTACGGAAATGTAATTTTATTATTGCTACGTGCTGGAATGTTGTGCAAAAAACGAAATACTGGAATTTTTCGTCCGAGATAGAAATTAAAAAAGGATTTTAAAAGATTCTCTTCTCTTCGGGACGTCGTGGAATAAAGACACGTGGAAAAATTATTTTTCTTAAAAACCGAATTTTACTCGCGGAAAAGTCGTTTTTTCTCTGCTCGAAAAAGTAACCGAGGCCGTCATCTCGGGTGCGTGGAATCGCAGGCTTTTCAGAATTAGCAACTTGATTTGCATTTTCCTAATTAAAAAGGGAATATAGAAGGTTCTGGAAGGTTGCTGAAGGTCAAATAGCGGTCCGTAGCGCGTGATACATTTCTTTCGTTTGCCCACCCCCCGAGGGTGTACTCGGATCGGTCGTGTGCGTGTGCCACCCAAAAGAAACCCCTCTGAGCATCCTCTGAGTGACGTAATCGTCTGATTGGGGGCTGAGTGAGCAAAGGAGCGAAGGAAAAAAATATTAAAGACGGTAACGATTTCAGGTTTTAGGAGAAAGAGGCAAGAGAAGGGGAAAAATAGAGCATCAGCTGCCCGATTGAGTTTTGCAGCCATTGAGGTCCCTATTTATTAGTGTTAATTGTTTAGAGGTTTCTGCAACCCTCGTTTAAACAAAAGTAGGGGTAATTGTTGCCTTTCCAGCTCTGATTGGATCCGGTGGACGTCCTGTAGTCCAGGGGTCGTCCAGTATAGCGCTGCAGCCACCAATTAAGGGGTTTTAGCCACTAAAGTTGGCTAAATCACTAACCAAAACCTAGAATATTTAAGTTTACAGTATTTAGTAATAGTATTGTTTGCATTTTGGGGGTTGCAGTCTTTTCATTTAGCTATGAGTGCAGTGTTTTGCTATTAAGTGTAGCATATTAAACAAAGACCACCCCAAAGAAGGGTTGCTTAACTGCCTACCTCTAATTGAGAGGCCACTTTCAGGTGTTGTTACGTATAGAGTTTATTTATTCGTAGTTGGTTATTTTTCCATTTTTTAAATACGTGTAGCCTAAGTCGGCGCCGACATATTTTAATTAAGTGTTAAATTGCTTGATCGCATAATTAATTAAGTGTAAATCGCTTGATTGCATATCTTAATTAAGTGTTAAATTGCTTGGTCGCATATTTTAAATTAAGTGTTAATTGCTTGATTGCATATCTTAATTAAGTGTTAAATTGCTTGATTGCATATCTTAATTAAGCGTTAAATCGCTTGGTTGCATATTTTAGTTAAGTGTTAATGGCTCGATTGCATATCTTAATTAAGTGTTAAATTGCTTGGTTGCATACTTAATTAAGTGTTATTTGTTTGATTGCATATTAATGGAAGTTTAAAGGGGAATACACCAATATCCCGACAGATTGTTCAGTCGGTTGTATAATATGGTTCTTTCATTAATTATGCGTGGTTAAAGTGCCTTGTTATTTACATATTTTAAATTTAAATGCTATTTTCTTGTGCTTGAATTTGCACTAGCGTGTTGTGGATAAATTGGTGAACGGTTGCTTGCACTTATCTCATCATTATAGCATACGATCCCTACTTGATTTAATTAATTCAAGTCTGGCTCCGTGTTGTCATTTTAGATAGCAAAGTTTATCTTTTCTTTGCAGGATTTAATTTTTGTCTTTTCGGAGTTGACTAACTCTAATTAATTTTCTTGTTAATTAATTTTCTTATTAATTAATTTTTCATTATTAATGTGCCCCTAATGTAACCTTAGTAAAGCCGGGTAGTGAAACGTTGGAGTGTGTTCGATTTGAGTCACTTAAATTGCGTACGAATAGAGACTATAATTTTTTTTTATATAACGCACCTGCTCTGGTGACACAATAGGTGTTCCGTCATTTTAGGATCGCTATACTCTGCTTCCTGCTGGTTTATTCCTTTTCTTTTCTACGCGTGGAGGTAGCATCACGTTAACTGCTCCTGGCATCCCTTAAAAATATTACTTTATCACAAAAGAGAAAGGAAAGGAAAGGGAATATAAAAAACAGCACTTACCTTTAATAGGCGCGATAATACCCTGCAGCGATGTATAGGGAAAGCCAAAAGAGTTCGTCGCGTCGTGTGCCTCACAACTATAATACGCGTTCAAATCCCACAGAGGCACCCCCTTACAGAGGACAACAATCACGAGGCACACATCTGCCGTAACGCTGAAGCGGGGAGCTCGCCCCCCAAACGGTGAGCGGGGAGCGAGGAGGCGACAATTCGGGTTGTTCGCGGGCCGCGACGGTTTTACCCTTGTCCCGCGGGTCGTCTACTCCTCGTTCCAGTCGGTCCATCGTCCGCGTGCTTGAGGAGGCACGAAAACCGTTCACGTTTCCGCGTACTCGCCACGAGGAATCGGACGCGAACGGGCAACACTTGGATTCGTTGCGCAGGACGTCTCGGTCGCGGGCTGGATGGCATTCCGCGCCATCTTGCGAACCGAGGGACGAACGACGCCGCCCGAAGCCGTTTGAACGACACTCCGAGTAAAGAAAGGAACGAGACGGTAGGCAACACCGTCACAGGTGTTTTTCAGATTTTTTTTTCCGGCAACGGTAAGTACTTAATTCAAAATTAGGATAAAGTACCAAACTTAATTTTTAAGTCAATTTTAGATATGTCTAAGAAAGCCGCAAGACAGCAATATATTCAACTTCTAACTGAGGTAGAAAGTTCTGAGGTTTTAAAGTGGGGAAAAGGTACCTACCCCAGATTTAAAAAGACAATCTTGGGAAAAAGCTGCAAAGGCTATAAATTCTATTGGAGGTACCCAAAAAACTGGTGAACAATGGAAAAAGGTATATAATTTGTTGAGATAATATTTGAATATTTATGTTCCAATAGACAACCCACAAAACACGCAGTTAGCTGTGCATTTATGTTTAGTGGGTTGGTAGTCTTGATATATAGTAACTTTTGTTTTTTTTTTTGTTGGTTGGTTACTAGATTAGTACCGGTAATAAAGGTTATGTATGTCGATGTTGAACTGATTAGCTGTTTTTCCCGGTTGCATTATTTTTCAAAAAACTTCTATTAATTTTCCGGTCATCGGCGTTTTATTTAACATAATTTACAGTAGTTAAGACTTTTATTGCAATTTCACATGTACCTGTATTGTATTGTATCTGTCGGATTCATTTATATTATAGAGCCTATTAGTAAAATAGATTATGAAATTTTAGGCCTTTATTGAATGGAAATCCCACATAAAAGCAAAAATTCGGAATAATGCGGAACTATCTGATGTAGAAAAAAAATGTGCCAATTTAACTGGACTTTATATTTCTACTGGTGGAATCCAAGAAATACCCGAACTAGGTATTGCAGTGGCTGGTGAGTTTTATAAGTTTTTGTGATTTAATGTTAGTAGTAGAATACAATTTTTGTTTAATGCTGGATGTCATTACTAACATAGAGAATAAGTCATAGAGTCTATTTGATTTAAAGGGCTCAACACACTAGCCTGTCTCTTGAAGAATCAATTAGAATTAAGTTAACTTCTTTGCAATTTTGATATCAAGTCTTTATGATTTCGTAGAGGTTTTTTGGCATATTTTTTAGGGATATTAAGAATTACCTTTTTTTTGGTCAAGAGGGTCTGTTTGGTTAGTATGTTAAGCACTTTATATAAATAATAGTATGACTTTGTAAAATGTGTACATGCATGATAGCGTTGCATACTAACTAAAACTAAAACTAAAAACAAATTATTTTTGTTTTTGAAGGGAACCAGGAGGAAAGACACCATTACATCAAAAGCGTTTGCAATAACTACAGAAATTATAAATAATTCAGTCAGTAATCAGATACTTGAAGATAAAGATAGAAATGAGGCTTCAGAGTATTTTGAAAATTCCTTAAATCCAATGAAAGAAGAAAATGGATCCAATGAAGGTAGAAGAAGAAAGATGTTTGGCAGCAAAAAGATATGTTTAATCCTCTATAAAAAATACAAAATGTAAGTAGCTAGGCTGATAAAAAACAACTTAACCATTAAAACATTATTATTCAGGCTGCAGTAACACTTTCCTGTACATTTTTTTAAAATTATTTGCTAGTTTCTAACAGTTAGAATTTATTTTTCCAGCTCTTTTAGAACAAACATTCAATCAACAAATACTGGATTAAAAGAAATATCAAACTCCATTCTGGCAGTAGCTGAATCGATAAACAATTTAGCTGATGCCATCCGAGAGAGTAAAATATGAAAAATATAAATAAAATAAAGTTTCAATTAAGTTCAAAATAAATTATATAACATATTTGTTGCAGTTTTTTTTCATTTTATTTTAATCCAGTGCTTTTTGCTTGGTCTAATAACCCTTGCTAAAAATAAATACAAATTTTGCTTATCCAGGTTATTTTAAATGTAAGCACGTTTTGGAATAAATAAAGTATTATGATACAGACTGTTACATTAAACTTTGTAGCAGACAAAGAAAGCAAGGACCAGTCTTCTACAATTGAAAATGTACCTGCAGTATATAAAACAGTTTTCACAAAATGAAGGAGCATTTAAAGATTTTTGTCTCCAATTAAATCAAGAAAATTGCAGTCCAAAAAGAACTATGGAAAATTGAAAACGAGTAAATTTGTACTATGTGTTTAGCAATATTTTCAGGGTCAGGATACCTTCTTTTATAGGTTTTTGAAGAATGGGAGTCTAGAGTCAAGGCAAAAGCAAGGAGAATTCACTTCGCAGAGCAAGAGTTAACTGGGGGTGGACTTGCAGTCGTGGAGATACTGACAAATCTTGAAAAGAGCCTGTTGGAAATCTTGTCAAAGATATTGATATATGGACATCCCCAAAATTATTGAATTGGGCTTTAAAAAAAAGACAAAAAGTAAACCCAGATCAAATTAAGAAACTTGTAGAAAAAAGGCAAAAAAAATGTTTAGGTACCTATGTTTCCTTCAAGTTCTCTGATCACCCTAATAATAATAAGCTTTTTAGATGAAACACTTCAGGTAACTGAATTGTTAAGAAAAAACTTAGATATGTTACTACAGTGTAACTTTAAGAATATTATAAAGAATATAAATCTGTTAGTATTGCATTACCAAAGTTGTTAAAACATAATTTTATAATTAAACAATTATTATATTGGTAAAAAAAGTTTTTATTCAAAAAAAATTTAATTATTGTTCACTCTTCACCTCATTCCACATTTCTGACATAATTTTGTATTATCATGTCTATTACAATTCGCCATTGCTGCAAATTATTTATCCTTTTCATGATCCTCCACATTTTCGTCACCTCCATTATCATTGTTCAATATTTCTAAACAAAAAACAAGGATTAATCGTGTTTGGGCTTAAGCTTTCTCTAATAAAGTTGCATACCATTGTAGTCGTCTAAATTTTCATTCCTTAAAATACAAAGGTTATGTAAAATAGCACAGGAATAAATTATGTTGGCTTGCCTTCTCTGGTGAGTAATGTAGTGTTCGATGTTTTAAAATGCACCTAAATCTTTGTTTTAAGACACCATTAGTTCGCTCAATAACATTTCGAATTGATCTGTGGCGTATATTAAATTGACGTTCATTATCATTTTGTGGATGGAGAATAGGAGTGAACAGCTAAGGCTCAAGAGGGTATCCAGAATCACCTATAAAAGAGTCTAATTAGCACATGTAATATGATTGTATTTGAAAAAAAAGGCAAAGCAAAACTAAAGCTTTCTTTTGTTGAGTTACCTAGTAAATAAGTCAACTCATTTCTATGTTCTCTATATTAAAATTTCTTGCTAAATGTGTGCGAAACAATTGATGTCTGCCAAATTGCAGAGTCGTGCACAGATCTAGGAAAGCGGGCATTAATGTTCAAAATTTTTAATAATTCATTGCAAATCTGTATACATGTAAAAAATAATAAATGTTTTTTAAAATGATGATCTTTCACTCACTGACTTATTACTGTTTAAACTGTAAATTAAATATATACTCACTATTTGCACATTCAAACTGTAGAACTGCTTTCGACAATAAAAAATTACCGCCTGGCTCCTACAATAACAGCAGACGGTAATGTAACTACACCAAGCCCAGAAATAAAATACTTAGGGATAAACACTTGACCAAAAACTCAAATTTACAAAACATGCACAAAATGTGAGAACTGAAATTATTAAACGAACTAAACATTTCAGAGCCCTGACGTACAAGAACAGAGGTATAAGCACAAAAACTGCAACAAAAAATAAACAAATCTATTTGCAGACCTCTACTCGACTACGGACACATACTAAGAGTTAATGCGCGACCAGCAAAACAAAAAAAACACATACAAACTACAGAACAAATTGCACTTAGACTAGTAACCAAGTTTAGACATCCGCAAAACCCGCTACATAACCCAACCAACGAATTACTCTACGAACGGACACAAATGACAAAAAAAACAGAAACGATTAACGAAACTAGAGGCAAAATGGAAAGGCAACCCCCACAACTGGACAATTATAAACCCCATCTCCCTCACAAGACCAAATAGAGACAATCTCGCTACGCCTTTCCTCAATATACTCTGTTGGAACATTTTACCTAAAAAAACGGACTAACTATTAATTTTAAACCTTTTTCTTTGTAAAACATTATTTTTTATTTTTTTTTTTTAACAAATATTTATTTGGATACATTAAGCTTTGTTTCTGTTCTGTAACATTGGCAGAAAGACCGGTAGGTCGATAGCCTTTTTCCTCGGAAATAGAGATTGTTTGTCTGTGTGTATTATATTAATACTGTGCACCCGAGCACCCCATCTGTGACGTCACGGGAGGTAGCGTTTTCGAGGAAACAGGTTTTTGGCTTTTGCTGATAGGGCCGCCCTCTTGGATCTGTTGTGTTGTCAAGTAAAATTTCCACTTGTCACTTTGCTTTTGTTTATTTGTTTTAGCATGCTGCTAAAATTTAATTATATTTTTTATGACAAAATCTAACAAATTAATTGGTGAAGATTATACACTAAAATCAAGTAAATGTATATTTTTTGATAGACATAATGGATACAACAGCTGCTGGCCCAGGTAAGATTACAATGACAATTTCATACCTAACCTATGTAATAAACCATGCTATTGCTGATGCATCATTACTACACATTTTTGTACTAACATTTTTTAAGGGTGGTTCTAGTAACTAATTCGGCTAGTCTTACAGATCTGCAACTGGTATATGCTGCATACATCACTACTTTTTCCATGTGGATGAAAAAAGCACAACTTTTATGAAGAAAGTGACTACATTTCCCAGAGACTGCAATCAAGTCAAGTTGAAGACGAATAAAATCCTGTGCAATATTTTAAACTATCTACATTAGGTACAACAGTGGATTAAAAAAGCAAGTTTTAAGGTGAGTTAACTGTTTTAAAGCTAGATTTGTAGTTCTAATTTCCCGCAAGAAGTAAGCAGCAAGCAGTAGTAGCCATGTCAATTCATAGTTCGACTTTAGTAAGAAGGAAATAACATAACCTTATTTTACCAGTCTTATAAACCAACAAAATTTTATTTATTATCTTGTGGGTTGTCATTTTTTCGGCAAAAGCAAAAGAAATTACCTGTTTGTCAAATGATATTCCAAAAATCTATGAATGGGGTTAAAGACCAGTAGTCTATGATGGAAGCAGTAAGGAGCAAGATAAGAAATGAAAATGATTCATTTCTTGCTGCTTACTGCTTGCGGTTAATGTGGCTTGCACTTATTTGTCAAACTATGAATTAGATTTTTATTATTTTTTATATATATTTAGAGATTATTTATTTTTACTGCAGCTTACTGATTACTTCTTCTTGCGGAACTAGAACTATGAATCCAGCTTAATGATAGTAACATTAACAAAAATAAAAAGCAATATAGTTTTTCATTTTACCTTTAACACAATAATCATCATTGTAAACTAACACTTTGTTTTTTGGTAGGATTAGAATATGTCCAAAGTCATAAACACATCTATGCTATCTAATTTAACATAACTTGAAAAGTATTTTGCCCGGTTTCAGGGTTGGCAAGTTTTGGACAGCGTGGTTTAAAACCATTGGTTTTAACCCAGTTAAAACTGCCCTGGTCAAATTTGTTTTGGACACTTCTTTTGGACAAAACCAAAAAGTTCAAAATTAAAAAAAATATATATATCAAATTGTTTTAATTATTTTTTAAGAAATGTTTTACCTCAAAATATACAAACATTTGTACTCAAAATAAAAAAAAAATTATTTTTAAACAAAAAAGAAACATTTAAACAACAAAAAGCCAACAAATTATAAACCTGCCAATTATACCTACATCCAGTCATCATTGTCTTCCTACCTTTCAAAATTTTTATCTTGTTTTATTTTTAAATTTAACATTCTATATACAGAAATCAGTTTGTTACATTTTTCTACACCTAATTTATATATTTTTTAATTTTTTATTCTAGGAATACATTTTTTATTTTGGTTTTAACCAGTTTCAACCATTTTGACCGGTTTTAACCAGTTTTGACCACTGCCCTGGTCAAAATCAAAAAAAGTGGTCATTTGCACATCCCTGCCCAGTTTATACTTTTAAATTAAAAAAATTAATTTGATTTTAATTACATGTAATGCTCGGTTTATACCTCCAAATTAAATTTTAATTACATGTAAAATTGAATGAAAATTATTGTGGTTTATACTTTTCAAGATATGCTAAATTAAATGACATAGATGTGTTTTTGGCTTTGACGTATTTTAGACATATTCTAACCTAAAGAGGGTGAAAAATTCATGAAAAAGTTCAGCTATAAAATAATCATTTGTAAAATTTAAAATAATAACTAATGGATGAAGTTTTCTTTGGCTGTGGTTACCACACTAGTTGGAATCGGTGTATCCTTGACACAACAATGGAAATGAAATTGGAGATATAGAGTAAGACCAATAAACAGGGAATGAAGGAAAAAACAAATCAAGTTTCACATTTTATCACAAAGAAGGTTTCAAGAATTTGCCCTTAGTTTAAAGTTGGCAAACATCTGGCTTTAACTTTTTAAATTTAAGTTAAAACTTAACTTAATTTAACTTTTTAGTTTAATTCGTTACTTTGGAGGTATAAACCGGGTGATAAATTTGTCTTTAATGAACATTTACTTTAGTTGTTAATTTGGAGGTATAAAACCAGACATTGCCTGCCCCCTGTTTATACCTCCAAATTAACAATTAAACTATATTTTCGTTAAAGTCAATTTAATTTTATCAAAGTTAAAGCTACACATTTATATATGACATGCTGTACTTAAAATTTACACAAAACTAAAACTAATGTTAACTTAAAAGTGAACCAACTTTCACCATTGGGTGAAATTGAGGCTAATTTGTGAACCCTTTATCACTTTTCGTTAAAATGTGAAACTTTATTTGTTTTTTTTTCTCATTCTCTGTTTATCGGTCTTATTCCATATCTCCAATTTCTTTTCCATCGTTTTATCAAATATATACCAATTCCGACCATTGCGGTAACCACTGCCAAAGAAAACTTCATTCCTGGTTTAATATTTTTAACTTACAAATGATTGAATGAATGAATGAATGTAGTTTGATGGGCTCCCTACGGAGAAGACACTTAGGCCGCTAGCCGGGCCCATTGTGACCCATCACAAAGCTAGTACCCCTCCAATTCGGTGGCCCTGACAAAGCTGCAGAGCGCTCCTTGGCCGGGTACCTTGAATATCTAAGGGGTTGATCACACTCTTACCCCCCAAAGCTCTTTTCTGATCGTCGCAAGTGCCGGGCACTGTGTGAGAACATGTGTCGGAGTTTCCTCGTCGTCTTCCTGACACAAGCGACATATCGGATCCTGTGACAGACCCAGAATGTGCATGTGTCTTCTCATCTGACACTGACCCGTGAGAAGTCCTGTCACACATCTGAGGTCCTTTCTGGATAATTCCATCAGTGACTTCGTTCACTTGTTCTTTGAAAAGAAGCCCATGAGACATCGCGACTGCCGCATGCCTCCGGCCTCCTCCCAAGCAATATCGGATTTTTTGCCAGAAGATACGGTCCACAATGGCGGATCCACCCACCCATCACCGCGACCGGGCAAGTCCTACAATAGGTTCGGGCCCTACGGGGCTCTCTTTGGAGCCACATAGGGCCAACCTGTCCGCCTCCTCGTTTCCCCTAACACCGGAGTGCCCTGGGACCCAAGTTAGGCGTACCTTGGCCATCCGCGCGAGCGACAAGAGTGTTTTCTTACACTCCAGCACCAGCGCAGACGTCGTTGAATCAGCTTTTAAGGCAGCCATTGCTGCCTTGCTGTCCGTACAGATAAATATATCCTTCCGGTATAGCGGTGAGTTTAAAATAAACTCCCCGCATCTGATGATCGCAAAGATCTCGGCCTGGATATATACACACCTGCCCCTGCCCCCGTCACGGTTTTGGATCCATCTGTAAACCAGACGTCTCCATGCGACGGGAGGATAGAGTTTTGAGAGAAATTCCAGTCCTCCCTCTCGGGTACTACAAACTTTAGAGATCCGCTTGACAGAAGCGTCGGAGGCACCCGATCCTGCTTCATCAACAGTTCCGGGCACTCCCTCAACGCCTCCCCCCAGCCCCCGAGATGACCCCACGGTTCAGCTGAGTCTGTAATCAGCATATTGAGACCTGCCAGTCTGTGGGCTGCCCTGGCGGCTTCTTTTTGTATAAACAGGTGCAGCGGCTCGAGCCCACATAGCCGCTCCAGTGCCCTTGTTGGGGCAGTTTTCATTGCACCTGTAATACAGACACAGACAAGTCTTTGAACCCTGTCCAACAAGGCTCGTGACTTGGCCGTATCCATAGCTCCGGACCAAACAATCGCTCTTTCTTAAACACAATCGCTTTGAGTTTAGCTATAAAATAATCATTTGTAATCGCTTACAAATGATTATTTTATAGCTAAACTCTTTCACCCTTTTTAGATTAAAATATGTCTAGAATACGTCAAAGTCAAAAACACATCTATGTCATTTAATTTAGCATATCTTGAAAAGTATAAACCACAATAATTTTCATTCAATTTTACATGTAATTTAAATTAAAATACATTTTTTAATTTGAAGGTATAAACCGGGCATAAACCGTATAAATTTACATTTATTTTAAATTAAATTAACTTTAATTATTTTTTTTAATTTGGGGGTATAAACCAGGCATTAGTTTTTTTTTAAATAGAACCTTATATTTTTTAATACATTTGTAGATACTACTAGGTAGAATTTTGAAAAGTTTTATGTTGTCTATACTTTAACCTGATAGTTTTCCTCAATGTTTTACTAATATTGAATTTTTTTAGAATATTAGTTTTTACTCTGATATAAAATTGCTTGTATTACCAATTACCATTGTTTGCACAGGGACCACAAATAAGATTTACGCAAATAAAATTTGCGTTAGATGCTACAGGGCGTTCAATTTTTTTACAGAGTGTTTCATGATAAATGCGTCATATCTTATGGTTTGATTAAATATAACAAAATATACACTACTTAAACAAAGATTTTTTGCTATGGAGATACATGGTGTCAAAGTTTGCATAAAAAGATCTAAATTCATTTATTTTCTTCAAAAGGGCTGCAGATACCTATGTTCATAAAACTTTGTAGGTGTCAACAACAGAGCACGNGNGTCATGCGCNAAANAACCCNGTCAGGANCGTNTNCNCAATTTAGANCTCCCANTATANNTACGNGACTCAGGNAATNNCGNCNGCTAGTTGCGGNGCGTCCTNGNCTTGTTAAGATNGNAGGNCAGTGACNACAANGTCCTNTCNGGTTNTATCGTGCGGGNAATCNACNTCAGNGATTGGATTNGACAAAGNTCNNTGGCTANTCCNNGGTATNCTTNTTCGAGNGGTTNCGAGGCGTCTNNCANATGNNACTATNTCANTCCCNCAANGAGGNTNGNACCCAGAGCNCANATTCNCCNTNAACGCTATCCCCCGGCAAGGTNGNNGNAAAANNGCAACTCCTGGTACCGGATTACAAANCNCGANGNGCCNAAGGTTANTNTGCACGCTGTCTGTACAAAGAGCTGTTNGACCATTNTCNTAGTCCGACGGNGACACACNAGCCGNGTGGGNNAATCCTNCTNCTACAGACGAANACCGCAACTCCCGNTNGTTGGGTTTATCATGGGGAGCTGTTTGCCACAGATACATGATTTTGGGCAAATTTTGGGGCACCTGTTGTTTATGTTTGTACTAACCAACAAAGTATAGGTTATAGTTAGGTTATGTCATTAAAGTTGTGGCGACTCACTTCGCACACGTTCACACAGAATGGCACTACGCATCAAAAACCATGCTAACATCAAACCCGCATCGTCTGTCACGATTTAACTACATATAGCATTTCAAGTCATCTTCAATCGTGTGTATAAGGCACGGAGCGTCAAGCCTTACTGACGAGTCCAAAGACAGCTCCCGGGACGAAACACACTTTATCGGTCAATTGGCAACACGCCCCAGGCAAGTCCACATGACATCAACGTCATGCGCCATCTCTGTCATTCTCTCACGCTCTCTCAATCAAAATCCAATTTTGGGAACATACCCCCCATAAAGTCATGGGTTTCTATTGACATTTGTCTCTTGAGTCAATATAATCTGCTGTTTGGCTGGGCGAATGTCCGAAGTCACTGTTTGATCCGGTGCGAGATTGGTCACAATTACGGAAAATGTGTTGGTCTGTCACGGTTTATGTGTCCTCCACGAGAACCGCGGCTCATGATTGGCCGTAATTAGGGGTATCGACATTTTGTTCGGTCGCGATCGACTGTTAAGGAATTTGGTCTCCATTTTGTAATGCATTTTCTTTTGCCTTGAGCATTGAGAACGCGTGAATTGGTGTTGCTCTAAAAAAAGTGATTTTCTCCAGTTATATTGGGAATTATGAGTGCCCACTCTTTGTAAAAGTGTAGCCGTATGGTTGGTGATTTGGTTAGGGTCAAGGAATCCTTATTTGCCGCCGTTTAAGTTGGATTTTTGGTGTAGCTTCCACGGCGAACACGTGCGGTACTGTAACCGGGATAAATTTCACGTTAGTCTCCTGGCTTGAGGCGTCTGCAAACCGATTTTGATACATCTCCAACACCGAAGAAAACCCGTAAGGTAACGTGTTTAAAATTTCAGTCCGTTTTTTTATAATGATAGGCTTTCATATTGGGTATTTGACCTTCCTCGAGTTTTAACTAAACCATGGGTCTTCCAGGGTTTCTTCTTTCCCCTTGGAGGTCGCAGCTGTTATTTCCCATCCCTCGTGAAGGTTGGGGAGGTTGAAGCTTTTGCCATAGAGGCTTAATTGTCCATTTCCTACGGTCAGCCAGACGTCGACTCGTTCCAGATTGGCTGAGGTTTCCACGAACCTGTGACTTTCGAATTGTACTGGGAGTTGTATACTGCCACGCAAGTACCTAGCTAGTTAAGAGAAAGTACCTGAATTGTCTTATTTCGTCTCATTTTAAACTGGTAAGCACAGTTAACTTTGTTGAAGGCGCTTAACTTTTGTCAGGTTGAATAATAGCAACCATATGGCTTGATTAGTTTGTTCTTGGATATCAGCTGAGTGGGTTTTTGACACCTACCTGGTATGATCAGGTTAATATTTAGTAAATTCAACTTTATACGATAATTTAGCCAGATTTGCCTTGAGTAATAGTGAATTGTAATAGACTACCTCCCCTTATAACTTTAGTTAAGTGATAGCCCGAATTTAGAGGGATAATTCAGAAACCGGTACAAACTTTAAGTCATAGTTAAATCATAATTCTTATTGTGTATTTTTGACATTTTCCTTGCAACATAATTTAGGGTGGTTTTACTTTTCCCTTGTGAAGGCCGTTTCAAAGGTAAGTGGTTGGTAATTTACATAAAATCCCTTCTAATAATATCAACGTTTAGCTGGCTTCTTTGTCAGCTAAGTTGGGCCCATCTTAGTGTGAATGTAAAATAATTTAGTATCATTGGGGTGTGTTTTTCCCCGTGTCACAGTGCAATCACCTACCTATTGATTGAGCGATTGAACTTGTACTGGTTCTGGTTTTGTGAAAATTTCATAATTAGTTTAATCAATTCAACCATAATGTTTTAGCTTAAGTGTTTCTCATTGTCTGTGTATTTCAACCGTAGCTGCCGAGTTTCGAATTTTTGCATGAGCCAGCAAGCCCAAAATAGAGTCTGAGTATCCGATCTAGAGTTTTATTTGATCCGCTCTTTTGATTGCTGGTCGATTGGTGGAAAGTCTTATTCTGTTGTGTCAGTTCTTCGGAGTTGGGGAGGGTAACAGCAAGAGGATTTCTTCCAGTTTCCGGTCTTGGCCTTGTGGTGAGCAGCTGATGGCGCCCAATTCTGAAATAATCAACCCACACCCCCCGCCGGCTAGTTGCCGTGAGCACTGTGTTGCGCTGGCCAACTCTCCCTGAACTGGGCTGGCATAACTGGCCATTTTCCGCGTAACACCACCATTGAAAACCGTAAAATATTCACTATTACCTTAATTTTACTACGAGTCAATAAAACCTTTTCTGTTAGACCAATGAGAGCTGTTCCAAACTGATTATTTCCTTCATTGTTCTAGAAGCCAATAAGATTCAAGAAACCTTTGTAGTTCTACCATTGAAAGCCTCAAAATATTCATTATTTCCTTTATTTCACTAGGAGTCAATAAAATTTAGGAACATTTCTTGCTAGACCAAGGAGAGCCTTCCGAACTGATTATTAACTTCATTTTACTGGGAGACTATAAACTTAAAACTTGTTAGTTCGACCAATTCATTGTATTGTAGCAATTCCTTTCATTGTACTTAGAGCCAATGAGAATCAAGAATCCTTTGTAGTTCCACTATTGAAAAGCCGTAAAATATTCATTATTTAATTAATTTTACTAGGAGTCAATAAAATTAAAGAAACCTTTCTTTGATAACCAATTACGAGCCATTCCAAACTGACTATTTCCTTCATTTTATTGGAGCCCATAAATTTATAGAACTTTTTTAGTTCGAAACCATTGACAGGCGTTCCAACAGATTATTTCCTTCATTGTTCTAGATGCCAAATAAGAATTTAAATCATTTGTAGAAACTTAAAGACACTTTTTGTTCGACAATGAAGCCAAACTGATTATTTCCTTCATTGTACTAGGCCGATAAAATTCAAGAAACCTTTGTACTTCCACCATTGAAAACTGTAAAATATTCATTATTCCTTAATTATACTAGGGGTCAATAAAACCTGTTCTTTTAGACCAATGAGCGCGTTCCAAACTGTTTTATTTCTTTATTTCACTAGGAGCCAATATGGTTCAAGAAACCTTTGTACCGCCATTGAATGCCGAAAAATATTCATTATTTCCTTCATTTACTAAGGAGTCAATAAAAACCTTTATTGTTAGACCAATGAAAGCCGTTTCAAACTGACTATTTCCTTCATTTCAGTAGGAGCCAATAAGATTCAAGGAGCCTTTGTAGTTCCACCATTGAAAGCCGTAAAATATTCATTATTTTATTCATTTACTAGAAGTCAATGAAATTAAAGAAACCTTTCTTTTGTTTGACCACCGAGAGGCATTTCAAACTGATTATTTTCTTCATTTTACTAGGAGCCCAAAAATTTAAGGAACCTTTCTACTTCGACCAATGAGAGCCGTTCCAAACTGCTTATATCCTTCATTGTTCTAGATGCCAATAAGATTCAAGGAACATTTGTAGTTCCATCATTGAACGCCGTAAAATATTCATTATTTCTTTCATTTGACTAGGAGTCAATAAAATTCAGGTATCCTTTCTTGCTAGACCAATGAGAGCCATTCCAAACTGATTAAATCCTTCATTTTACTAGATGCCAATAAGATTTAAGAAACATTTGTAGTTCCACCTGTAACGTTCACTTTTTGGTACTACAAAAATTATCGGTTATATTAGTTTTCATTATTTCAGCTCAATTTAATAATTTTTTTAATTCATTTTACATAGTGCACTCATCCATCTAAATGTCAAGAAGTCATTTTCGGGGCGTCACCCTTGTAACAAACCTGGCTTAAATCTAGCAAACTAATAAGCACAGTTTCTAGATTTTGCTTTGATATTCATTAATCAATTTTTCCTTTGCCGTGATATGAATTTTATAATTACTCGTGTTAGTACTGGTTTTGTATCTGTAGTGGTGATGGCACATTGAGCACGTTATTGACACCCCCCATGGCGCCGATTTGAATTCATGTCAGTTTATTTCGAAACAGCTGACAAAACCACCGTCAGTTTTGATTTTAAATCCATCGATTTTCGCTGTTATTGATTAATTTTTAATAATTTATGAGTTGAGTGTACTAATACTTTTTTTTTATTGCTAACGTCATAGTATTCTTTCACTGAGCTTGAGTGTTTGGCGCAGCTCGTATGAGGTCGCATCAGTCGGTTTCCATCTCTCTTCTTCCGGCATCTTCATTTTCCTTGCCTAGTGTCCAGAAAGACGATTACGGCCATTACGATTTATCTAGTACCGGCTTTCAACAGTGTTTTCTGAGCGCGGACCGTTTCCCGATTTCGGGCTATTTCCCGACCAGAAAATCACTGGAATTCGCTTCTTTCCTTTGGTTGGTTGCGTTAGATGCGTTTGTTGCCTTTTTCGTGAAGCGGGTTCCACGTCACCTTATTAGGTGAATTTTTGCTGTTATTCAGAAAGCGTGGTAAGTGAACATGAACCGCCATTTGGAACTACAGACATACTAGTTTTCTTTCCCCTTAAGCTGCTTAGAAATCGAATCCCTTGCTGACAATTTCTCATCGACACCGGCATTGGATCATTCCACATTTCACCTCCAAGATCTGAGGCTACGTACTTTCTTCCTGTGTTTTTTTTATGAAACTGGTGAGTTGATTGAAAGACGGCCATTTTGTGACCGCATGGAACCTTCTAAATGTTCGGTTTCTTTTCTTCAGTCCACTGCAGATCGGTATTTGGAATCGGAAACCATCCGCCGAAATTCACCACCGTTTTGAGCGAATCATTTTTTACCAGTGGCTAGAGAAGAGCCCTGTAAAGGTAACACATTTTCTCTTAACTAACTTGTTCATACCCGACTGTTGATATGATAATGATAATAGTGCTGTAATACTCAATAAAGTTTGATTTGACAATTTAGCGGATAGCTTGAGAACCTTGCTTACTTGCATAATTTTGCCATATTGGTAGTTTCAGTAATTTAACTTTTAATTTGAGTTTTTAATAATTCTAACTGCAATTGCCTTGGAATTTTGACTGTCAATAGTTGATTTGATAATTAATTGAATTGGACTATGTATTATCTTTAATTGAAAAGGTGTTTTAAAGAAATGTTTTGTATTTAAGTACCTGGAAAGAGACTTGGCCAATTAATTTTTTTTTATTAATATTGTTGAACAACCATTTAAACAGGTTTTCTTTCTATGGCTCTTTCGTGAATTATTTCCTTAAAATTGTATTCGTTCCGGTTGACGGTTGAAGCCTTTACACGTTCAGCTTTGTAGTTATATCGTCGCCTAAGACCATTTGTTGGAGTCGAGTAGAGTAGGACATAGAGAGAGTAAGATACGTAAATAAATCAAACCTTTCGTGTGTATAATTGATTGATTTGGGGTTACTGTGGCCTTGCTTACCTGATTGCTTTTTTTATTTTAAATTCAATTTCAGTTTAAAGTTATTTGAGTTGGAAGTAGCAGAAATAGGTTCCAGAATCCATCTTGGGGCTTTCTGACTTAAGTTGTCTTCTACAAGTCAGTGGCGCCATATAAATGACCTCCCCTACTCTCCGGGTTTCTGAGTCTAGGGCACTAATTTGCCACTTCAAAGACAACCTATTCCTGTTGATCCAACTGATTATTTTTCTTTTCTTTTTTTTTCCTTCATTAAGTAACTTAATCTTTATCTTATTACAAAACGCATAAGACTCCACCAAGGAGCGTGGCACATATCCGGGGTGGTCAAGTACTTGGCATTTCCCAGATATGTAAGAATGTCGTCGATCTGCGGTATTGGGTAGCAAGATTTTTTTGGTCACTGGGTTTATTGTTCTCTTGTAGAAATCTGGTGGAGCCATCTTTCTTCTTCACCAAGACAACTGGGCTTGCCCAGGGTGAATGACACGGTCTTATTACGCCACACTCTAGCATCTCTTGTATTTGTGCGTCAAAGATTTCTCGCTCAGTTTTAGACACTCTGTAAGGGCGGCATTTGACTGGTTTATCTTCCGTGAATTCTATTTTGTGCTCTATGAGTTGTGTTTTTCCCATGTACTTAGGCGATTTACAAAAAATGTCCTCATATTCGATTAGCAAATTTTCCAGCTTCTTTTTGAATTCTTTTTCTGTGATGTGATCTAATTTATGGTCGTCTAGTGTCACTACGTCCTCTTCAGTTTTGTACGTTGAATAGAGGAGGCTTATGTTTTCATTTGTAGCTTCTAACCGTGCTATTGTTGTGCCTTTAAAAATTACTCTGTTTGCGGGTCCTATATTTGTCAGATTTACCGTGATTTTTTCTCCGGACTGATCTATGCTACACAAGAGGTTGTCGCGGACCAACCACCCTTCGTTTGGCACCATGAGTTTTTTGTCGTTTCCTGGGGCCTGTGGTTCAACTTTTACTGTTTTCTTCTCCCCTGGATTAAGGACGCAATCTTCATATATTCTTATTTTTTCAGCCATGTTTACTTCGTTTTTTGCAAAGTACGGCAGGGCGTCCCATGAGCTTAGCAACGTTAAGTTTGTGTCTTTGAATTCTTCGTACAGTGCATTTTTAATTTCTGTCCAGTCGGTTCTGTTATTTGCGGAAGTTGATCTCGGGATGGCCATGTCGGAGATACCGTTCCGTACTGTCCATTTTTTTAATTTAGTGCAGCAGTTTTTGAGTGTCTGTGCGAGCATTCATTCGATATTATTTTCTATTATTGCCGTCTGTAGGACGTGCCTGTTTCCTTTTTGAAAGCTGGTCGTACTGCCTAAGCTTATTTTGCCTGTTTCTTTTTCTGCTAAGTAATTTCTAATGGTTTTTCCCACTCCTTTGTCTTTGCTTGGCGTTGTGGAGGACGCAAAGGCCCATGCAATGTTGCTCGGCAAGCTGAAAATTGATCCGGGTATTTCTCGGAAAACTTCTTTCCAGCTTCGTATGCTGCTCTCTTGGCTTGGCTTTGATTTACGATGGTGGGTGCTTTTTATATTGGCAATTGTGGTGGCAGCTTCTGTTTTAGTGGTATGATCATGTTTTGTGCCAAGCTGAGCGTGTTCATTATTAAACATATGGACGCCTTCATTTCCCTTAAAAAATCCATCCCTAATATCAAAGGTTGGGGTGGACCTGTCAATACTGTTGCTTTCACTTTCAATTCTCTTACTTGGTTGCCCCTAAGTTCAAGAGAGAGAGGGTGACAGGGCTTAGTTTTGCCACCCTCTGGCGTTTGGGTACTGCTGCTTGCTTCTGCAGACTGCCGCAAAGTATCCTAGTTTTCCGCAGTTATAGCACGCGGGCCTATTGTCTCTAGTTCTTGTGGAGGCAGTTTCTGGCGGTGGCGTGCGCCTTGTATCGTACGTCCTTCTGGGTAGTGGCGGGGTTCTTTCTCGATGACCGGAGGTGCGTCTTTTTGGCTGAACTTAAATTTGATGAAAGATCAGATTATTGAACTGCTTGCTCGTGCAGGCTTTGAAGCTAGAAAATGGGCTTCAAATCATTCTGGCCTGTTAGCAGAGCTACCCGTTGAGCATATAGCTGGGCAAGATATTGTAACATAGTAATTACACTATGTTCCGTACCGGCATTTGCTTCGGTCTCCCCCAATACCAGACTTATGTAAACAAGATCGGCAAATTGGGGTCATGATGTGGGTTTAAATACAGCTTCAAAGCACGTACTAATCACCGAACTCTGGGGTCTTCCCCAGAGGGAGGTCACTGACTGATCTCTGTGATAGTCTGGGTTCACCATCTGTGTAGCTTTTAGTGGAGCAGGTGGTAACCAAGTGCAAGCACCCGGGAATCAGCCTGTTAAAGGAAATAGCACGGGCGAGCAGCATTAGTTGCCGTACCGGCTTATCTCCCTTTAACAGTACCATAGCGTCTTATTCGGCGTGGTGAATGCCCTGGGACACTAGTCTATTCACCCTATTCACCCCCGGTAAGCGCGTGCCCTCCGCGAACCTCAGTAACCACTCCCACAGATACACCGTACATCATGATCCTCGCCATCTTGGCAATCTGGGAGTAAGACCATTGTATCAATCATCTTGAATAAAAGTGGATTACCGGTAGACCTGTGGTTTCCTTCTTCTGAGCTACCCCTCAACGTGACATGGTGGATGCGCCGGGTAGAGCTACCCCTTAACGTGACACATTTTTTCCCATATTTGTGTGACATATTTCTCCCAACATCACAATGGAAGTATACAACCTAAAAATAGACGAGCTGAGTCAAGTCATCGATGAACTAAGAGAGGAGGTAATCCTGGCGGGTGACTTTAATGCCAAGTCGGCAGAATGGTTTGCCCCGTAAGAAGATCAGCGTGGGGTAATATTAGCTGAAATGGCCTCACAGAAGGCCCTAACTCCACTATAAACAGGAGCATCCACTATTGGTGGAATGTTTTCATTAAAGCAAAATTAGGAATAAATGCATCAAAAGTAGAAGACAATACACATGGGCAAAAAGACAAAACGAAGTAGAAACTCACTGGACAAAAAGAAACAAAAAGGACAAAAAGAAACAACTAAACCCTGAAATTCGAAAAGCTAAGAAAGAGAGGTGGAACAGGCTTTGTAAGGAACTGAATGAGGACATCTGGGGTGAAGGATACAGGATTGTACACAGAAACCTCAAACAAGAAAACGCATTTAAATTGGGGACAGATATGAGGCAGGAAGCGGTTAAACTACTCTTTCCACGCAGTTAGAGAGAGTTATAGACATACCAAACAAAGTGCTCACAACACATGGGAGAAACTTCACACCTGAGGAACTCAAACAAGCTGCTAGCAAGTTGAAAATAAAAAAAAAGCCCCGGGCCTTGACCGCATACAAACAGAATTCCTACTGGCGGCTGTCCAAAATATACCGCACAGAATATTAGAGATACTCAACGATAGCTTAAAGATCCAAGAGCTACCTAACACGTGGAAAATGGCAAACCTGGTTCTGATAGAAAAGCCGGGAAAACCGCCAAACCAGCCGAGCTCATATAGGACACTGTGCCTGATAAACACCATCGCAAAACTGTTCGAGTAACCAAAGAACGAATTACAAACGAGATGGAAGCAAACAAGCCGCTATCAAGCATGCAGTTTGGCTTCCGAAAGGGTAAATCCACAGTGCACGCGATGCTGGAGATAACAAACCACATAAAACAGCCAACAAATAAAAAATCGAGAACAGGAACATGGTGTGTTCTTATAACTCTAGACGTTAGAAATAGTCAACACAGTTTCATGGCGTATAATAGTCGAAGAATTACGGAAACGAAATATATCGGAATAAGTAATAATTATGGAACATAGTTCCGTGCAATTGTCTCGCATATAAGAGCCTGAAATTGAAAAGGTTAGGTTAGGTTAGGTTAGGTCCTCCCCAAGGAGCTGTGTGACCTTGACGTTGGTGGGGAGGCACAGTAGGTCTCTTTCCTCGAGCCCGACGGGCGGGGTAGGGACCGAAGCCAACGACAGCTCAATCATCTGGGAAACGGCCGGACTTTCTCAGGAAGGCCAGCTTGCTGGGGGATATGCAAAGACGGCGGCTTAAAACCCGCGCGTTCGGAGCAGAAGACCCAGCCCCCAGATGATCACCACACAGTAACCATCCGGTGGTCTCCGGCGGGCGGTTGTAGAAATACACGTTGCCGCGAAACACCATCGAGGCAATCCATGGTGTTCCAACTCCGACGGTATTAGGGCAACCGAGGGGCGAAGAAGTATCCTTTTTCTACCATCCCTTAAAACAAAACCTGGCAGTAGCTTAAAAATGCACAAAAAGTAATGTCAACTGATAAATATACATTACCCCAGGCGGGTACCGGAAGCTCCGGAGAATCCCGCCCTGCTACGGCAGGCCGTCCCATGGATTCTGGGGGGGACAATCAACCGACGAAAACGACCCATAGCTCAACAAACGATGACGAGGAGCTACCATCGTGGAGACCAATACCGAAAAGGCTGAGTACCACCACGTTTCCACCGTGGTCCAATAAGCAGACTGACACATCAAAGCAGAGTGGAACGCCTCTAAATAGAAGCATCTGCATTGACTTGTGCTGGGAGGAGGACGAAGCGAGATCCGTCAAGACAAGAAAAAGAGCCCAAAAGTCCGAAAACACGAACAATGACCCGAAAAAAGCAGATCACAAAAAACCAAATAAGGTAAAGATCTCATTAAAAAATAGAAGAAACATCAAGAGAGCTAACCAAACACGTAGCGAACAATAGCAACACCAAAAAAGAAATCAAAGAAGCAGTCTCGACACTAAGAGCAAGGACAAGCCAACTAAACACAGCTGATATGTGGGCATTAATTAATTCCCTGACTTTCAACCAAGGTCATATAGAAGAGGTAGAAAGTTATGAGATAGAGACCACAGAAATGTCGACACAAACCGAGAACAGTGCACGCACTTCACCCGAGCCACCTACAACGCGAGAGATTGCATGCCAAACCAATCTGGATGAGGAAGGGGAGGCATCCGATATTAGATTAAACTTTAACCACTGCCATGATCCACAATACCTACAAAACTTGTTGAAACTGGAATGGCCCACCCAGGCATATCACAAAACGGAACTGGCAACCGGAAATCGGTGGGGTTTCCGATAAATCTTCCATAGTAGAGGATATTGCTGCCATACTTCCTTTTCAAGCGGATGCACAATTGGATGCCGGAATATACAAAATGGCTAGGACCAGATGCCCAGAGCTAATGTACCTGGAAGGAGACTCTGACGATGGCGAAATCACGTATATTACACAAACCACAAAAAGATGATGAAAAACAACAGAAAGACCGAAAAACACAGATACGTATTAAAATGCATCCTCAAAGACAATCATCCAAACTCCATTATCAAAGCTGTGGAAAACTTAGCACAAGCGATGATAGCAGAAAACATGGAGACCGTCGCCATTCCCTTGGTGTCAAATTTAGACGCAGAGAACATGCGAAAACTAACCGAAATTGCACCGGTGAAGACCCCAGTAAAGGTCATCATCTACTCCCCCGAAAGAAGTAGGATGGACAACATAGCTCCCAACAGCAAACCGAAGAAACCTAGCCCTGCGACAGGAAATATAACATATTTTGTAAGGGGTAATGGAGCCAAATACTCAGATATGTTGAAGACCATCAAATAAGAAGTCCACCGACAAAATATTGGAACGGACATAAAATTAATAAGGGAATGAAAGAGGACAACCTTCTCCTAACTCTCGGGAAATAAACACCCGATGACGTGGAGCTAGAAAAGACTCTGAGAAATAGCTTCGGTACCGACAGAGTGCGGTCCAACGCACTAAGGCTGAGTTTGGTGGCTTAGGTACTGTTTTTCACCGAATTATGGGCTAGATCTGCCTTTTCCGGTGCAAATCAGTTTTTGTCAGGATGGCGGATGAGAACTGCGTATGTCCCCGCCGGTGGAAGTGGTTTAGTGGGTAGTGGTGCAACTAGTGTGCCGAGCCCCACACACGGGAGGGCCGCCCAACAACATAACATCAAGGCCCTCTCATGGTGCGTAAATGCATTTGCCCATACCACCTAAAAAAAAAAAGTTAGGATAGGTTAGATTAGGTTAGGTTGAGTTCCGACAGGCACGGCGTGCGAACCGGGCGTGTTTTGGTGCGTTCCTCGAAAATACGCTGTGTAAGTGGGAAACTAGTGAAAATAGTAAAAAACAATAGACAATTAGACTGTGAGAGAGACCAAAAAAGATTCGAGGCAACTCGGGCCTTTTACTTTTTCCCTGTTGGGGTGCAAAAATCCCTGATCAGCTATCATTTGCCGAAGTAAGCAATTGTTAGGCTGACTGTACACAAGCCCGTCAAGAGCTTTATCTCTTTTTCTTATTGATAAGGATCCTCTGTGCTGATATTAACACAAATATAAAAATCGCCCAATACCAATAATCCGGGCAGGGACAAACTGCACGATATAAATTGGTAATCCATTCGGGCAGAGACGAACAGTATGGATATGGAAAAAACCCAACGAACACCTGGCGCAAATCGCTCTTCAACGTCTGAATCTGAGGAGCTGACCCCGTGGAGACCCGTGCCCAAAAAAACATTGAGCACGACATCCCCTCCATCACTCGAAATCACAAAAAAATGAACTTCTCGGCAAACACGCTACAACTAGTACCGCCTCACAAGCGCAAAAGCTCATTACCAGACAATCTGGCATTAAACAAAAACAACGCCGTTTTCGACTTCACACAGGACAAACAACGTACGTATAGGATGGAGACAAGAAAAGAAAACTGGCGGACAAGGAATTGAAACAAGACCACCAAAAGGAAACAAAACTCAGTAGTCTTGGAAATCAAAGAAACAATAAACAGTCTAGTAAAATATGTAAAGGACTTGGACAAAGTCATTTCAGAAAACAATAATACAAAAAAGAAATAAAATAAATAGGAACCAAACTGAAGAGAGTGACGGAGAACTTCAACCGAGAAAGCATAAAGAACTGGATAACAATAATGAATGTGAAGCCGAGGAAAAGCTCACCCATGACGTAGACATACAAACAACCGAAACAAGCTCTTGTGAAAAATGCCTTCAAAAGCTCGAAAACAATGTGATTACATTATTAGAATGCAAAAACATACATGACTTCGAACAAATAGAAACGAAAACCTGGACCCAAACATTATAGAAAAACACTGAAATAACAACGGGAAACCCACTAGAAACAGAATCAGCCACTGTTAAAGTTGTCATTATAAATACGGAAGACCCTGACATGGAAACAAGCATACAAAAACAGTTTAAAGCAAGATACCCAGAACTAAAAGAGTGCCAGGTGCTTTTGAAGTAATAGAACACTCAATTAGCGTTCACCACATAAAAGAATATAACATTCACCTCTTCAGGAAGATGCTTGAAGCAAACTTTTACAACTGCGACACAAAAATCATATTTTCACAAAAAAGAATATAAACAAACCAAAAACTAAAAACCTGCCAATTAGCTACGCATTAATCGTAGACAAAAACAAAGAAGATCATAGACGAATTGTAAACGAAATGAAAACAGCAGTTAAAACACAAATGAAGCAGACATAATAAAGTCCGTAAAAACCGCTAAGGATGGGAAACAAATCATAACCACAATTAATAACAACAACGAAACCATGACCTCTCTAAAGAAACACATAAAGCAAAATAATAAACGACGACACACAAGTTAGAATAAGTACCAGGAACGCAAACAAGGTGTCAATACACATCAGGGAATGAACATTGATAATAACAGCGAAGACGTCATTGCAGCAATTGAAAGCGAAACCGGAAGACTAAGCGAAGACAGCTACAAACTGAGCGCACTAAGACCGAACGCCAACGGCACTCAGGCCGCAACCTTTACAGCTGAGAAGAAAATTGCAGACAAACTACTGGCTCAAAACTGAATGAGAATAGGACTTGTAAGATGTTCCCTGGAGAGACAAATAGTTCTGGATAGATTTAACAAATGCTGGAGTTACGACCATGAAACTGGAAGACGCTCAGGAAAGGACCACTCAGGATCCAAAAACTGTTTCAAATGTGGAGGAACGGACCACACAGCTAAAGACTGCAAAAACCCAGAATTCTGTTTAGGCAGCAACGAAGCAGGCCATATGGCTGGGTCAGGAAAATGCGCTATATTCAAGAAAGCGCTAGCCAAAACACGAAAAAACTATAGGACTCCAGTAATAAACCAACTTTGCTAATAAGAAAAAAAATGCGATGCGAAACATGAACCGATGCGGCGGCACGACGTCCTACACCAAACTATACAAGAACAGAATATTGACCTACTTATACATAATATACACATAACAGAAATCACCACAGAAACCTACAACAAAACACTTCCAAAGAAAAAAAAAAACCGAAGAAGGATTATCCTCCCGTTTACTGGTGGACACCGGAAATAGGTGAATTACGGAAAACTTGCATCTACCAAAGAAGAAGAAGCCAAAGATTGAACAGCAGACAACAAAACTCTGAGCAGGAGAAAATCGACGCCAAAACAGCGTATAAGAGTTGCAAAAACACTCATCAAAAAGCCATACGCAAGGAGAAACAAAATTGCTGGAATGAACTTTGTAATGAACTGAGCAAGGATACATTTGGCAAAGCTTACCAAATAGTTATAGAGTCAAGAAGCGGACATTATCCTCGCCGCAAAAAACCTAAAAACCAAAAAGCTCCAGGACCGAGTCAGATACTAAACGAAATCGTCAAAGAGGTAGCATTAAACAACAGCAAGGACTTCACCGCCCTGATGAACTACTGCATCAATAGTGGACGCTTCCCAAAAATCTGGAAGAAATCCCAACTAATCTTGATCCCCAAGCCACCAAAAAGTAATAATGCATCAGCAGGGTTTATTACATTGGTTAGGTATTAAATTGCCATTGTAATCTTATTTATGTTCATAAAAAAATATAGAATTAGGTACTTGATTTTAGTGTATAATTTTCAACTCTTATTGGAATATTGTATTAAAAATATAACTATTTTAGCTGTATGTTAATCTTATTGACATAAAAAAACAAAAACAACAAAGTCCGTACTTTAGTTGACATAACAACAAATGGATGATTTGGAAATATTTATAGGGAAGTTTATTAGCAGATGAAAAAATGAATGAATGCCCTTGATGTGACAAATGAACAAACCTTCAAATAAACAGGGTTATTACTCGAATAAAGTATGATTGGTGATTGATATACACAACTAAGTTTTATTTATCTGAAGGTGGGTTTATACAGCGCACAATGCATAACTTAATGCACAAGTTATCACAACGATACTTTTTGGGGGTTTATACAGTGGCATAAGATACAATTTTTTACCAATGAGCAGCCTTGAAACAGACACGTGACACCCTAAAATTTTAGTGGAGAATGTTAATTTTGTGTCACGTTTCATCTGTCATTTATGAATACGTCAAATTTGAAACCATTTTATGGAATATAAGAATAAGATTAATATAATAATAATATTTTTTATTATAATTAATAATATTTTAATAACCACAGAATCCAAACACCACCGGCAAAAACAAAATTCAAACCTGTGATTCAAACAGGTAAGGCAAATGTCATTCCTCCTGCGCACGCGTACAACTGTATTTGCACAAGAATTGCATAGAAAGTTAAAAATATATGAACTTTCTGTGCGATCTTGGGCTTATGCTATGCGTTGTATAAACGGCACTATATATCTGTATATAACCAACTTTCTACGTTATGCACTGAGTTATGCATTGTGCGCTGTATAAACCCACCTTTATACACAGGATGTCCTATGTGTCCTGCATAAATCCACCTTTAATTTTTTTGACAAAAAAACAAAAACAAAAGCCTGGACGAAATCAAAGTGACAAATCCGAACTTTAATTGACATAGCAACACAACAGATGAAAAAAGACTAAAGCTTAGTTCTTATCGACTTATTTCCTATTGGTAGAAGCAAAATTCGCAAGCAAAATTCTTGCGTCTGTTTCTAGTGTTTTGACATTTTGGACGACGCAGAGGGCAAAAGTTATATCTGAATGGCAAAACTGAAAAAAAAAAGAATAAACACGGCAGTCACAGCAGAAATGAGGTAGGTTCCCTATGTTTATATTCATATAAAATATACGTTAATATCTCAAATTCATTTTTAGTTTTTATGTGGCAATTGCCATGGACTTTGAGAATAGAAGATATTTTTATTATTCCTTGTTTCCAAGGCGACAAGAATGCGAACGATGACAATACATTCTGCAAAACATGCTGAATTAGCATCGGAATTAGCTGAATAGTAGAATACCTATTTAAAACTGTATCAGTTGAATTAAAAAAATAAACAAAATATTAACAATTTGTGACAATTGACAATTAAAAATATCGTGTTTAGAGGCAACTACTGTGAACAGGGAAAAAAGTTTTGCCAGGTCTGTCAGCTGAATTTGTTTCCTCAAAGGCCGCATTCGTTTTCAAGCTCCATAGAGCAAGCAGAGCGTTTTTGACGTCACGATGACGTAATTTGGCAAAAACCATAGATTGACCAATTGTCAAACTACGTCATTGTGACGTCAAAAAAGCTCTGCTCGAGCCTGAAAACGAATGCGGCCAAAGTGATAAGCCGCGTGACGTCACAGTGGGTGCTCGGACTGCACAATATGCACTTTTTTTATATTATATTATTAATTATTTTTCACAGAATGGATGCATTCTTCTTCTTCCATCTGAGACCATATTTATAGAGAAGGGTAAGCTCGAATAATCAAGGTATCTAAAAATTCAGCTTCATTAAGTACCTATTGGATTGTTTTAAAAAAACGTTTTAGTAGCACAAAGATGTTTGCTTCATAGTACTAGATAGGCAAAGGTTGTATTTTATAATTGCATACAGGACTATCATTTGATCTGAAAAATTTGCCACTTATATGAATTTGAAAATACACATCAAATTTGACTTTTGATCTCACTACAAACTATTTCATTATTACGGTTACTGCAATTCAATAAAATTTATTTTTATTAACCGTTGTGTTGTGTTATGTGATTTGGAGTTGATTCAGAGTTCCGTACCGGTATAAGGTATCAGGTAACGATAAGCAGTAATTAAATTAAACATTCAGAATGTAATGTGTTAATTCATAGTTTTCTGTAAGAGGTATGAGGTAAAAGGTATGCGACAAGAAATGGATTAATTTCATTTCTTACCGCTACCGCTGACGAATCGGAAACGATCGGCAATGGCCGCCTGCGTTCGGGTATCATTCTTGTAACAGCTGTGCGCAGTGTTGCCGTGGCGCAATTTTATGGCCCAAGCCAAGCTGAAAGGGCAGTTCAACATTTCTATTCGGCCATTATGCATTTTGGTTCCAGCTTTCTTCTAGTTCGGTCGTGTTTTCATCTCGTGTTTTCCAATTTATTTTTGTGTGCTTGTTTGCTGTTATTATTTAATTATTATTAAATAATGTCTGACTTTGAACAAGAGCATCTATTAATTGATTTTATTCAGCACTATCCCTTTTTGTATGACAAGACGTCGCCCCAGTATTGGTTTGTTCTATGTCCACTTTTTATAAAAAATCATGTTTTGGTATTTTCGAAAAGCTTAGAACTGGTTTGTTCTATCTCCATTAAGAAAATAAGATAATGTAGCAAGAAAATCGTAATAATTTGTTCTATATCCGCAAAAAAAAATTAGTTATTATTGGTTTGTCCTATGTGTGGATTGAAGAAAAAAAAGTCATCCTTTTAGCCTATGTCCTTTTATAACTATTAAACCTTAATATAATTTTATCCTATCTCCAACTTTAAAAATGTTTCTCGAAGATAGAACATATACACACTGAGCGACATCTAAAATATTTGTTCTATCTCCATTTCAACCAATAAGATTTTTTTATAGAGCCAATCTAGAATATATTTCATTTTTCAGCCAGTGTATGCATAAAACGACTTTGTATTAACGGTCATACGACAACATGCACGCTCGCGAGTAATAATTATTACACTATTTACTGTGTTTTACAAAATGAGTGATAGTTCGTCACCACCTGAATTATCGCCTAACACTAGAGGGTAAGTGAAACTCTTAGTGAAATGCAATATTAATTATTAAAAGAAGGAATATAACCGGTCGAAACTAATAGAACATAACCTCATTCGTGTTATAAAACGCTCACAATTTGAAACGACTTTAAACTATGAATTCAGGAACTTTTTTGATATATGAATTATAGAATTAATTTATTTCATCTTATTGCTTTTTTATTAAATGGCTGAATTTGGGGCCTCTAGAGGAGTATAAATACTTACCACTTTAATTATCGTATACATAATACAGGCTGTTTTTGAAAATATACGTATACCTTTAACCGCCATATTCGCCCTGCCCTACTTTAAGCTAAGCTTCTTTTGTTGTGGCTGTTATAGTTTTAGCGAAAAAAAATGACAGTGTTGTGACACAGTTAGTTTTTAAGCTTGACTAAAGTACGGCGATGCAAATAGAAGTAGCGTACCTATTTCAGAAATGAAAATAAAAATTATTTAGAAATATTATCATTCTGGAAACATTTTTACTTTAGCTTCTTTTACATTTTTAATTTACTAACTTCTTACGTACTTGTTTTACCAATATACATAGACTAAAAAATCATGCGGGTATTTTTCAAATAGTTGAAAATATTTTATTGCTTTTCAGATAAGACCTTTTTATATAGTACGATTATCATGAATAATCCAGATTTTTTAAGTAGCTTTATTTTTCTAGATTATTGAACCTTCTGGATAGCAGTGAATCATCAGCAAATGACGAAGTCAGTTTCTCAAAATATCGAATAGAACAAGTTAAAAGAAATGTCTTCAAAAACCTCGATTCTTACCTCGATTCGAACAAACCTTCAACCAGCACAATTCAAGAACGGGCTGATAGTCTAATACAAAACGATATTAACATTGAAATTTTGGATATAGTTTGCGAGGATGGCGTTATTACAACCACCACTAATAAAGAAAATAACCTACAAGAATTAACCCCATTAGAAATCGCTGGGTCCAATCTCAATGACAGTAATATTGCCAACTACAATGAAAGCACTACCGTTGAAGTCCGCAAAAACCTTACAAGAAAAAGACAAAATTGCCCTGAAAAATGGGTACAAAAATGTGAGAAAAAAGAAACGAGAGGCAGGACAGGAATATGTTGACATTAAGGGTAAAACTCATCCAATGAGGGCTGTGAAAACCGGATGCACAAATACTATCTGTCGGTTTAAGTGTTCTATTAATATAAGTCCTGATCAAAGAGAAAACATACATGAAGCTTTTTGGAGACTCTCAGATTCTAAAAAAGGTCATTTTTACAGTAAGTACGTGATTCAAAATTTGAAAGCGCGCAAACGTGGAGAAAAATATTCTCTTTTGAATATTTTCTTGAAGGGAACGGTGGAAAAAAGAGAGTTTGCAAGAAGTTTTTTTTAGGTACTTTAAACATTAGCTCCCGAAGGATTTACTATCATTTCTCTAAAGTAAATAATGTATCCACGGGTCTTCCTAGATTGCCCCTAAAGGGTAAAAATACGAAAAAAGTTAATTCACCTGAAAGGAAAGAAGAAGTCCGTCAACATATATCCTCGTTTCCGTTAGTCGAATCACATTATTGCAGGTCGACAACAAATAAACTATATCTAGAATCAAGCGTAAGTTTAGCTCAAATGTACCGATTGTATTGTTTAAACGTAGAAAACCCAGTAAAGTTTCATATATATTCCAAAATCTTTAACTCTGAATATAACTATGCATTCCATAAACCAAAAAAAGACATATGTGACAAATGCGCTGAATTTAAGTTAGATCACACTCCTTCCCCAGAAAGAAAAGTTCTTCAGGAAATTCATATAAAAAATAAAGATCTTGCTAAAACTGAAAGAGATCAAGATAGGAAAATTATGGACACTAAGACGGCTGTGATTACATTTGATTTAGAAAATGTATTCTCTTTACCAAAATCAAATGTATCCAGTCATTTTTACAAACAAAAACTTAACTGTTATAATTTAACTGGGCATTGCAGTATAAATAAGACAGTGTACTGCAGCGTATGGAACGAAGGAATGACTGGGAGAAGTGGCTTGGATCTAGCAAATGCTTTAATAAAAATTTTAACAGAAGCTGTAAAAGATATTCCTGAATTAACGCGAATCATTCTTTGGTCAGATAGTTAGCGTACCCCAAAACAAGAATTCAATTATGTCCTTTGCCATACAGTCGTTTTTAAATTCTCCTGAAAACATATCCGTTAAGACAATTAAACAGAAATTTTGTGAGCCAGGGCACAGTTCCCTGCAGGAGGTAGATTCTGCTCATAGTGTAATTGAAAAACACGTAAGATATTTAGATATATATAGCCCTTTGTCATTTATACGATGTCTTACTAAATTGCCTAAAGAAAAAATTAAATTCCGAATAATTCAAATGAATACATCAGCTTATAGAAACTTTAATCCCAAAGAGGCATATTCTGACTTCAAGTACGACGTAATTCCGTACACAAAGGTTAGACACATTTTATATGAAAAGAATAATATGTGTACAATCAAGTATAAGCTGTCTTTTGATAAAGGTTTTATTTCATCTTCCATACTCAATAATATACCATGCCTTTAGAAGATAGGAACTACTACGAATCGGATATCATAGTAAAAAAAAATAATTCATGTTTCTTTTGGTTAATAAGTTTAGTATAGTTACTATTTTTTACTCTTAATGTTCCTATAATAGGCTGTGTTATTACGTTATGTTTAGGTACATATGACATTCAAAGTGTTTGTTGTTCCATTTATAAGGCGTCAAGATTTTTATTTTAGTGCTTGTTCATGTTTTTATTTCAAACATTTAATTTTTACAGCTGATATTACAACTTTGTTCGTAACTTTAAGTAACCTACATTTAGTTTTAACTTCATTATATATCTAAAAAAAAGCCGTGACCATTATACTTTGATATTGATGTGTCAAGTATTTTTGTTGATTTAAAAATTCCTATTAAAGCAATTACCGCTGAAATAATTATGTACGCTTATAAATAAATACATCAATATTACATACATGTTATGGTGTTATCTCCACTTTGATAACTCTGTTTAATAAAGGTTTGAAGTAGAAGTCCATTGTCTCGCAGTGGAGGTGTAAGAATACAGGGTGCGGAATAACACACAGTCTTCTCCACTATAAATTTATCAACCCACAAGTTAAATTTTGTTCAAAATGTATTTTGCCCTTGTTCTGCCCTCAGCAACACATATTTGAAAGTATTTAAAGTGCCTGCACTCCCCTGTACGATTGGGGCTCCCGCACCTACGGGATGGGGTCCCCTGCCCCGCGGGTTTCATTTTTATAATTTTTGATTATATTATATAACATGTCAACAGTTACTTAGTGTAGTTAAGTGTTTTTTCTCCATGATAAGTTTAGTTGCCTTCCATTAATGTTTAAGATAACTCTTTGTTACTAATGGGTCTCGCTGTCTATCCCTGTTTAGAAAGACAGCGTCCAACGTGTTAAGCAGCTTTTAAGCTCCTGATGATGGGCATGTCTATGCCCGAAACTAGTCGAGCGCCCCATTAACTGGTGGGTTGATAAATTTATAGTGGAGAAGACTGTGTGTTATTCCGCACCCTGTCTGTTTAATAAAGTTGTTCTATCTGGAAACAGTTTATTTGAATATACTATATAAACTACATCACTGCGCAAACTATCATTTTTTCAAAAACAGCTAGGCAGTCAATAACTCATTCAAAACATTGAACTGTTCATTTCTCCAATTGTTGAAAAATGGACATAGAACAAACCTATACTGGGGCGACGAAGAGTCAGAAGGATTACAAAGATGCTAAGAAAAAAGACCTGGCTTGGGAGACAATAGCCACTACCATGAATATTACAGGTAGGATTTTGTATTACTCTTTGATTCTCTCTCTACATTAAAGAGGTCTTGTTAACTTTAGGTATCCACGAATTTTACGGAATTTTTTTTTTAACAGTTAGTATTACGGCTTATATAGTATAGACCAAAAAAAAAATTTGCTGTAAATTAACAATTTTCTTCAGAAAATTGCAATAAAAAACCTTAAAATGTACGATAATTTGGTGGAAGAACCACATGTCACCTGTCAGAAAATGAGCTGTTCGGCGCTATGTCGGTTTGATGTTGCCAAATGATATACATAATACCTATAACCTCGAAAACTGCGGCAATTAAAACCAAAATAATGCTTGGCAACCTAGTGCTAACCGTAGGGGCCGATTCGTATAAATATTTGCAACCTATACTAACCGGACAGACAGGTTAGTATAGGTCGCCAAGCATCATTTTAGTATTTAAAAACTGCAGTTTTTAAGGTTAAAGGTTATGTTGACCATCTGGCAACACAGTACCGACACATCGCCGAACAGCTGATTTCACTGTGTTGTAAAGTCTGATTTTTCTACCAAATCACCGTAAATTTTTCGGAATTTTATCCCGGTTTTCCGAAAAAAATTGTGAATTTTCCGCAAATTTTATTTGTTATTTATACTATATAAGCCATAATCTACATGAACAACTCGAAATTCGTGGATACCTAAAGTTAACAAGACCCACATTAAAGTATTAAAGTAGTCCATCTTCACAGAGTGGAGACATTACTTTCCTTTTGAGATAGGTAAGTTCGAATAATCAAACTATCTAAAAATTTAGATTCATTACTTATTGTTTAAAAAAAAACATTGCAGCAGCACAAAGATGTTTTATTTACAATCATAGTACTTGATAGATAGATGTTGTCTCATACAAGTGGTTTGTAGAACTAGTATAGGTATAAACTCACCACAAACTACCTTATTACTACTATTACTACAGACAAACTAATATATTAAGCGAACACATAAGAGAATCGGGAGGAGATTTCACCAACTTTAAATCCATAGCAAACTGTACTAAATTTTTTATCAAAAATATACTCTTGAATTGAAATCTGTTTGGCACCGTAATATTACCTCCTTTATTTCATTTAAGGGAGATATTCCCTCAAAACTGTTTCAAAAAATGAATTATTTTATATTTTATAGTTATTTGAAAAAATATGAAAAATGTGTATTAAGGGAGAGTTGTAGGGAATTATAATCCTTATAAGATTGCGTCAGGATACTTTTGCCCTAAAGGCCCTTTTAAAGAGAAATATTCCTTCAAAACTGTTTCAAAAAATGAAACGAGTACATAACTCGGTTAATTGAAAACATCAAAAAAGTGTAATAAGGGAAAGTTTTAGGAAATTATATTCTCTACAAGATTGAATTAGAACAGTTTTGCCCTAAAAGATCATTTAAAGGAGATATTTCGTCAAAACTGTTTAAAAAAATGAAACGAGATTGCCAACTTACAACTTTGTGGGAAATTAAGATGTTAATATTTACCTTTAAAATGGGGAAATACACTTTAGACGAAAAAATAGTCTCTCCATATTTTCGAAAACAAATCTCCAAAATATATAAGCTCTTCAGAAGATATTTTGCTGTTTCTTCAAGAAAAACACTGACAAACGTTGTAAAAAATATTCCATTCAATGCATTAATATACGAGGCTTGTCCGTAAAATAAGTTCCACGGTTTCTATGCGCGACCAGACAGCGGAGGCAGGTTATTTGGTTCCCCCACAACAATTCCTCACCAAGCCAGCGTCGCTGCGACGTTTAGTCTAGGCCCAGCAGCCGTCAACGACGGAGCTTCCTCTTGCGTCTCCCGCCAGCTGCGAGTTGCGGTCTGTTATTCGTTTCCTGGCCGCTAAGAAGAAATCGGCGAAGGAAATTCACGAAGAACTTTGTGAAGTGTATGGAGAAGAGTGTATGAGCTCCGGGATGGTGCGCAGATGGGTCAGGGAATTTAAAAATGGCCGAACAGATGTCCACGACGAAGCCCGTGCAGGGCGGCCATCGGTTTCCGACGAAACAATTGCCAGAGTCGAAGCGGCAATGCTCGAAGATCGACGGATTACAGTTAGGGAGCTGTGTGAACAGATTCCGGAGGCCAGCAAAACCACAATCGACAAGATTTTGACTGAACATTTAGGCTATTCAAAGGTCTGCGCAAGATGGGTACCAAAAATGCTCACTGCAGACCACCAGCGGCAGCGGGTTGAAGCGGCCCAAGAATTTCTCGCTTTTCACGGAACAACCGAAGAGGAATTTCTGGACTCTATTGTTACTGGCGACGAGACCTGGGTACACTACACCACACCGGAAACAAAGGAGCAATCGAAGCAGTGGAAGCACCCTTCTTCGCCAAGAGCAAAGAAGTTCAAACAAATCCTGTCTGCCGGAAAAATCATGGCTAGCGTTTTTTGGGATCGAAAGGGCGTATTGTTGTGCGAGTTTATGCCTCGCGGGACAACAATCAATGCTGAACGGTACTGTGAGACCTTGAAAAATCTTAGACGTGCAATTCAGAACAAGAGAAGAGGAATGCTGACCAAAGGAGTGCGTTTTCACCATGACAACGCCCGACCACACACCGCCTATCGAACCACAGCCCTCATCGAAAAATTTGGATAGAAAATGGTGTCTCACCCACCCTACAGTCCAGACTTAGCACCAAGTGACTTCCATCTCTTCCCCGAGTTGAAGAAAAACTTTGGCGGAACCCAATTCAAGACAGATGAAGAGGTACAAAATGCGGTTGTTAGTTTTCTACGCGGACAGGCGGCAGAGTTCTATGACTCTGGTTTAAAGAAGTGGGTGCCTCGAATGCAGAAGTGCATAGAACGCAACGGCGATTATGTAGAAAAATAAAAGAAGGACTGAACTTTCCAAAAATATACTTTTCTTTAAAATTAAACCAGTTTTTTTATGTGAAAAAAATTCGTGGAACCTATTTTACGGACACGCCTCGTATGAAGCAATAATTAATTGTTTTAAAAATACAGTTGAACACATGGAAGAAAAAGAAAAATATTGCTCAATAATGTTTGATCAAATGGTTTTGGCTCGGCTGTGCATTATACTAGTAGTAAAGCCTTCATTGAGGGATTTCAAGAAAACGGATCCAGAGAAGAAAAGAGACTATTAATTGCTAACACAGCCATAGTGATTATGTCCAGGAGTTTATACAGAAAATGGAGGCAAGCGTGTCCAAATGTTGGATTTAATGCAATAATACATTGATTTGTGTTCAAGGAAGTGCAAATGTTGCAGCATTTAATCAGCTGTATGCGAAAAGTAAAAAGTTTTTTTTTTCGGAATAAGGTGGTGTTCTTGGACTTTAGAATAGCTTTTCAACTTTTGAAAGGTTTACATTATTGAAAAAGATGGAAAAGTTAGGAATGCGAAATTTGGTTTTGAGTTGGTTTAAATTATATTTACTTAACAGAACTTCAGCAGAAACCTATTGCCTTATTGACAAGTCAAACAAAAAGTGTGACGTCGTCATCGCGGCCAACGCCTAATGACCTGAGTCATTTCTGAAAATTGAGATCTCGAGTGCGCAAATACATTCTTTTGAAATCAGGAGTTATGATCCTTATAAAAGAATCTAATTAATCAACCAATGGCTTGAAGATTGCTCTAAGTTAAAAAGAGAACGGAAAGTCGGCGATATTAGAATATTCAGCAAAGCAGGCAACGAACCAAAACATAAGAGGGATCATTACTATCGCGTATGAGAATTCCTTTTTAGAATATGGGACAAGTATATTTAGAAAATGCGGAAAGATTTTTATCGGTCGAAAATGGGTCGGTGTCTAAAAAAATACATGAAAAATTGTAAAGCGTGCACATAGGAGTATAATCAAATGCCGTTTCAAGAGTCGTTTAAAATGGACAGATTATTATGATATTGAATAATATGTTTCTTTGACATTCTAACAGGATAGTTTTTTTAGAAAGTGAATTATCTGATGTGCCAAAACGAAAGAAGTTATTCACACTGTCCGTTTCTAGAAGTCAACTTTAAGCTACGTTTTCCTCCACGATCGCCAGTCGTCAGTGACCGCGACTCGGTAGCTGCTACCAATTTGCTAGACCTGGATTAATGTAATTTAAGTACAACTGTTTTCCTACAAATTCGCGGGTCGCTGCTACCAGCGAATCGTCGCCAGTCGTTGGTCGCCAGTCGCTTGTCGCGCCCTAGAGCAGTACAGTCGTTAGTCGTCGCGAATTTAAATTTAGTTTCATACAGTTTTATCCAGAAATGGATGGATTTACCATTGAAAAGGATGAACAGCTTGTTCATCTGATCAGTAATAACCCAGAATTATATGATCCAAAAAACGTGTCATATAAATTAATGTTGAAAAAAGAGGCCACATGGAAAAAAAATCGGAGAAATTATGAATAAAGATAGTAAGTTTATTTGTCAAAATTTTTCTACAACATTAAAGTAAAACAATATAATATTTAAATTTGGTTATTCTGCCACTGTACAGCTCCCTCGTTGGAAAAGTAGGTGAAAAAGCGAGTTTGTACGTCAAAACCTTCTTGGCAGGTATATCCCCCCGCCCCTCTTAATGAAATCATATTTTGTGTCGGAAGCGGGAAAGCCATGTCTTGTAATTCATGTTGTTTGCTTTGCCTGTTATTTACATATTCTTTGCGTAACATGTTGTGTAAACAACACGAGACAAAAATAATTAGATCCACAGTAGAAGGTTTTACGTTAATAGAAGTAAAAAATATTCGAAAAACATGGCACAGTATACCAAACGCATTTTCAGTAACTCTTCTGGCGCGACAAAGTCTATAATTGAATATGGCTTTATTGTGATCTTCCAATGCTTGTCTTCTCGGGTAGGGTTTCATAATATTTGTATGAAGCTGAAAAGCTTCGTCTCCCAGAATCACGTGGGGAAGAATAATATTTTTTGAATATGGAAGTAATGCCGGTGCGGGAAATTTGAATTTGTTTTCTAAAATATCCTTGCCAATTTGAGATTTCTTGAAAATTCCCGCATCGCCTTCCTTTCCATAGGATCCAATATCCACAAAAAGAAATATAATGATATTTATGGTCGCAGCGACATGGCCGTTGCGACCATAAATATCATTATAGCAAATGGTGCAACACGCATTAGCGACTGCGACCAACGGAGTTTAAATTTGGTTACATACAAATACAGGCTTACATGACTCTATCAGACTCATAGAAAATATATTTCGAATACAACGCTTCTGCCAAATCAATACCCTGTTTATATCTCTGGAGTTACCCCAGAAAATCAAGTCATATCTGATTTTAGAGTCGATGTAGTCATGATAAGCAGTCAACGCTGCTTCGATTCCCGCTCCTTCGCTCACTATCCTTAGCGCATAACAATAGCGACTCAGGCTAGCAGCAACCTCCCCAACATGCACTCCCCAGTCCATGCGGTCATCAATGTTAATACACAAAAAATTAATATGTTTTACAGATGTTATGTTTTCCGAGTTGTAAGTCAAATGGAACTCATTGTGCGTTCGATTACCAAACAAAATGCCGTGCGTTTTTAAGAATATTTAAGACCAAGTCATTATTGCAAAAATAGTCATTAAACCTGTTTATAACCGTTTCAACAGAAGTCAACATAAGTTCACCGTTTTTTTCGCTAAAAAATTGGCGTAGTATTATCCGCATATAAGTCGGTGTTTTCCCCAGAAACAGCGACTAGATCATTTGTATAAATAATATAAAGGAGTGGCTTCAGTATGCACCCCCCTTTTAATGCCAATTTTATTAGATTTTATTAATTGCCCTTCATGATCACGTTCTACTATCTGCTGCGTTCTACACGTCAAGTATGACTTGATAAGCTCATGTGCACGACCTCCAATCCCATATCTTTCCAATAGTTCTTTATGATTTACGGTATCGAAAGCTTTTGATAAATCTAGACACATCGCTAATGTATGTTTCTTCTTGTTTAGCGAAGAAAACACATCCGACAGTAGTAGTAGACCTTTGTATCACTTTTGTATTGAAAGTTTTTCTCTAATACTAAAAATAAAACTTGTATTGGGGTGGTCTATATTCAATCAGTAACCCTTGTAACCGCCTTTACGTACCGGTCCTGGTACGTTTTTTGTTTGCCACACCTAGGGGTAGGTGCTTCGAAACTCGGGCGCCACCTTAGTTTTATTTGGAGAAGCGTAACTAAGGAACTCGCTTCGTATACCTGGGGAGCTTTTACACAGTCGAAGACAGAGTTTACGTTTATCTGTTAATTGGATGAAGGGAGTGGGACAAAAATAAGGAAACACAGGGTTGTTAGCAAAACTAAACAAGTCGTGTTAACCAGAAAAAAATAACAGTTAGCAATCATTCATATCCTTACTTAAAAACTCTAGCACAAATGAACAAACAGAGAACAGCACAGCCTCGTGTTCAAATTAATTAACGGTACAGTCGGACCTGGAGATCCTAACTAAATTAATACGGTAACTTTGAAACGGTAAACAAACGGACAACACAACCTAGTGTTTAGAACGGGGAACGGTACGGAGGAACTAAGACGGTATCGAAACGGTTTTCCCAGCCAGGGTAAACAGACGGTTACGGTATGAATGACGGATTCGGACGGTATGAAAACTGTGCTCTGGGGGCACAGAAGGGGTCAAAGAATCGGCCGGAGCTGACAGTCCGAAGAAATCAGTTCGGAAAGACCTGGGTGAATTCAGGCTTGGTTACAGGATTTCGGAGCCGTGGCCTTCGAAGTTAACCGGCAGTGTTATAACATCCAGTACCGGCGGTCCGAAGGAAACAGTTCGGAAATACCTAGGCGATAGTGAGATTGTAGCCTCCGAAGTTGACCAGCAGTGTTATAACATCCGGTACTGGCAGTCCAGAGGAAACAACTCAAATCACCGAGAGGTTTTCGGAGTCGTGGCCCTCGAAGTTAACCAGCAGTGTTATAACATCCTGTACTGGCGGTCCGAAGGAAACGATTCCGAAATACCTTCCCCTTCAAAGCTTGCCCCCAGGAACAATAAAATTTACCGTTCAGCTGGCTGAAGCGTCGGTCGGTAGTCACTACTCGATGGTCCGGGATGAACTGATGAACTGATCAATGTAGCGCGCGGCGCATTACCTGGTTACCAGCTCGCGAGTCGCGACGGCGCGATGTTGCTTCGTTTACGCTACCGCGGCTGCGCGCTGAACCTTTATCAATCGCGACGGTGCGTTCAACATTCTGTCGCGAAGACGCATTGTACCTTAAGCGTGTGAGGCTGCGCATTGTTTTCTTTAATCTAATACTACATATTAACAAAAAATTAGTAACTTCGTTACAAAATCTAGTGCCATTTTTCCTCTAAACTGGCTATACTCTGTTTTTTCTCCTTTTGAGTGTTTATCCATTGATTTTATACTCCAACTTTCCTCAAATAAACTGAATTCCTGCGTAAAGGCTTCCGATAGTTGGTCTAGATGATGCTGGAATATACATTCTTCGCTGCTTTCTTGGCATTGTGTTTTTAACGGTTTTTGGCTCGTACAGCTGGCGTCAAAACTTTCATCCCAAATCGTCTCGTATTTTAGAGGTATCGTTGCTTCGTAGGTCATGGTGTTTGACAGCGGTTTCCAAAACGCCCCTGCGCTCACTTCCACATGATATTCCAGTCCCTCATATTGGTATAACAGGGTTGTTAATCTACACAAGATAATAGGATTAATAAGTGGAAATTACTCTCCCTAATATGCTCAACCCTATAAAAAAGTATAAAATAAGAAAATATTATATGTTTAATTGTTATCGTTATGATCGTCTTTGGGATAGACCTCGGGAGTCCAAGGGTCATTATATGGTAATATTCGGCTTACGTGTATTATGTCTTTCTTTGATTTTTTCGATGTCCCCAGTTGTACCTCGTAGTCCACGTCCGATACCTTCCTTGTTATATAGTAGGGCCCAGACCATCTTAAGAGTAATTTTTCGCTTTTCCCGACTTTTCTAAAGGGTGTGAATACTTTTACTTGGTCTCCTTCGGCATATTCTACGTGTCGGTGTTTGTTATCGTATCTTATTTTATCACTCTGTTGTTTCTTTTGTATATTGTTGACTGCCCGATTTCTAGCCGCTAATGCGCCCTCTCGGATGTCGTTACTTGTGCAGGGTCCTTCTGCGGGAATCAAATTTGCTTCTGTAGGTAATATTGGTTCTCGTCCGTATACTAACATAAAAGGTGAGAATTGTGTCGTAGCTTGTCGGCTTGTATTATAGGCAAAGGTGACTTGGCCCAAATATTCGTCCCAATCTGTCTGTTGCGTGTGTGTATAGATTGATAACATGTCCGCCAGTGTCTTATTTAGTCGCTCCGTGAGACTATGATAATTAATTCACAAACCATTTTGGACGAGGGTAAGTGTCAGGGTAGAGTTCCCTTAACTTTCGCGACCGAACCGTTTAGTTTCGCGGATAATTTCTAACTAACCCTTCTTTCCAAATTTCTCGGCTATTTATTGTAAGGTATTGCGATCCCTTAGTCAGTTCAATTTCTTAATTGCTTGTCTAAGCACTTGGATCATTGTCCGAACAATTGATGACTTATTGCTGACTGGCGATTGCAACACCTTAGCTAGCTTCCGTTCTAAAAGGTTCGATTGCTTATTTTGCAATTCACGTGGTCGACGACTTGTTTCGGTCAGTGGCCGATTATTTGCTGACTAAGTAATTAACGAAAATTTACTTGTGACAATCCACAAACACATGAAAAATTTAAATTATAAGCGTTTGTAGCTTTTCAACACACATCGCAATTCATATGAAAAAAGTTATGCTCATGCACTAGCAAAAAAGACACTCCCTTGTAGTGATAAGCAACTTTTTTGTAAAACTCATCAACAAAACTTTCATGACATTCAGGGCAAATATTCATAATTAAATTTATAGAATTTATCTCAAGAACATAATGGAAATTACAAAACACTATTGATTCATGGTGTTGTACAGCACGATTCCATAACCACCAATCCTTATCGCGTTAATTAACATCTCCAGTAATATTTTGGACACGCTTGTTAACTGGAGCTTCATAGAAATCATTCACTTCCTTTGTTCTTAATGTCACGTCAATATTTGGATTATAAGTGCAACAGCTATACGTCTCACTTACGACATCTTCTCCTATTACCTACATCTTCTCCTATTGTCTTCTCCTACTGGAAAAGTGGTAATCGACACCTGTACAGATTTAAAGAAACTAAATTACAAATATTAGAAACCAGGATTATTAATGCTCAGCATTATTGGTCTTGTGAAATGGATCGTAAACCACGTTCTATTTCTGATTTAGAACAGAGTTTAGGCATTTTCTTTTGTATGTCAATTCTCTATTAATTAATATTTTGCCAGATCACATTTTTTACAACTTTATGCTGTTACGTTTTGGAATGACCATATTATTAAGCCCATCACTAAACCGTAGGATATAACAGTTATGCTGCAGTATTGTTGAAGTTATTTGTTACAAATGCCATGAACATTTATGGCAAAGAATTTTGTGTTTACAATGTTCACACATTAATTCACCTTTCAAAACAAGCTGAGACATATAGCATTTTGAATGAGATTAATTGTTTTTCTTTTGAGAGCTACTTAGGTTTTTGAAACACCGTCTTCGAAAGTCCAACCAAAATTTGCAACAAGTTGTGAAACAAATTCTTGAAGAAAAAGATATTCCTTCAAAAGTAGAAAAACTAAATAAGATATGTGTTCTATGTAAGCCAATTAAATATTTAAACGAACAAACTTATTTTAGTAAACTTCAATTCAATAATGTAATAATTTCTAAACGTGGTAACAATTGCATATTTTCAATAGATGGTTTGATTATGTTAGTTAAGTCAATATTTGTGGAAAAACATGAAATTTTTCTTGAGTATTCAGCATTTAGAGATATTAAGCATTTTATAACATATCCTACTGAAAGCTCGTTAATATCATTATATCAAGTGTCAGATCTAGAAGAAGAAAACTTAATTTTTACCACTGGAAACATTTTAAGCAAGGCAGTATTATTACCGATCGATGACAAGTTTATTGCTACTCCTTTGATAGATTCCATCTAAAATTTATATTTGCTTGTTATTGATTTTTTTTAACTTAGTAATTGAACTAATTAACTTTTTTTTAATTGTATAAATTGATTAATAATCCTAACAAAATTAAATTTTATAACTAATCATTTCAAATATAAATTAATTTTACTACAGTGTATGTAGTAGTGTGTATTTGCTGCCAATATTTTTTTTATAATAAATAACAAAAAATCACAATTTATTGCAAGATGCACTATTTGGGGGCTGATATAATAATAATATAATTCAAGTGACATTGACAAACAAGTAAGAGTGGGTAAGTTATTCATTATACATAGAGTTTTGTAGCTTTTGTGGCCATGGGATTTAACTCTTTCATTAACTTTGTTTATTAATATGCACTTGTAATAAAATAAACTTGTTTTGCTGAATCAAAAAATGTGGCTTACAAAATTAGGTTTTAGATGGGTGGTGTTTTGACTTGGTGGGTAATTAAGTATAATCTAGGCAAATTAAAATGACTTTTAGTTAAGTTAGCTGCATTCAATTTACTAACAGTTCTTTAATTTTCACGTTTTTTGTAATGTTTCAGGGAATATTTAGTTGTTGAGTTCCTTGAAGAAATAACGGATAAGAGTATTCCAATGGGACTAATTTCCAGTAGTTGGGTAGTTGAAAAACAAAAAAATATTTTTTGTCTGTGGCCCAGCTATATAAAGTCAACAAGTCGGCGGGAAAAAGCTCTTATTGGACATGAGACATTGGATAGGGAAAGATGCACTCTTTGTGCTATAGTCATCAAATACTCAGCAGGTATAAGTATTGGATACATAATTTTGTTGTTCATATTGGAAATCCTTTTTTATTTTATTTTAGTCAAATATGATTATGCATTGGCAAAATTAAGAGCTCTAGAAGAAGCTCAAGATTCCCAAAATGAAAGCTGCAATGAGGACTCTAGAATGCCTAAACCTAACAGAAATGTAGACTATGCATATTCTAGTGATGAGGATGTGAATAATTTGCCATTTCTTCCTAATCCCAAAAAATTTGAAAAACTTATGCCTGTTTTCAAAAACATGTTTCCCAAACAGCTAGAGAGCAGTCCGTACCAGTCATGTACCAGTGCGCCATCTCGCCCATCCCACTCCAGTCACACCATAGAGGCAAGGAGAAACCTCAATGTTGTTGTGATAGAGCCACTAATGGTATATTTTCAATTCGAAATTACAATCATTCATTTGAATTAATAAGTTTCCTTTTAGCCCGTCTAAAAGAAGTATTGAAAAGTGTTTAGAAACTATCTCAAGATATGAAATATGTTATAAGCTTAGTACAGGATCAAATGAACAACCAAAATAAGGAAGATGTTTCAAGTTTTGATGTGAAATCTTACAGTACATTTGAAGAACTGAAAGAATTAAATAATTCTTTAGATGATGAAAACCTTTTTAAAAACATGGTAAATATCCTAGATACAACACCACAATGATATTTGAAATATGTCTCTAAAATGTTTAGTGTCTGAAACTAAGTTTACTTGGGGAAAAGGACAGTGTCACTTGCACCAGAAAAATTATTTTCCAACTGATTCAGCACAACTTAGCACTGAAGTTAAACTGGAGTGGTCGGAATGAAAAAGATGGTTAAGGTGGTCAGATTAATAATAGGTAAGTAAGTGAAACATATTTTTAGGTGTAATTATCGATTTTTATTTTTTTGGACTTAAACACAACTCACTCAGGTTTTTAAAAATCACTGAGCACAATATGTCAAACATTTTAATGACTTTTCACTGGTGTTTTTAGTGAACTATCATGAACTACTTTTGTATCAGAGATGAATTCATAATTGATTTTAAATAAAAAAAAAATGTTTTTTACATTGTTCTAGCTGCAGTCAGGAAAAACCCAAATGGACGAACTGCGACTGAAGACGAAACAGAAAACACCATAAAGATGTGGCTCCGAAACGCTGCAGACCGATGTGGAGGAAGACTCAATCGACTAAACAAGGCAAACATTGGTGCTAACTAAATAAAATTTACTGGTACTACGTATTTTTCTAATTTCTTTGTTCTTAATTGCATTATTGTACTTTAGAGGACAATACATTTTTGTGGATTCTACAATCTTCAGATTGTTTAATTAATTATTTCCAACTTCTGGCAATTAGTTGCCATTTCACTGGCAAAACTGTAAAGGTGCTGCATCGGACCGATAGGTATAAGACATCGGACTTTCCCCGGTCCATTGCTATACGTCCGATATGGACAAAACTTCCGTTCGGTCCTATGCCGGCCCCGCAATCGGCCGATTTCTGGCTCGTAAGGCGGTCGAGCGGTCATATACGATACGGCCCAATACATTTTTCAGGTGTACGGCCCAACAGTGATTTGCTGGCAGAACGCAATCCTGCCAACGCCGGGCCGTTTGAAATGTGTTTGCTGGGAAAGGATGAAATTTATTCAGACGAAGCCGAAAAACCCACAATTTTTGATCAAAGAGATAATTTCTATAGTAAATCGAAGTTCTTTTTGAACTTTTCCTCAATTAGAGAGGGTATTTCAAAAACTATATGTAACGATGACGTTAATAATCTGAATAAATATTATAATCCGATTTTTTTAAATATTCTATTAAAAAGATACGTTACTTATTTGCCTTTGTGGACGGCAATTATAGTAAAACCGCGAATGTCGAATGCGCCAATAGAAAATTATTTTAATTACTTAAAAAATGAAATCCTTCAGAAACAACTGCGACAAAAACCTTCAAGGTTTTGTAGGAAAGTACGGGAGTATGTTTTGGCTACACATCGGACGGTACAAACATATAGAAAGTGGGTCTAAAAGAATAAAGAAGATTAGTTCGTATTATAAGGCAGCTAACAGTAAAATTTATCTTAAGCAAAAAGATTTCAGCAAATTAAACGATTTTACAAATTTAAAATTTCTATGTAATGGGCTTGTAAATGACATTAGATATTATCAGCAAAACATCAATATTAATTTTGTAGTGAGCAAGTTTCAAAGTAGCAGGTTTTTAGGCATCAATTTTATTAACTACGAAAGTTTTTCAACTTTAAAAATACCTCAATCGGACGAGATGAATACTGACATATACTGGCTGGATAATATTGCTATAGACTTAGTTTTGGAACAATATAAAATGCAGTTAAATTCTAACATTGCTGTGCTATCTTGGTACGAAGAAACGACTATATTTCTCAGCAGAACTCTGAAGGTATTATACACCAAAGCAAAAGATGCAAACTTGGCATTATTAGAAAAAGCCACAGAAATTTTAATTCCTATAAACCAGAGAGGCCAGCACTGGACTTTGGTGTACGTAAATTTTCAAAAAGGGACATTTCATTATTTAAATTCGGCAGAAAACCCTAGTAACCTCAAAGAAAAAATTGAGAAAAAAAAAGAATTCGAGCACTTTATACAGATATTTAATAAAAAATTTTCTTCACATAAGAAACCAACAAAATACGTTTTAGAGAGCAGTGCAGTTCCTTAGCAAAAAGATTCGTATAATTGTGGAGTATTTCTCATATATATAAGTAAATGTTATTTATCACAAGAAAGTATAAATTCAAACATTTTTGATGCAAATATATATAGACTCGAAATTCAAAATTTTATATATAGGAGCCCTTTTGCGTTCGACTTTAACAAATCAGTGGATGGGATTGGAAAGGGTGTAGGGGAGAGAGGAGCCCTTTTGCGTTCGACTTTAACAAATCAGTGGATGGGATTGGAAAGGGTGTAGGGGAGAGAGGAGCCCATTTGCGCTCGACTTTAAAGTATCACTGATAAGAATGTTTTTCATGTAATATTGATCATTTATTTTATAACATCCTATGTTTCTTAGTATTATACATCCTACTCTGGAGAGATCATGAGAAAAGCCGGAACACCGAAGACTTGGTCTGTTCAAATAAACAATGGTGGATGGAAGAAAAACCAAGTAGGCATTGTATTTTTTATACTTATACTATATATTTTCCTTTCAGTTAAAGCACTAGGTGACTAGCGCAACGGCTTGTGCATCAACTCATAATCTAGTAGTGTCGACTCGGAAATTTACTAAAAAATTATAGAGGTGATAGAAACGCGAAAAATATATATATCTTTAACGTTCTGTGTATTTATTTGCAAATAAAGTAACATAATTAAAACGAAAACAGGTAGGTTTAGTAGACCTAATAGTACTAGTAAAATAAAGTAATTCTCAACGTCATTGACAAATTGAAAACATCGTAGGTTTTTGTTTTATTTCTAAATGTATATAATCCAGTTACAATTGTACATAAAATCAGGCACATAAACGGGCTCTATTGACTCATCATTTTATAAAACTATTTGTTCAATAAACATTTGTATGAAATGACACAAACACACTTAATTTCCTAATAAAATATAAAAATACAGGGTGTCTCAGAAATACATGTATTAATAAATAAAGAATAAATAGAATAAAACAAATAAATGTATTTAAAAAATATTTAAAATTATTGAAAATAAACAACTTTCACTACCCACAAAGTTTGAGTTAAATTGATGAGACGGTTTTTATATATTATATTTTTTAGAGTGTTTGACTCTCTATATCTCGAAAACGAAGAGTTTTCGGATCCACGTATATTTTAACTTTTTTCATATTTGGGCCAGCTCAGTTTATCCCTAAATTTACGGTACTTATTTCTAAGACACCCTGTATATTTTTTAAATACACCATGTACACCTTGTATATTTTTTAAATAATACATTATAGTGTGAAACAAAGCATGGGAATCTTGAAAACAGTAAAAATAAAACACAAATTTACAAATTATAATTTCCATAGGGCGGGCACTGGTAGAAAATGAAAGCAATCATGCATCTCACGATTTTATAATTTTTTTTATCTAATCCACACGCTATTTTTGGCATAACCATTTTTTTTAAATTTCGTGAGATGCACAACTGCCGTAAATCTACCAATGCCCCTCCATAAGTACAAATATTTAGGTTTGTGGAAATAATTGGGCTTTGTGATCAAATGAATTATTTTGAAACCCTTGGAAAACTGCAGAAGTGCATAGCCCACTTTGCCCTGCTGAGGCCAATGGGTAAAACCACCAACCCCAAATTTTGACCTAAAAATATAAAATAGAACATAAAACATTCAGGTATTTATTCAGCCGAAAACAACTCGACTTCAGGTGGGTTTATAAAACCAATAAAATAAAAATAATTTAATAATATAAGTGATCTGCCGTGGTTGAAAAGGGTTTACAGAACAAAATAAAAATTACTATAGAGAAACTACCAGATATTTATTATTACCTCAGCTGATGCCATCCCTAAAAGAAGTACAGGTAGTTGTATGTCTTCTAGCGTGATTTCCAAAATAATAATTTATGTATAATTAAGTCCAGCAAATAAATTGCTTTAAACCTAATTTGTTTTTAAATAATTGCTTTTAAAGGACTTCCCGATTTAAAATTTTAATTTATTCAAAACAGAACCAATCAAAATTAGTGTTTAAGGTTAACAAAAAAAAACAAAAAAGGAAGTTAAAATAAGTTCGCAAGCTTATCTTATTTTATCTTATCTCTTATTTATATATTATTTATTTTTTTTATAAACGCAACGCAACGACATAGCAAACAGCAACTTTCAACAATTATTTTATTTTATTGATACATATATATATTGTCTCTGATACATTTTGTCCTTTTACTCAAATCAAAAAAGCGCTCAATACTACCACAAAAAAGCTCTTACTGTTAGTGAGCATAAACAGAAAACGTATAGTGTGTAGTGCGCACCTTTTTTTATTATAAAAAAATACTTCAAGTTTTATTAAAGTAAATGTCTATAAATAAGTACAGTTTTTCAATTTCACCCTGTAGTAAAAACCAAAATAAAAATATGCTGGTCACATCCGTAAATTACACGAAAATGTACTAAACTGTTGTTAAAAACTGCAATAATGTATCTATAAAAATAAGAGATAACAAACACAAAAATTACCTAATTTTTCGTGCAATGCCCTTGGACATTTTTAAGTCGGCAGACACGCAGTGTACCAGAGCATACTCGGGGTGAAAAGAAAATAAATCCCTCTCGACCTCTGAAAGTACAGCCGCTGGACTTATTTCTCCTGTATTGAACGCAACCCAAAAATGTCGAAATTCGACTTCCTTGATCCTATTCCTAAAAAATTCAAATGCTTACAATTCGTTACTTTGTAAAAAATAACATCGCACTATAAGAACGATCTATCTTGAGTTTTGTGTAAAACCACATACTGGGTGTCCAGAAAAAGCAAGAGACGTTAATATGGTAATTTTTATTCCTCTGTAAGGATGATTTAGTTGGAAAACTAAAAACTTTTAGTTTAAATTTCAATCTTGCAATTTTACCGTCGACAAGAAACAGGCATCTTGATTGTTTTCAGTCTATTTAGCTTTTTAATAAATTTTCAAGAATGATAAAACTACAATTAGTTTGTAGAAAGTACATACAAAATCCAAAATTAATAAAAAATCAAAATTATCATCACAACCCTCAACATGACCAGTTCATTTTTAATAGTTTTATAGACGCTGTACGACTTCAATTTAAAAAGTTTTACAATAATTACCCAACTGTACAGACACAAGAAAAAAACGATTTTCAATGTTAATCTGTTATGTCCCCGTGTTCTCCTGGACACCCGATATAAGTTACAAATTTGTGATATTTTCAACTTTCTTTATGCTAAACTGTAATTTATTACTACTCAAACATACTTACATTGCGAATAAGAAACAGTTTTCTTAGATGAACAATTTGGAAATAACTCCCTTGGGACACTTGGGAAACGAGTAGGCAATTCCCAGTTAGCACAACAACGTACAAGAAGCGAATGAACTGTGAAGTATTTAACCGTGCCAAAGTAACTGGCAAATTTTATAAAGTTGGTTGCAATAATAACGATTTTCCAAGCAAAGTAAAAGCTTTGTAAAATATCCAAAAAATTAGAATTACTAACACCAAGGCAAAAGAGAATTACATGACTGTAATTTTTCTGTTTGAAGAGATTATATTTACATGTTAAAATAACCGTTAAAAAATATAAAAATAGGCGAATACAAAAGCTGACTGGCCTAATTTATTATCTTAATCCTGCACTCCATAAAAAGAAGTGCGTCCGCCACCGGCACGCGGCTTTCCATAATCATTGTCGGCGCTCCTTTGATATAAAGAAGTCAAATTTTCTTGAAATACGAAATGTCTGCAGTGTTGTCATAGTTAACAAAATTAAATAAAGGATCTAGATACCCTTATAAGTGGTATTACAAATACAATAATGATTGATATGGCAAATGAGTCAACAACCATAACCTACAATTACTGAAAATGTCTGAATGAACTGCTAAGTCGATTTAGCGAAAAAAACATCCAGCAAACGGTCGATTTTCAACTCTTAAAAACAATATAAATTGTAAAGTGTTTCTACTTTTTCCACCACCTCTCATTTAATTAACCCTCACTCCCTTAAAGTACCCGGCCTTTCTTAATTTTTGACAGGATATTATTCCTGTATCTACCCTTATTCGATTTAGTGAAAAAAACATCCCGGTCCATTTTCAACCCTTAAAAAATGTTTAAACAAAATACTTGGTTTATTTTTCTTAGTATTTTCCATTTGATTAACCCTCACTCCCTCAAAGTACCCGGCCTTTCTGAGTTTTTGACAGGATAATATTCCTATATCTACCCTTAGTCGATTTAGTGAAAAAACCCCCAGCAACGGTCCATTTTCAACCCTTAAAAACTGTTTAAAAAACAAAATACTTTTTATTTTTCTTAATATTTTCCATTTTATTAACCCTCACTCCCTCAAAGTACCCGCCTTTCTGAGTTTTTGACAGCAAATTATTCCTATATCTACCCTTAGTTGATTTAGTGAAAAAAACCCTAGCAACGGTCCATTTTCAACCCTTAAAAAATGTTTAATTACAAATACTTGTTTATTTTTCTTACCATTTCCGATTTGATTAACCCTCACTCCCTTAAAAGTACCCGGCCTTTCTGAGTTTTTGACAGGATAATATTCCTATATCTACCCTTAGTCCATTTAGTGAAAAAAACCCCCAGCAACGGTCCATTTTCAACCCTTAAAACAATTTAATTTGTAAAATGTTTCTACTTTTTCCACCACCTCGCATTTAATTAACCCTCACTCCCTTAAAGTACCCGGCCTTTCTGAGTTTTTGACAGTATAATATTCCTATATCTACCCTTAGTCGATTTAGTGAAAAAAACCCCCAGCAACGGTCCATTTTCAACCCTTAAAAAATGTTTAAAACAAAATACCTGGTTTATTTTTCTACCATTTCCGATTTGATTAACCCTCACTCCCTTAAAGTACCCGGCCTTTCTGAGTTTTTGACAGGATAATATTCCTATATCTACCCTTGTCGATTTAGTGAAAAAAACCCCCAGCAACGGTCCATTTCAACAACACTTAAAAACAATTTAATTTGTAAAATGTTTCTACTTTTTCCACCACCTCGCATTTAATTAACCCTCACTCCCTTAAAGTACCCGGCCTTTCTGAGTTTTTGACAGGATATTATTCCTATATCTACCCTTAGTCAATTTAGTGAAAAAACCCCCAGCAACGGTCCATTTTCAACCCTTAAAAAATGTTTAAACAAAATACTTGGTTTATTTTTCTTACCATTTCCGATTTGATTAACCCTCACTCCCTTAAAGTACCCGGCCTTTCTGAGTTTTTGACAGGATATTATTCCTATATCTACCCTTAGTCAATTTAGTGAAAAAACCCCCAGCAACGGTCCATTTTCAACCCTTAAAAAATGTTTAAACAAAATACTTGGTTTATTTTTCTTACCATTTCCGATTTGATTAACCCTCACTCCCTTAAAGTACCCGGCCTTTCTGAGTTTTTGACAGGATAATATTCCTATATCTACCCTTAGTCGATTTAGTGAAAAAAACCCCCAGCAACGGTCGATGTTCAACCCTTAAAAAATGTTTAAACAAAATACTTGGTTTATTTTTTCTTACCATTTCCCATTTCATTAACACTTAATCCTAGAATGATGCACAATAATTTACTTAGTAATTACTATAATACATTTTTAATTATTTAACTGTATTTTATATTTCTACAGTAGTTATAGCAATAGCAGGCTAGACGGGAGAACAAACGGTAGAAAGCGTGAAGTGAATACGCGCGACCACTGGTGGAAAAACGAACTGCCGATTTCGTTGCCGAGAATCGTTGCTAACATGTCTCCGGTGTTATTTTCAGCGTTCCTCAATTTGTCTGTTAGGCGGCAGAGATCTAAATGATACAGTAAGAAGGTTGTTACAAGTTTTTCTGACACACGAACTTACTTTAAAAGTTAACTGGAATGGAGCAAATGAAAAGGGCAGTTTCCAAAAGCTGGACAAAGTTTTAAAATTGATTTATGGTAAGTTACACATTAATCTTTTTGAACTTTTGTACCAACTCAAATTAAAAAAATATCTGGTGTAGATTCCGTACGCCGAAATCCAATTTGTGCCAATTCAACCAATAATGAGATTGATAAGGCAATAAGAAACTGGATAAAAAATGCCCCTGATTGGGAAGGAGGGCGCATCAATCGAAAAAAACCAATGTTAGCCAAATAACAAATACATTTATTTGTTTTTCAATTATATATTTAAATTTTCTGACACCCGTATAAAAGAAAGTTATATATATTTTTGATTAGATTTGGAATAGAATAGATACTTTAGATGTAAGGGGGAACAACATTAGTAGTAGTTAAAGTTTGTGTATTTGTTGACCCTCGCAAGTGTGAATACTGTGTTTGCTTTTGGGTATTATTATTAGGGCTTCAAATGGTAATAAAACCACTAGTTTAGTTCGCCGACTTTTCGGATAACAGATTTCCTTCCTCAGGGTTTCCAATGTGTGGTTTTTTATTAGGAGACCTGAAGAAGAAAATATATTTTTCGAAACGTCGGCGATCTAAAACTAGTGGTTTTATTACCATTTAAGGCCCTAATAATAATATCCAAAAGCCAACACCGTATTAGCTTACAGTTTGTACTGTTCTGTTTAATTTGTATTGTTTCTAATGTTTAAGTAACTTATAATTACATAAATTTGATTAGAAAATAAAAGAAGTTTTTTTATTGGCGTAAAACAAGATAGAAAAAAGAGAAAATTTACCTGTTAAAATAAGCGGTATATCTAATCCAAACATGTGCCAATTCTAGTGAGGGCTTTTTAAAAATACAGTGTAACGTTCACTTTTCGGCACTAGTAATGATCAGTTATTGAATCACAGACAAACTAATATATACAGACGGTCAGAGCAAATGGAAGCCATATAATTTTGGTGAAGGCGCCAGACCAGTCAGACTAATAAATTGTTTTAAAATATTTTGATGACTCATGCGTAATCGGCTGCGATCGTCTGAACGAGCGAAATTTGTTTTCCGCAGTGTTGCCATATTTCTGCAGAGACGCGTTCGGCGCACGGCATTTATGATTATACAACTGCATCAAATCACCGGCGCGACGCGACGGGTCGGTACGGAATAGAAATAAGAAAAAAAGCCGAGCGCATTTTGTACGTATGCTTGCAAATAATTAAATTTAATCTAAAATAGTACGTGTTAAAAATTCTACCTAATTTTAAGGAATAGTACATTAGACAAAGATTATTACATTGATATTAAATTAAATTAAATACTCTAAGTGAAATTACTGATTGTTTCGGTCATTATAGTAGTTGAAAAATTACTTTCTAATGACAGAATTTCCAAGAAATTTTGTGTACAATTATTAAAATATACTCTGAGAATAATGCAATTTTCCGTTGTGTTTATATCAATTGTTTCGTTTTTATTGAAACTCATCAGCGTTGTGTAGAAATCGCAGAAAATAATAAGTGTAATACGGAATGCAACATTTTGGGATTTATGTGTGAATTTTTTTTATTGATTGATACATAAAATCAATCAAATTGAAAAGTACTGAATAATAAGAGAAATTCAAATTTACGTTGAACATTTTTTAAATTATGTTGTTTTTTGAATACACATGTGATATGACACTTCTTCATTGTCTTCTAGACTATACATTAAACCACAGCGTAAGTAGACAATAATAATAATTATTAATAAATAATAATCTACCTAAAATAGAAAAATAAAAATTAGGTACCTAACAAAGTGGTCTTTTCAAATAAAAAAGCAATGATTCACATTGTTACAAGAAGTAACGGTGTAAAAGTTAAAGCAAATTCTAAACGAGATTTGAAGTTCTCTTATAATATTTCTATTTAATGAATTCTGTATGTGTAATGACAAAGAAAAAATCCATTCTTTAGCAAAAGTGTTCACGATATAGCGAGCCACTATGGAGATCTTGAAAACGATTTCAGATACAGATTTGGTTGAACATGGGAGATAAGTTCGGTAATCATGGCCTTATAAAATGACATTAAAACATCTTTTTGTTCGGTTTTTGAAAGAAATGAATTTTTTAAATTTAGATTGTATGTTTTTGTGAAGCTAATATTGAACCTGATCAAAACTAATGACACTTCTCTACCGCCACTTTTAATGCTCTTTAAACTGGCGTGGTTAGTTTTTAGGTCCCACGCTTCGTCTTTGTGGAACCATCAACTAATTTTTTAAAATAGGTCTTTTTTTCCGAATATATTGATGTATGAAACTTTACTTATTTTTAATTTAAACTTTTATTTTTGGAATTGGAAAACATTTTTTTCTTTCACTTTTAAGTTTAAGTTAATAATTCCACAGACCTCTAACCGTTTATAAGATCCCCATTAATGGTTCTCCTTATCCTGGATGCATGTATTTTGTATTACAATATTTTTTCTTGATTTCAACAACGAACAATTGATTCACTCATTTATGGTAATCAATTGCCAAAGCGTCTAGTTTTGAAAATAAATAAGACGCTTTTACTCAATTTAAAGTTAAAAAACAAACCAGTAGCGATTTAAATTTCTAGGGTAACATGATTTATTTTAACATTTAAACTAGAAATCAACAACTGATAAATAAATGTAGATTTTTAGTGATTTAAAGAAATGTATTCCAGCTTATTTAACACAAAAAAGCTTTGCCTCAAGTTTTTATCGGACTAAGCAAATTGATGAGAATATATATCCACATTATATTGTTTCCTATAATTGAGGAAATGCTATGGGATGGTTCTCGAATCAGAAAGTATATGCTTAGTCCTACTCGTGTCTCATGCTCAGTGTTAAAAATATGAAATTCGAAAAATCACTCTTATTTATTTGAAATTCATCATTATAATAGTAGCTTTGTAAAATATAAATGGCGTACTGGTTTGCCAAAATGAAAGAGGTTGATAAAAAATTATATGCACGTAGTATACACCATTTACTGAACCACTCTGTGCAAAATTGCAAGTGTATTTTGCACAATTTAAAAGTTACATTTTCTACAAAATAAAAATCATTTTGACAATACAAAATGTAGAGCACGCTTAGGTAGTTGTAAGAGTTAAGTATGTTTTAAATTATCAATTTTTTGTTTAAAACTTTTCTTATTACCTTTAGCCCATGCACAAAATTTAAATAAATTTGTGTTAACCATATGACTAATTAAAAAAACTTTATGCTCATAGCATGTACTTGTCTTTGATCCTAACCAAGTATTATTTCTGCAAATAATTTTATTTTTTATTTTCATGCCGATAAATTCTTGCTCTTTGATATCACTAAATGCTTTAGAAAAAATTTTCATAGATTTTTCAACCATATTAGCGGTAGATTCGGAGGGTGCTTTTAAATATAAGTTAACATTTCCACCATAATTTTTTTGTAGAATTAAAATTTGTTTTGGATCATCTAAAATTTGATTTGCATTTTGCAACTCTGAAATACAATTTGAACATTGAAATTTAGTTATAGTTTTCTTTACCAGGTATCCCGCATAATACCGTATTGCGCAATCTTCTAGTTTAACACTTTTTGAAAAATCAGAATTTGCGCAACAGTCTTCAGATTCACTTTCACATTGTAAATCAATTTCTTTGTCAGTATTTTGTAAAGATGCGTCAGTCACTGAACATATGTTAGCATTTGAATCTGTGGTTTTATTAGATTTTAATAGGTAATAAGTGTCAGAGATGCTATCTTCACAATTTGATATCTTAGATGGAGCAAGTAAACTAGTAATAGATTGAATTCTAAAACTTAACCTGAAAGCTTTAGCTGTAGGATTTAAATTCCATCCGCCTTTCTGCCTCAAAATTGAAAAGAAGTTTTCCAAATAGTCTTGGTTGAGTTTACTTGTCAAAATGAACGAGTTTTGTTTTTCTGACTCAAATAACATTAATATTGCTTTTATAGACTGCACCATTCCATCAAAGCATGGTGGTCTGCTTTTTCGAGAAATTTTTGCAATTTTATTTCTGTTCAGTGCTGGACATGACGTACTAACTTTTACAAGAGATTCAAAAATTTCAATTCCTTTTTCGAGCGTTGTCCTAATTAAAGGATTTCTGTTGCTTAAGGGCTTATTATATGGATTTTTGGCATATAAAATTTTACTATTCAAAGCATCAAAAAGTTGGTTCAAAAGTGAAACAAAATCTGCAGTATCGACACTGTCAGCTTTAATCTGACCGGTGTCGACACATGACCTGATGACGCATGCTACTGAGTTTGAAAATATTTGTAAGGCCAAAGAACAACACATTTTCTCGAAACTATTGGGGTTTAAATGCTTTTCCGTAATTTTTGGAAGTGCTCTTGCGGTCGTAGATTTAGAATCAATTTCAAATATTTCCTTAATTACATTAAAAGATAATGTTTTTGTATCTAACTGAAAATCTCCAGTTAACCAATTGTTTCGTATACTCTTAAATAAGTGAGGAACGTCATATATACAAAAAATTTTTTTGTTATTGATTTCAAAAAAAGGCCTGTGTTTTGTAACCCCCAGTAAAGTAAACGCTCCACGGTTATTTGATCCCTGGTCACAAACAATAGCAACCGGGTTGTAACCAATAGAAAATAATGTTTCTAAATTATGAACTATCAAAACTTTTAGTTTCTCTCTGGTAATACTATTACTGGAAAAAAAATATGATATTGGCATCTTCCACTTTCCGTAAAGACCCCTAATTGAAAAAACTAATGCTTGAGTCGCTTTTTTGGCGCTACGCCCTAAAAATCCTAAATCTTCAAACCCCTCAATAATATCAAGTTTTTTATTATACTCCAGATTATCTTTTATTGCCATTTCATCAAAAGCCATAACACAAGTTCTTGCATTTTTAGGGAGACCTTGACATTTTAACTTTAACTGATCTAAAAGCCCTTCGTCAATTCCGGTTTTATAAGAATTTTGGGCGATCCATCCACGAATGGTGTTAGGAGCCGGTAACACCAATCCTTTTTTTCTAAGAAAACGGTAACCAACAGGGGACTTATAATAAAAAGCAGTAGCAAAATCTTTTTCTTTTTCATTCCAAGTACGTCTTTTGCCTCGTAATTGCATTAATACAACCGTTTTAGCCACAGAACTTAAAATTGATAAAAATGGTAAAATTTTAAAAATCGCCAGTTTGGAACGTTTTATATAGGCCTTTGCTCTATTTAATCTAGCTCTATAATTTCTGTTTTGCTTTGTTTGAAATCTAATTTTTTTATATAATTTTTCTTTGCGGGGAGTCAACTTAGTATAATCAGGCAAACTTGATATGTCACTTATAAAATTAATATCTGTGTTCAAATTGGGCTCAATAAAATTTAATTTTCTCTTGGGCCTGTCCATGTTGCTCCAGGTTTTCGAGTAAGTTTTCTGAGGTGTAAGGACTTTCAACTCTTCGAAGTTGAGAGTACCGTAGTGTCTTGGCACAGCGTCATTTTTTAAATAAAATTTTTTTTTACCTCGGTAATTTTCATCGGAAAAATGGTTTTCGCAGATGAATTTTTGCCTTATAATGTCTGGTGGTAAATCGGCTAAAGTTGCGTTTCCTGTAAAATTATTAAAAATAGAAACTTTTTCTTATAGTAAATAATAATATTTCGTCCATTTTTATCTTAATTATTTTATTTATTGACTGATCATATGATTCATATGTTACTTTAAATCATAAAGCTCTGTGTTTACCTACAAATCAAAATAAAAAAGGATCGAAATGATTTTTGTTGTATACAGTGCATCCAGGTTTTATGAACAATACTTCAGGAATGCCCAGAGAAGCACATTCTATAATGTATTTATTTTTTGATTAAATTTTTAAGTTTCTCATTTTTTAATAATCATCTTAGATTACTTTAAGCGTATTTGTCTTCACGCTTCATATGGAGAGAGTAAAGCGAATGTGACGTCAGAATGACGTAATTTTTTTCAGAATGACATAATGACGTCACCTTGGCCCTGCTCGCTCCATGGAGCGCGAAAACGAATGCGGCCTTTACCTCAAAAAAAAGGAGCTTTGTAATTCAACCGATTTGTTTAATTCAATTCAAATGCCATTGCAGGTAGTCCTGATAAGTCTTGATTACAAAAAATGATACACTTTATATACAGGGTGGTCAGCCGCGAACATCGATCAAATACGGAAAAAGTAGAAATAATAGTATATTAAGTATCGAGAACGGTAAGTAAGCTTTACTGATCGATGACAAAGTTTGGAGGCTGAGCAAAGCAAAGCCTCTAATTTGTCTGAGATCAGTAAAGCTGTTACTGTTCGTGATGCTTACACTATTTTTTGTACGACTTCATCAAAATCATCCTAATTATGAAATAAAATGAAAACATTTTAACAAATTTCCTTTAATCTTGTATCTTACTTCCCTGTTCAGACGAACGGTAAGTGCAGCAGGTATTTACTTCCCGGTTTGTTAGCCGTTCCAACCAGAAACTAGACAGGAACTAGTCCTTCCCGCCTTCAAAACAGGTACTGTAATCACTCAAAATTAGACAAGTCGTACAAAAAAGAATATTTTTAATATTTTTTTAATCCATGGTGTTCCATTTAAAATACGGAAGTTGGTAGCTACTTTTGCTATAACCGGAAGTACCACCAACTTGGAAATATTTTAGATCAACGACCCCCCATCGATTTTGGTTGGTAGCCAAATTTTCGATTTTTTTTAAGTGTACTTTATCAACAATCGATGGAGTTCCCGGAGGACCATCCTGTTTGTATACAAAAAAAATGCAAAAAAAGCATTTTGTAATTGCAAAAAGCAGGGTAACCAAATTGCGGAAAAATGCTGTCAAAAATAATAGTTTAGGTAATTATTTCTTCTCAAATGGTTGTAACTCTCTAAAATCGAAAAAATGTGGTGCCTATTCGACATAACACCTTTTGTTTGAAAAAATGAAATGTTATAATCTACTAATAAATTTCTGTTTACTGATGTTGATTATAAACAAAACTTAATTTTTTTTATTTTATACTCGAGCTTATAATACTGTTACCTATCCAAAGAAACAAAGTTTATCAGTTACAAATAGTATTTATAATAATAATAATTATAATAGAACAACCTCAAATAATATTTCTCGAATATTTATAAAAAAGCAGCTCCTTGTTTATTTTATTAACAATTTATGTTACATGTCCAATTAGGACTTTCAAAATAATTTTGATAATATGAAAAAACCACGAAGAATTATGCAATAACGCATAATTTTTTTCAATAAATATTTAATGCAAAATCTGTACGAACGCCACTGGTTAAAATTACCAAATTGTTTGCACATTAAAACATGTGCAAGTCTAGTCTATGATATGAATATAGTACTAATTAGTAGAATATTATCATGTTATTAAGCATCACCCTGTATTATAAAAGTGTACCTACCTACCTATTCGTAATAAACGAGATAGTCAATAATATTGATCGACAATAATATTAAAGAAGTCCTAACCCTGAACAAATTGAATACCTATTGCAAAGTGCGACAATGGGTTTTTAAATAGTCTTTTAACTTTTAAGTAAGGTAATAGGTTAATACAGAAAAGCATCATGCGGCACTACATTAAAGCAAGCTAAATAAGAACATTTTTAGTTAAAAATAGCCCATACCGCAGTAAATTACCCACTTTCGACAAAGTTCAGGGTTTTTATGGGGAAATCTAAATAATCGGACACCGTCACGACCACTTTTTCCACAGTTTAAGTACTTGCACACATTTCCCGACATATTTGTAAATATCAGATATCTATGTGAGCAGAAAAAAAAAAAAAATAACACAAAAGTTAAACTTCCACTACCGATGTCTGCACGTACGGTTAACAAATAGCAACAGTTTTGATGAATTTGGCGGGAAAACATTATCCGTAAATACAGTGCCAATTATAAACTTAAATACGTTCTAAATAAAGTTTTATCTGTTCTAACTCCAATAACACGATTCCTAGTTACCCTCAATATCTTAATATTTCTTAATAAAACAATATAAGCAAATTGCAATGATCATTTAAAAAAATTTCTGATGGTACAAAGAATTCTAGCAATACCAGGCAACGTTGCGTAATTATGCCTTCAAACAAGAGCCAAACTGCAGAAAAATTTACTGGCTGCACTGCCATCTGTTATGAGACGCTCGAAATAGATACCGTCGATTCGCCGATGGAGACTGTTGAACAGCAAAGGGTCTCCATTTAGCGTTTCGTTTTTTAACCATTTGGCTGACCGTCTGTATATATTAGTTTGTCTGTGGTCACATGAATAATTAATTACCCCCTTTCCGTGGTCAGTAGTATTCGGAGCATGTAATATGCTGGCTTTGGCTGTTGTCCATTCAAATATGCCGCACTTTTCAATATCCCTCCTAGTTCCGTGATTTCCGCTCTTGTGTCGTCAGGTGTCCTTTTCGACATGCTGGCTTCAGCGTGGTTCTTTTTCCGATTTCGACCAACCTCTGAGAATAGCAGAAAGAGGTTCTGTCTTTTAAGTTGGTCACAGTAAGTGTGGATTTTAAACACGAACTCTTATTTTGGAAACCACCAAGGTTGATTGTTTTGTGGTGTTCCTATCGCCTGTAGGCGAATTAAAATCTGCGATTTCCATAGTTTTAGTAAGTTATCGTATTTGCCTGGCGACCATTTTGTTCATTTATCGTGGCATTCCGAATTTAGCGTGGAGGTCAGCTTGGACTACTCCTGTTCATTTTCCTGACTTTTGGGGCTTGTTTGAAGCGGAATTTTTTTGGTTGATTTATTGGGTTATGAATGTAGTGTGGGGGCCAGCTTGGTGCTCACTCCCGTATTTTTCTTTCGAATTTTGAAGTCCGTTTAGAGGTGGATTATTGAATTAATACTGCGGTCCCTGTAACTCTGGTAAGTTTAGTTATTTTACCTGTCGGTCATTTAGTTAATATATGAGGCCATTTTGAATTTAGAGTGGACGTGAGTCTGTAGCTCTTATTGCCTTTTCTCTGGCTTTCCGAGGGCTCATTTAGAAGCGAAGCCGTGTTGAAACCCGGATTACTGTAGTTACCATACGGTCCTGGTGTTTTTAAGACCTGGACTGGATTGAAACCCTTACTTGACCACGTGACCGTCTAAACTAACTCCCTTATGCGTATGCGCTATGTATGTTTTATATTTAACATTCAATATTATTTGTGCCTGGTTTTTAATTTAACATGTTACGTAAACTTAAAAGTAGATGATCTGTAAATTATACTGTTTTTATTTCATTGAAATTATAATTGTACTTATACAGTAAAGCGGCTATTGTAAAGGTAGTAAATGATACTCCGGCAAGTTCCCTGTATTCAATATATATTTGCTGAATAAATCGCTTATATTTATCGTACTCTATTATGCCTACTCATACAATATAATATAGGTTGCTGTGTATACATAAAATACTTATAATAGCGAACCGATTGATGCAATACGATTAATAATAATACTTAGCTATGCATGTCAATGAACTGTTACAACTTCAACTAACTATGTTACACCTCCTTTTCCTAGAGAATGACCTTTGCTATGGCCACTTGCAAAGGGCACTTTACTAAAAAAAAAGGTTACTGATGCCAAGTTAATTAAAACTGTTTTAAGTTAATTTAATTACAAATTTGCAATCTTTAGTACTTAAAGCTATACACTCTCAAAATATAGTTACTTTTACGATAAAATTTTCTCTGTACCTACTACTTTTCCGACTATAGCAATAACATAAACTATAGTCAGTGGTACTTTAACTTAACCTAACCTAAATATATGTCTATCCCAATTTGCGTATAATTCATGTGTTTTAAACAGTAAAAACCAACAATAATACCAACGACCCATTAAGATTCTGCCCACAATAAAAAAACAGTAGGAACACTAATAACTGAACACTTCGCACGTTGAACACTACCGGCACGATGAATGCTAAGAATAGTATAATATACCTATAAATTAAATGTACGTACAGTATTTAGGGTATTTACACTGTGTACTTTCGATATTTATAATAGTTACAATATTTACAGACAGGCCTGTTTATCTAACTTAGAACTAAACTTAATTATCAAGAGACATTATATTTCTTAATTCTATTTTTATGAACCTTAATCTGCTTGTTGTTATTGTCTTTAACAATGCAATTTGGACCTTCAATTAATATGACTTCAAACGGACCATCAAACCAAGAATCTAGTTTTTGACGATCTTCGTTGGTTATAAGCACAAAATCTCCCGGGCTTATTTGTAGTCGACTAGTTTGCTGATCATAATACAACTTACGCTTTTGTTTGGTTTTTTCAGAAAGTCTCGAGCTTTATTTTGCGCTAACTGCAACCGAAATCGAAATTCTTGATCATACGATTCTAAATTGTATAAAGGATCTACACGAGAACCATTAAATATTTCAGGTAGGTCTGCTCTTTTACCAAATACTAGCTCGAAAAGTGTGTAGTTATGATAAGTACTAGGAGTCGTATTATAACAAAAAGTGTAGTAATTTGTCCATATATCCCAATCTGTATGAGCTTGATCAATGTACATTCGCATAAAATTCATTAAGAACTCTATGGTTTCTCTCGCATCCACCTATGGACTGACTGTGATACGCAGTGCTAGTTTTATGCGGCGTATTTAACATTTTTGCTAAACTTTCAAAAATTTTATTCTTGTATTCTGTTCCTAAATCAGTTCTTACTTCTTTTATAGGTCCATATACTAAGATAAATTTTTCAAAGATAGCTCGTGCTACTGTGGAAGCTTTTTTATTGGGTATTGGAAGTATTACGATGTATTTAGTTAGTTCACATTGAAGCGTCACTGCATAACAGTTATTGTGATTTGATTTTTGAAGTGGTCCTATTGTATCTATACAGACAATGTCAAAAGCTTTTTGAGGAGTTGAAGTCAAAGTTAAAGGTTCTATGTGTTTAACGGCGGCTTTATTTACCTGACACTTATGACACTGCCTAACATATTTAGCGATGTCACGTGACATATTTTTCCAGAGATAAAATGACCTTAATTTTTTCAATAATCTTTTCTGGCCACAATGTCCACCTAACATAGAATCATCATGAAATTGTTTGATTAAGTTAAGTTTCTCGTCATTGTCTTTGATTAATTTTCTTTCTTTACATAAAACAATTTTAACTTTTGAAAGTATTTTATGCCCTACTTCCTTTAATTCATTTACGGTGCACCGTAATCTTGTCATTTAAATTCAATCGCAAATGTGTAAACTTACTATCACCAGCCATGTTATTCAGCTTAGACAATAGTTTCGGTAATGAAAAATTGCCATTAGTAATTGAAAGCCAACAACGAGCGCTCTTTTTGCGATAATTAATAATAATGTGAATGCATTCTTTATCAATTTCAAATCTTAAGGAAGGAAATTTCAATACATTATAATTATTAAGGGCTTCATAAATCTGAGGTTCTTCAGTACGTGATAATTGTTTATCCCCAGTAGTAGTGTGTTTATTAAAATTTTGGTTTGTCTTAGTCATTGATCTGGTAATTGCTAATATTTGAGCTGTGTTTCTGATTTCCTGCAAATCCGAAATATTTATTCGAGATAAGGCGTCTGCGCCTACATTATCTGTTCCTTTTATATATTCTATATCAAAGTCAAAGTCTTCTAAATCCAATCGTATTCTGGTTAATTTGGACGACGGGTCTTTCATAGAGAATAAGTAAACAAGAGGTCTATGGTCTGTTTTTACTAAAAATTTTTGTCCATATAAATAACAACGAAAGTACTTTATTGCCCAGTGAATAGCTGTGAGTTCTTTAAGAATAGTTGGTTTGTGAGACTCGCCTTTTGTATACATACGAGATGCATAAGCTATAGGTAGTTCCTGACCATTAAAATTTTGTGAAAGAACTGCACCACAAGCAAGTTGGGATGCGTCAGTAACTAAAATAAACTTTGTTTTGAGAAATCCGGATCAGAAGATTCCAGGTTCGAATCCTGGCAGGATCGCCATGTAAAGGTAGTAAATGATACTCCGGCAAGTTCCCTGTATTCAATATATATTTGCTGATTAAATCGCTTATATTTATCGTACTCTATTATGCCTACTCTACTCATACAATATAATATAGGTTGCTGTGTATACATAAAATACTTATAATAGCGAACCGATTGATGCAATACGATTAATAATAATACTTAGCTATGCATGTCAATGAACTGTTACAACTTCAACTAACTATGTTACACTATGTAAATAAGTATTTCTGTATAAGGGTCGTCCGGTGGGGCTCAGTATTGACCCAGTCTCGTCCGGTGGCTAATATTGGCGCAGTTTCGCACAGAGGGGCGGAAATCAGCTCAGTTTCGTCTGGAAGCTACTGAGTTCAGCTGATGATCTCGCCTGAACACGACTAGAGCGTCCTTGTTCTACTGGCATTAGGCTGTTAGCTAGAGTCACGGCGTAATTTGGAACGGCAAGTTATTGGCAATAGTGCGTTTGTTAGATTAAGGTTTTTAATTGGCCCTCGCTGCTTCTCACCTAATTTAAGTAAGAAGTACTTAATTAATTGTTAAGTGCTCGTAAGGTTGGATTGAACTCTGAATTGTGTCCCGTACAACAGCTGCGGAGGATCTGGTTGCCTGTCGAGCCAGTGGCGCCCATTTTACCACTGTAAACCGCAATGATTTTCACTTTTCAGGGAATGTTAATATTGGAATTATAGTATTAATGTTAGTTTGAATAAAAACAGTTAACAGGGCGCGTAATCCGCCGGTCGTTTTTTATAAACCATAGAGAAACTAATAACTAAGAAGAGAGGTTAATCTCATGATATGTGGTTGTCACAGCGTTTAGCAGTACTCGACAATGGCGGCGTATTGAATCTGCGTTAACGATAGTGTCGGTAAAAAAGATCCCGCTTTTCTCCGCTTGACAATAGGCGGGACTTTTAAACGTACCAATAAATTGTTTGGCTTTTCAAAACTGTATGACCTTCACGCAATTTGGATTGCACATGCAATTTGATTATGTGCAGTTACCAACTATATAAAATAATTGTGTATGTACACAATTAAATTTCATATACAATAAAAATTGCTATTGCTGGATAAGATGGGTATTTTTAAAAAAAGACGAAGCACCTATATTTTCACAAATAATTCTAAATTTATTTTATATTATAAAGCTTCAGTGGTTGAAAAAATAACGAAATACAAAATACCTATAATATTAATTAAATGGCTAGCAACATTTCAAACAACCAATTCTTAAATAATTAGTAACATTAATTTAAACCATTAATTTGTAATTAATGTTTAAATAATTTTTAATCCGTCAAAAACAAAGACACAAGATATCTAATAAAATACAACAAAGCTTAACTCAAACAGGTACTTAGTTACTTAAAAAAAACATCAAACACTTTTTTAAATAAAATAACAACTAAATATCACGTAACATTTTCAAAATATGTAGAAACAGGAAACAAAGTCCAACATTAAGGGGGTAATAAATACTACATTGCATCACATATTTTAAATGAATGATAGAAATCACATAGATAGGAACTTATTTCACAGCAAAAAGTAACACATGACAAGGTTATACCAGGTGTCCAAGAGCACCCTGGACATAGGAGATTAACATGGGAAAACGGATTTGATTTTTTTGCGCCTGTACGGTTGATTTGATTGAAAAATCGTATTAATGAAAGTTGTAGTACCTATCACGGACTAGTTTTCTATATTTTTTTCGGATCTCTAAAGCCGCGTTGCCACGGGTAGTGAATCACGAACGTCATTCACGCTTTCGTGTACCACTCCCCATGGCAACCTTTAGGTTCGTGAAGAACGAACCTTCACGAACCAAAATATTTCGTTCGTGAGAAAATCAAACCGGTTTGATTTTTGTTTCGTGCAGTCGATCGTGAGCAGGCGAAGAGGACGGTTGTGTCTGTCATGGCGTCCAATATTTTAAGGATGAATGATGCAGAGACCCTAAAGTTCCTGGAATTTTATCAAAATGAACCGGTCTTGTGGGATCCTACGAGAGAAGATTATAAAAATCGAAATGCACGTGCAGCCGCAGCTAAAGGGATTGCATCGGCGATGGCAATTGATGATTTCACAGACGTCCATGTAATTATGAAATTCAAGAATTTACGTAGCTCCTATTCTCAAGAATTAAAAAAAATTCAACAAAGTATTAAGTCTGGATGTTCTTTGGATGATGTTTACATCCCTAAAGTGAGGTGGTTTAAGTTAATGGATTCTTTCCTCAGACCGCATGTAAAAGGAAGGGAAACCCATTCAAACTTGGTAAGATTTTATTTGCGTTTATAACTACATCACAGTCATTACAAATTTGAAAAAAAATCACTGTTAAGACTTTTTATTATTTAGTTTTCAACCATGTTCCACTGCCAATTGACTGCCCCTGCATTGTTAAAGTAGTCGCAATATTTATCTCTTTTGGCTAATGCTAATCTACTCGGATTCCTGTCATGAGTCGTAAGACTCAAGTTTGTTAAAGCTGAATTTCTTACATCTTGTCTGCATGTTCCCAAAATTACATTGTAATTTTCATCCTCACAATCAATTAAGCTAGGTGGCACGTAACAATTGCCAGTTTTTCGTAACCAATTATGTATTGAACAACAGGTTTTTACAATTTTATCAACTTTTTGTAAACTTACAGCAATTGGCCTTTCAAATATTCTAAATTTTGATACCAGTATACCAAAAGCATTTTCAGAAATTCGCCTAGCTCTTGACAGCCTATAGTTGAAAATGCGTTCTGCTCTAGATAAATTTCTTTTACTGTAAGGCTTAAGTAAAAATGTTGTTAACGGAAATGCATTATCTGCGACAATAACGGCATCTGAGGGAATATTGAGCACATCTGCCTGCAGAGCTTCGTTGAAACTACAGTTTCGCCACACACCACCATCTGATGCTCTCCCTTTCGCCCCTACATCAATATATGTGAAACAATAGTCAAGGTCAACTAAAGCCATCAAAATTACACTGAAGGATTGTTTATAATTAAAATAATCAGATCCAGTCTTAGGGGGCGCTCTAATACCGATATGTTTGCCATCTAAGGCTCCAATGCATTTTGGAAAGTTCCATTTCGTTTCAAATCCATTTATTATCTCCAACCATTTTTTTTTTCAGTTGGCACCTAGAACAAAATTGCTTTATTTTGCTTAGTTTTATAAAAGAAATTTACCAAATCACATTAAGTACGGCAGTTTTTTTTTCTATATTGCAGGAAGATCCGAATCTCGTAAATAAACGCAATGCAAAAAATACTGAATCCGAAAATAAGGAGCCGCTTTGACTAGAAGGAATGGGGTCAGAACCATTATTCAACGAGAATCAACTACATCCAAGGACCAACCAACTACATCGAAGGAGCAACCAACTCCATCGAGGGAATGCCTAAGCGAACCAACAAAAAGAAAACTTCAACTTTCGACTCCAATAGCATTTTGCAAAAAGAAGTCATGTTCGACACCTGTTGGAAATGATATTAATTCTGCGATTGAAAAGCTAGATGATATTTCCAAACACGCTGCTAGTATTTCTGCACCGGCACCGGCAGAAGATTGCTTCGATCATTTTGGGAGGTACGTAGCGTCTCTCTTGCGATCTTTACCACAAAAACGATCATTTCCACTGCATGCGTCTATAATTTCTATGATTTTGGAACCATCGCCGTCGTCGATTTCCCACATAAACACCGAGCCGCATTCTCTAAACTCAAATTACAGTAGTGAGTCCAAAACTACTCGGTATGGGCCACCATCGGTTGAGAATACATCGACCCAAGATTCTGTTTTTTTACAGACAAATATGGATGAAGATTTCATCGCTGAGTTGTCTTCGGCAATAAGCAATTATTAATTACCGATATGACTAGATCCGAACTAGACTACTTTAATCAAAATTGTATTTTTTAACTAACCTTAATAAATTCCTTTAAAGCATCACACACTGCATCCATAACCTCTTCTATAAATTTACTTATCGATGATTTGGGGACCCTAAATAAATATTCCAAGCTTTTAAAAGAGTCCCCAGTAGCTAAATATCGAAGAGCTACTTCCAGTTTTAGCTTGGCCGGTAGAGCTTCCCTCATATTTGTGTCATTTTTTTGAATTTTGGGGCTGACGAGTCCTAATAAATACTGAAAATGATGCTCAGACATCCTTAGCAAGTTTCTAAAATCTTCAGGAAACTCAGAGATTTCGTTACCCAAAGAGATACAACCCCTTTGCAGAATCCATCTTCTTGTCCACCATCGTCTATGTTTTTTCTTTTTGGCTGAAAGGGCTTTTGAAATTCTGCCAGATATCACTCCACACATTACTTGGCACGCGTCTGCTATCAAGCACTGCATTTTGGCAAATAACCACTTATTGTGTATACCTTGCTCACGACAGCATGTCATGGAAGTAGTTGAATCGTGAAACAACGACTGTGGCTCACGTTCGTGATACTCTACCCGTGGCAACGCGGCTTAACTTGAGCCCTTTCGTCGTAAAACACAAACAAAAATGAGAAAATTTAAACTTTTGGCCTGCACTGTATAGGCGGTTGTCGGGCAACGGGTAAACAGATCATTGTTGCGGGTACGGTTGCTCGGCAACCGCTTATACAGTGCAGGTAAAAAGTTAAAATTTTAGCATTTTTGTTCGTGTTTTACGACGAAAGGGCTCAAGTTACAGATCTGAAAAAAAAACAGAAAACTAGTCCGTGATAGGTACTACAACTTTCATTAATACGATTTTTCAATCAAATCAACCGTACAGGCGCAAAAAAATCAAATCCGTTTTCCCATGTTAATCTCCTATGTCCAGGGTGCTCTTGGACACCTGGTATAATATTTAAACATTTTTTCGTCACGAACAAAGACGAAAGACATCTAATAAAACAAAACAAAGCTTAACTTAAACAGATTTCTAGTGACTTAAAAAACATTCACTTTTTTCACAGAACATTTAATCACGTAATATAACATAGTATCACATATTTTAAATAAATGATACAAATCACATAAATAGAAACTTATTTTTTTTACTCGGTTGTTTCAAGTATTCAGATACATCCCAAAATCTACCTGCTATGCTACAGGAATTTACTCAAGAATGGAACCTGGGTTTCATTCAAAGGGTTTGATTTCTGTCGAGAAATTAGGTAGGTAGTTCGCCGAGACGAAGTCGAGGTGAACTTTATCTCGAGACAGAAATTAAACTTTCTACCGTGGTTTGTATACTATTTTATTTTCAACCATTTATCAAAATCTCATCGAACTTTTAATAAATCGTTCAGTTGAAATATTGATTGCTAATAGTCTCTAACAATAAGGTAGTATAGGTGCACGAGTAGTTATGACTTCAACAAGTGATGAAACGTTTCTTAAAGTGCTTTTAACATGAAGGTTTCTGAAGGCGCAGATGTTACTCATCATCACCTGAGCTGCGAGCTGTTGCAGAGGTGGCGGCACAGTCTCTTAACTATAAAAAGTAAGCCCAGATATGATAAAACGCATATTGACATTCACCCGGGTGGAAAGTAAAAGCAGGTAATTTTCATCTTTCCACCTGGTTTACACATAAGAAATAACGTTATTACATACCTGGTTGAAAATAAACAAAAGTACTGCAGTTGTTACAGATAATGCTGCAAATGTAGTCGATGCAGTCAGAGTGTGTAATTAAAGACATCTGTCATGTTTTGCGAACTCTATTAACTTGGTGGTGCAAAAAGGGATTGACGCTATAAGGGAAAGTCTTGTTGGAAAAGTTAAAAGTATTGTAGTTCATCGGCATTACAAAAACTTAAGGAAATTCAGAAGTAAATGGACCTTCCTGATCTAAAACTTAAGCAAGATGTGGGCACTAGATGGAATTTCACTTACGACATGTTGCATCGCATATTGCAGATAAAAAAGTAGTTATCGCAACATTAGCAATAAAAAATAAAGACCTGAACACGTTAAGCGATTTGGACTGAGAAGAACGGCAAACCGTGGTGAACATCTTATGGGTGTTTAATGGCATTACTGTAGACATAAGTGCAAAACAATCTATTACAATATCAAAAGTACTCTACTTCGTAAAAATAATGCATCAACACATTAATAATGAAAAGTTTACGAATTTGGATACCAAAACAAACTGAAAAAAATTATTGAAAGTGCTCCGTGAAAAACTAAATAATCGGTTTTCTGCATATGAAGAAAATGAACTCCTTACACAGAGTACGTTTCTTGATCCCAGGTTTACGCAGTACGGATTCAACAGTAAATAAAGTAAAAGTAAAATTTAAACAATCTGTGGATACACTGAAAACTAGGCTACAAGTACTCACATCAGTTTTCCCAACTACAGCCAGTGGAGAGAGTCAAATGTCTAATATACAGCAGAGCAAAAATCCAACATTCTCATAATTGGAACAGAACATTTAAGACACTTTTGACTCAATGATAAAAACACATGTAGTCCAAAACCCAAGATCAGCGGCAATTTTGAAAATAGACTCAGACTTAAAGGAACCTTGTCTGGATCGGCAAAGAAATCTTCTAATATGGTGGAACGATCGGAGGCTAATTTATCCAATTCTTTACGATTTAGTTCAAAAGCAATTGTGTATAACAGCTACATCGGCTCCGTGTGAATGAGAATTTTCAAAAGCTTGACAGATTTTAACGGAAAAGCGAAGCCGACTAAAATCAGATAAAGTATCGAAAGTGCTGTTTTTACATAACAATTTAAATTAGTGTTTTATTTGATTATTTTGTTTACTTGTTTTGTCTTCTAAAAATGTGTTAATATATTATATTTGTAAGAACTCCACTTAAGTTTCATAAAAAACACATAAACTTAACTTCGAAGTAGCAACAAGTAGTATAGCTATGCGGGTTCTGGACCATTTTTATAAAATGGTGAAGGCGCAAGGCGAGCTCGGTTCGTGTGCGGCGATAACCCAGCCCGGTTCGTGTGTTTGCAGCGATAACAATTGTTGTGGGACGGTCGGTGACCTGTGACGTCACGTAGAACCCCGAATTGAACGCCCCCACTGTCACCTGTCAAATGTGGAAACCGAATTGAACGTCCTAAAGTAACATTAACATGCAGTGCATTTGTACTGTTAATGGCAAGTGCGCTGCAAGAAGACAAATGACATCATTCACAATAAACTCAAAATTAAAATTAGAAAATAGGAATCAGGTTAGGATTTCAGTCGTTGTCTAGACGACTATTTGTATCAAAAGAGATAATTAGGTACAAACTGAGCAGCCATTCATAAACAAATACAAAAAAGCATTTCTTAAAATTTTTGAAATTTGTACAGTTAGTTGACAACAAAAATACACGTGTCAAACGTCTGAAATGGCTCTCTTTATTCGCTGCTTGTATTAAGGTGACAAAACTTAACAGTAAAAGCTAAAAGCTAGATAGGTTTTGCACTACTATTAAGTTATTAATTCCGCAGTATATAAGTGTTAACAGTACATTAGTTTATAATGTACCTAACCTTTAGCAGTACACATACCTTTCTGTTGCAATAGCCATAAAGTTCATGTGCATGATGCTTAACCTGTAAAATGTCACTTGTCAAATGTCACCTGTCGTCACGTGGTGTAGAACCCCCCCACCGAACATCCTAACCGTTACATCGGACCTGTGACGTCACGTGGTGCCCTCGTTGCCTCGTAGATCCGTTGCACATTAGTAGTTAGACGTTCGAGCAATCATGTTAGAAAAAATATTTGGTGGTAGTTTAAATTTAAAGGAGTGTACTGTGGAAGAACTGCGTGACCTACCACTTACTTTTTATCAGACAAGGGTACAACGAATTTAAATATATGGGGCAAGCTACCGTTTCACTATAGACAGGATTTTCTTCTGAGGACGAGGTTTCCATGTTTCATGCATACAATCGACCGGATTATCGAACTCATATAGATGGACCACCATCTCCTCAAGGCCAGTGTAGTCTCTGCTTGCAGAGTTTACCTAATAAGTGTGTGTGGAAATTAAAAAATATTGAAGAGTTTACTTAATGTGTGTCTGTGGAAAATAAAAAAAATACCAAGTACTTATTGTTTTTTATTGTGGAAGTGTATTAAACACCCAATCATGTATTTTAATACAATTGCGAAAACTACAAACGTATGGCTTATCTGGTAAATGCTCCATACATTTTGGGTAACTCGGTTGAGTTGGGTGTGTGGACCAATCCAATGACATATCAATTATATTTGAGCTAATATCTGAACCATTAATAATTTTTTCTAAGAAATCTTTCTTTGCACCACTTTTAACGTAAACATAACAACCGTATAGTGCTCGTTTAATTATATCATTTGTCCGGTTATAATTAATATAGCCGCGCGAAAATTGAAGTCCATGGCAATTAAATGTTGCTCGACCGACTATTTTCTTATTAGCAGCAGATAAGGATGCGTACGTCATTGGAGATACAAACAGGTAATGGTTAACTTGTGACCCATTTGAAATGGGAACTTCTTTAGCAATAAATTCTGGACCTTGTACCCCGTTTAAGGTAAAACCTTGAATATCAACGGCAAATACTTTCGTTTCTTTTCGGAGAGAGAGCTCAACTTTTTCGGTCGGCAGCCGGAGAAATACCGAAAAAAATGATCTAAAAAGTAATTCCCAATTCATACATATTCTGACCAGGGTCAGACATATTCTGACCAGGGTCTACGTAGTAATTTTTACATGTAATTAGGTATGTCTTATCGATCCATATTTCACGCTGCACTTTTCCACTATCAACGTATAATTGTTGTTGTTTTCCGCTTATTTTTCATGTAATTAGGTTAGGTATCTAGCCGCAAAAATATATTCAAAAGTAACAAAAATACCTATGTTTTTTTGATAATTGGTAATATAACCAAAAACCATACTGATAACCAAACAACGCTCTAACTCTATATTTTGTCCCCTTTCTTTAGTCACAACTGCATATAAAAACATAAGCGAAAGCGGTAGTAAAGCAGTGAAGCAGCAGAACTTAGCAACGAAATCGACGATTTTAAGAAGCATATTTAACGAAAAGTGTAGTTAAAAAATTCATCCACCACTATGAAGTCAATAGTTATCGACTTTCAAGGATTCAAAGATGATCGGAATAAATTTATCGTAAAGGAATTGGCAGCTTTTGATGGTAAGCAGCAGAGTCATTTTTTATTCCGACCGCCATTCAAGATGGAGATGCTACCTCTACAATACCAAAAACAGGCAGATTGGCTCATAAACCACCACCATTTTATCTAGTGGGGTAAAGGTTTTATTAAAACTAAGGCTATTACCAATATACCTATATATATACTAATCAAGGGATTTTATTATATAAACATGTGAATGTTAGACATTAATATTAGCAATTAATACGTTTTTATTGCGTTTAACACTGACGGGAGTAGCTACGCGAAGAAGCCAAATGGAAGCCACAACAAAATGAAGAGCGAACTAGTCTTTGGATCAGACTCGGCGCAAAAACTAATACACGCCACTGGAATTAGAAACGGAAATCAGCAAAAGCTAAAAGCAACGGGTACAGGAGACTGGAAACGCTGACGATGAAAAGCTAACCACGGGACGAAAGTTCGCGACCATAGTTGAGTCGATTTGTGATTGTGGTCGCGGCAGGAATAACTACATTAAGCCGTAGTGACCCGCCACGGGGATGGTCTCAAATCGGCCCCATGCAACATGAACCAGTTGTTCCTGGTCGTGTCTCATCGCCGCGCTATAGTATCGAGTGTAATGTAGTGTAAGCAGCATCCACCAGGGGTTGTCAAACCAGCATACCATTGTGTTTTCTGGTAAACTGGGCTTCCAAGGAAAAACGTCGACGTTTGACGTTCTCCAGTCACAACCATGGAAGGATGGCCCAACATATGCTTCGTCCAACACGCCCAACTGTATGGAATTGGAATCAAAACGTACGTGCCCGTGGTTAACAAAATCGTTTAGTCGTCCCGACGCGGCACACGAAAGTGTAAGTTTGGGCGCACGCCATAAATTCCTCCCTCTACCTCTAAAACTCCCACATAAAATATAATAATATAATAACTAAATATAATCCCTGCGGTGTACCCTTGTGGTCACCCTAAAATAAAAATATTATTACTACTTCCTAAAATAAAATATAATAATATAATAACTAAAATAAATATAATCCCCGCGGTGTACCCTTGTGGTCACCCGAATATAATTCGGTCCCGTCCCGGCTCGTCAGCAACCTACTGGAAACCTTCCAATCCAAAAGGATCGAGGGGTCTTGATAATCTTCTCTGTGTCGCTCCAAATTCTAGTATATGTGCCGCCGAAGTGCGTGACAGTACCATGATGAACGTACACGACTTGCACAAGTGTCGCTCCAAATTTTAGTATATGTGCCGCCGAAGTGAGTGACAGTACCATGATGAACGTACACGACTTGCACAAGTGTCGCTCCAAATTCTAGTATATGTGCCGCCGAAGTGAGTGACAGTAGGGGAGACCGGTGTCGATTGTAACAGGTGTCGAAAGTAACACGACCGAAAACAATGCCATCTTTTTCAATTATATTGAAATGCGCGGGTGAGGCAAAGCAGAAAGCAATCCGGCTGTGTGGTATTTAGTTTAAATTTATCCCGCATGCGCACTGCTCGTTTTGTAGACAAAAGTTTATAAACTGCCGAAAAAGTAAATAAACGTGTCGACACAAATTGTTTGTTGAAGCTCGAAGTGTTTAGATTGGCAGTCTTTCAAGGTAAGGGTAGGTTTTAGTGTAGTTTTTGCTTTATTTTTGGTGGATAGTGGGTTCGTTGTTTTGCCCAAACAATACAGAAACGTAAACGATATCGTTTAAGGTTATGAGGTGTCGGTAGTAACAAATGCTACGGTGTCGATTGTAACGTGTTACAATCGACACCTACGCGTTACAAATTAATTTTCTTGTTTACAGCACATTGAAAAATGGTAAAACCTAGACCAAGAAAGACGGAAAGGGGACTGATACCTAAAATTATTTATGAAGAAGCAGCAAGAAAGGTGATTGATAATGAACAATCTGTTAGAAAAGTAGCTAAGGATTATGGAATGTGCCATGTTTCTTTAAATCGCTTCGTGAATGCTCTACGTAACAATTTACAGCCTAATGTGGGATACAACCCTCACAATAGGGTGTTTACTGCTGAGCAGGAATTACAGCTAGTCAAATACTGTGAAAAAACGGTCGATTTGTACTTTGGGCTCACTACCAAGGACCTTCGTAAACTAGCGTTTCAGTTTGCATCTGCTAACCATCTTAACTATCCTCAAAAATGGAATGAGGTAGAACAGGCTAGTGAAGATTGGCTTGCAGCTTTCCTGAGAAGAAATTCTCGTTTAACACTTCGCACCCCCCAAGCAACTAGCCTTGCACGAGCCATGAATTTCAATAGAGAAAACGTTTCCAACTTTTTTAATAAACTGGCAACTGTATTGGAGAGACATAGTTTTGAACCACAAAATATCTACAATATTGACGAGACTGGTGTGTCCACGGTTCAAAAGCCAACCAAGGTAATAGCTAAAAAGGGGACCAAACAAGTAGGATCAGTGGCATCTCAAGAACGTGGAACACTGGTTACGCTGTGTGTGGCTGTAAACGCAGTTGGTAACGCAGTTCCGCCAATGTTTATATTTCCCCGGTTACATTTCAAGGATCATTTTATTAGGGATGGGCCTATTGGATGCATAGGGGTAGGAAATAAGTCAGGATGGATGCAAGAGAAGGAGTTTCTGGAATTTATGAAACACTTTGTGAAACACTTTAAACCCAGCGAGACTAATAAAGTTTTAGCTTTATTGGACAATCACTCTTCACATGTATCCATTTCCTTGATAGATTATTGCAGAGCTAATTTTATTACATTATTGTCGTTTCCCCCACACACCTCCCACCGACTCCAACCACTAGATCGAGGAGTATATGGTCCTTTTAAGAAGTATTTTAATAACTCTGCAGATCAATGGATGAAGAATAACCCAGGGAAGCGCATGACCATCTATGATTTACCTTCAATTGTTAGAGCATCACTTCCTTTAGCTACTACGCCATCAAATATTCTAGCTGGTTTCTCTTGCACCGGCATTTGGCCTTTTAATCGTGAAATATTCCAAGATTGTGATTTTCTACCATCTACAGTAACCGATAGACCACTAGATAACGAGCATGAATACCAAATAAAATCACCAACAGTAGTTGAACCTGCCAACTTAAATGAAAGTCAACCAGGACCATCGACAGCCAGAGACACTACTCCTTCGCCTCAACCAGGACCATCGACGGCCACGGACATTACTCCATCACAATCACAACCGACAGCATTCATTACACCTGATATTCTGAAACCATTACCTAAAGCAGATGTCTCTAAATCCAGGAAAGGGGGACGAAGGAAACTTAAAACTGCAATATTGACCGATACTCCAGAGAAGATCTTAATTGAAGAACTACATTTTAAGAAAAAAGTTCCAGTAAAACGCAAAATTGGACAAAAGGACACAAAAAACTCCGCAGGTTTCAAAAGTGATAAAATTACGGGCAAACGAGTGAAAAAAGTTAAAAAAAAGCCATTAGAAAATTATTCTTCGGATGATGATGAGACTTTCTGCTTAGTGTGTTCTGGACCGTATTGTGCGAGCACCGAGGATTGGATACAATGCAGAACATGTAAAGAATGGGCACATTTAAACTGCACAAACAAAAGCCTATTTTACGTTTGCATAAACTGTATTTCTGATGACAAATAACAAAAACCAAAATATTTATTATTGTTTAAAAATGTAGCTGATTTTGTTATTATTATCTCGCTTTGAAATAAAATATATACGTTTTTGTATTGTATATCAAAAATAAATTGATTTTCAATTCGACTGTTTTTTTATGAAGCTTTCTTAACTTCTTGCATCATTGTAGATATGGTCGTTACAATTAACACCGCCCTTGTTACTATTGACACCAGATTGGTGGCAGTTGTAACAGTTGTCGAAGTGTAGGTAACAAGTCGTCTAGTTTTGTAATAGCAGAATTATCATAAGATTAAATTCCGAAAAACTAAACCCAACTTAGTACACATTCTGAAAAAAGTTAATTCAACTTTTCAAAAAGTAAGGTTAACTAAAGAAAAATGGAAATGTAAATTTTGTTACAATTGACACCGGTCTCCCCTACCTAGATGAACGTATACGATTTGCACAAGTGTTGCTCCAGAATATTGTCACGTTTAGGGGGTAGCGTAGGAAGAGAAACAACAAACGTAGCTCAAGTATGTCTCCTTTATTTTTATACCGAAGATAACGCCTAACTAATTCTTACCCCCAGATTAAGAGGGCCGCCAGTACCGCTGCAGGCGGGACGCACATGGAACACTCTCTACGAGGGGGTGTGTGGGGGTGTGTGTGTGTGTGTGTGTGTGCGTAAGGCCTTCTGATGTGCCGCCAAGCGGAACCCGCTCGATACGAGCAGGGAACCCCTATGTCCGACAAGCCCGAAGGATTTACTTTAGGCACTGCAAGCCCTCTTGAAGTGTCGCCAAGCGAAACCCGCTCGATACGAGCAGGGAGCCCCTATGACCGACACGCCCAAAGGACTTACTTCAGGTACTGATAGGGTCAAGAGTTCGGACGGTCACCACTGGGTTGCGTAAGAACTCTAGTCTTTTCAGCCTGGGTTTCCAAGAAGGTATCGAGCCGTCCGGGCACTAGAAAGTTCGGACTGATGCTCGATAGACCGACCCAGAGACCAGTAATCTTCGATGGCTTGAGACGCTGATTAAATACTCATCTCATGACCCCAATTTGCCGGTCTTGCTGATTCGGCAGTGCACTGGGGGAGACCGGGGCCAGACTAGGTAACGGAACATAGTGCAACTTATGTTATTCGTGACATCTCCCCCCTCTGAAGAGTGTTCGCCCCGGACACTTAACCCTAACTTAACTAAATAACCTACATGCCCCATGGCTTTATTTACAACGTGTGACCAATCGTAACTTATGTCTTATTACGCTCCTCTTGTTGTCTCCCTTGTGGTTCTCCTGGAATCTGTTGCTCCTTCCTGGAGGGCGGCCTTACGCGGCTTCGTCTTGCCTATCTGTGCGCCAGAGCACCCGTTACTCAGTTCGCGGGTGGTGGCGCCCTCTACTGACTTTCCTCGTCAACTTCGAAGTGCGCGGGATGGTCGCTTGTTCCGTGAGTTCCTAGGTTGTGATATCCTGGCGGAAGAGGGCGTGACGGTTGGTCAACCTATTTAAATATGTATCTTGTAAGTTTATGTTTTATTGTTTATACTTAATTGTTTAGACTATGTAAGCTTTATGAAATATACTTAGTTTGCACCCTACTTATGCAAAATGTTACCCTTACAACTTATTTTATTGTTTAACTGGCCGTCGAAGTGTAAGAACAGAATAATGGAGTCAAGTAAGTTCACTTTTCCCTCTTTTCTCTATTTTTCTCTGTTTCTTCTTCTCTTTCTTTTTCCTTTAGCTTCGCATTACCAAGGGTTCCCCTGCACCAGACGGCGGTTAAGGGCCCGGCTGCTACGTCTCCTGCACTTTGTCCGTTCTGACTTTCCACCAGTATGTTATTCTTAGATCGGGACTGCCATTTCACTTTTCCTTTTTTTTTTCTTTAAGGGAATCGTACCGGAAGTGTATATATTCAAGGTGCAGTTTGGTGACTGGCCCCCCAGCTACCCAGACACCCATGTGCTGCTTCGCGAGGGGTCTTTTTGTGGACAGATATGTCTGATCTCATTTACCCCTCGCCTTCGGCGACCAGTTATACATTTGTATTATTAATACCGGTACCAAATATATCTATATCCTATCTAGTCGTTTGTTTGTTCTATGCTAAGTTTGTGTGACTTGACTTATTGCTCGTTCACTGTGCGCGCGTTTCCTGTCAACTGTCGTTCTAATTGATGAGCCACACCTTCGGTCAATGTCTTGCCTAGTTCTGATGATTCGTCGATTTTCAACACGAAGGTTCTCGGTACCTGATGGCGTCCCTCTGCCGCCATGCTTGATATCTCTAAATTTTCCTGGCTTTCCTGTCTTAAACCTTCAGTTTCGGTGCTCTGACTGGGTGATTTGTGTTTTTTACGGGAGGTAAGGTAGTGTTTCAGCAGGCCGTATAATATGACGCCGATTATTATCCCTCCGATTAGCCACGTTGTCACGCCCAGCCAGTATTCCTGCGTGCCCCCCCCGGGTGCTTGGGGGGCCCCGTTTTCTGTGTGGGCTGTCTGTGCCAATGCGAGTAATGTTGGTCTTCGTAATAGTAAGTAAATTACCGCTATTGACAAGACTATGTTCCACGTGAACATGAAGGAGTGGTTGCCCTGGTGTATTTCCACGTGGGCGAGGTGTTCCTGTTTTTCCCATTCAATGTCCATGTTTAACCTTACTTCTTTTTCCGAGGTTAGGTTGAAATGTGGCAGGTTTGTGGTCCAGTTACTGTTTAGGCATTCTGATAGGTTATGGAAGGTAGGTAAAAATGCCTGGTTATCTGATGGTTTTAACACGAATGTTTTTAGGTTAGTCCATGCAGCTGGTAGTATGTGCCGTATGGAAGCTGGATTTTCTTCGTCTTTGCAAGGAAATCGTTTTTGGATGACAACGTCCTTGTCTACTAATAGCTGGCATTTGCATGGTAAGTTGATTTTTAATGCTCCTGGTAGTTTTAACATTTCCTCCCCGAGTTTAGTGGTGCTTTTAGGGCAGCTGATTGTCGTGTTAGTTTTTGGGTGCGTGATGAGGAATTCCTCGGACCCTGTTTCAGATATGATCATTAGGTTCGACTGGTGGCAATGCATGGGGCAATGTTCCGCTATGTCTTCCACTGTGGATCCATGAAACAGTTTTCGAGCGCACGAAGGGCCTTGCGTTTGGTCGCCCGAGAACCTTGGTAAGTAGCACAGCCTATCTTGAAATGGTTTGCATTCGTGTAGTGCAATGCCTGTGATTTCTTTTAAGACCGTGGTTCCCTGGTTATTTGCTACGGCCATCATCAGTGGTGAGTGCTTTAATGTGCATGTCTGGCCCTGCCATGCGAATGGGTTTGTCTGGAGTTGGAATAGCTGCCACTGGTGATTTTTAGTTACTGTTGGTACCTTGACGTGTACCACCAGCTGTTCTCCGGAGAAGGTGCACTCGCTTATTGGTATACGGAAGTATGATGCTAAGTTGGATACAGGTATAGCCAAATCGATGTTGTCTTTTCCTATTTCGTTTTTTATTTTATTTAGATCGCTCCTTAACGTCTCAGGTTGAATTAGTGACAGTGGTATATGTTTATGCCTACATTCTTGTATTGCGGATTGGCTCCGCATTCTTCTAATTAGTAAGATCATTTTCCTTGCCATCCCCAGATTTGCTTGTATGTTTGCCTCCAGAGACCCTGTCGCTAATTCCCTTCCTGCTATTTCCCTTTTTCGAACCTCGTTTAGGAATTCCTCTAATATGTGCACCCTACTTTCTGTTGTCTTGATTGCCATGTTGGTTTCTTCCTGGCAGCGTTTCTGTTCTTCAGAATGTGTGCTGATTAGTTTCAGCGTATTACTCATAGTACCATGTAGGGCATTTATATGTGCTTCCAGTTTGCCCTCTTCCATGGACATTGAGTCAAGTTTTTCCTGGGTTGCTACCCCGCAGCAGTAATTAAGCCCGTCCGCGATGAATCCTAGTGAGAACGTTCGTTTCTGACGTTTTGTCTTCCTAGACTCTGACCACTCCGGGTACCAGGCTGCTTTGTATTTGTCCATCTCCACATCTATTGCCCTTTCTAATTCCTCCAAGTGTTTTTTCGCCCTGCAGTATATGTGTTGGCCATTGCTCTCGCAATTATCTGCCTGTCTGAACCCTGGTTCTGTGCTTAGTTTAGGTTCTAACCATGGGATGACGTAAGTCAATGGAATAGTGCCCTCATAAAGTATTGTTTCTGGTAGTGTTTTCCATGTTGCCCCAGCCGATACTTCCACATGCTGTGTATCCGACGTGCCGGGCCTACAAGAATTGTTTTTATTACTGTCTCCGTTCCATGTAGGCCGACCGACTTGTGCTAGTCATTGTTCCTCTTCCTTGCATTCCACGTCCGAATCCCCATCGGATATGTCCCCCAACGTCCATTCGTCATAGAATGGTAAAATCCTCCCTATGTGTACTATATCCGTTTTTTTTCCCTTTTTCCTGTTTTACTTCGTAGTTAACCTCACTGAGTTTCTTTATTATTCTGTAGGGTCCGAACCATCGTAGCAGCAGTTTCTCACTTTTTCCCACCTTCCTGATTGGGATGAATATTTTCACCCTATCTCCTACCTCAAATTCACCATTTCTGTGGTATTTATCATAAATGTCCTTGTCCTTCTCCTGTTTTTTGTGGATATTATCTACAGCAATTGCCCTTAACAGTAAAGCTTTTTCTCTTAATTCGTTCGTGTTCGATTCGTCCTCAGTTTCTAAAAGGGTGGCGTCTAGTGGGAGTGTGGGGTTTCTTGCGAATATTAGTTGAAATGGGCTGAAACGTGTCGTCTCTTGTTTGGCCGTATTGTATGCAAATGTCACGAAAGGCAGATAAGTGCACCAATCTGTCTGCTCTGTGTTGCAGTATAGTGACAGCATGTCTGCCAACGTTTTGTTTAAGCGTTCAGTTAGGCCGTTGCACGAGGGGTGGTATGCCGTTGTAAAACTGCTTTTCAGACCCATAATCTGTTGTAGTTCCTGCACTAGTTCGGATTGGAATACCTTGCCTCTATCGCTGAGGATGCTTCTAGGAACGCCGTGAATTAGTATTACTCGTTCTAATAGGAACTTTGCCACAGGTCCTGCCTTCCCGTTAGGCAGGGCCGCTGTGATGGCGTATCTTGACGCGTAGTCTGTCACCACTACTATCGTTGTCTTGCCTTGGTTACTCCTCCGGAATGGTCCCAGTAGGTCTATCCCTACTTTATCAAATACCTTGCCCACTTTTATTGGCTGGAGTAACCCCAATGGCTTATCATTTGTTGGCCCTTTTCTCGCCTGGCAGTCCCTACATCCTTTAATGTAATTTCTGACGTCCTTAGTCATAGAATCCCAATAGTATTTGGGAGTAAGTCTACTTATGGTTTTTGTTACCCCCATATGTCCGCTGGTAGGTGCGTTGTGAGCTTCCCACAAAATTTCCTCCCTAAGTGACCGGGGTATCACGAGTGCGTGTTCCAGTCCTTCCTTAGTTTGTGTTGCTCTATACAGAACGCCCTCCCTCAGCCTAAAATTCTTTATTTTTCGTCGTGTCAGTGCGTCAACGTTTGTTGATTCGGGGTTGCTTATTGCTGATTTTAATTCTAGTATGGCCTTATCCTTATTCTGCAATTCTCCTATGTCTAACGTTGATATCGTGAAAGTGGGTATATCGTCCAATTCATCCAATTCGACTTCGCTCCACCCTGCCACCGGGTTCCGTGATAGACAGTCCGCATCTTGGTGCTTACTGCCTTTTTTGTAGACTACCGTGTAGTCAAATTCTGCCAACTTGAGAGCCCAACGTGCTAATCTTCTCGAGTGATCTTTCACATTGTGTATCCAGCATAATGCGTGGTGATCTGTTACGATTTTTACAGGGTGTCCATAAATTAGATGCCTTAGGTAGGTCATTCCCCAGACTGCTGCTAATAGCTCCAGCTCGCTGATCGAATAGTTCTTCTCCGCTTTTGACAAGGCCCGGCTTATATATGCTATCGGGTGGTCTTGACCGTCACTGCCTTCTTGGAGCAGAATTGCCCCTATTCCATCTATACAGGCGTCCGTGTGCATTGTACATCCTACATTCGGATTGTAATGTTTTAATACTGGGGATGACGTCAGTTTTTCTTTCAGCAGCTCAAATGCTTTCACTTGATCTTCACCCCAGCAGAACTTGTTCTTTTTTGTGGCCTCATGTAAGGGCCGTGCCAATACCGCGTAATCCTTTATAAATTTCCTATAGAAATTGCATAATCCTAAAAAGCTTTGTAGGTCCTTTGTTTTCTTGGGTGTGGGGAATTGCTTAATTCCTGCCAGTTTTTCTTCCTCTGGGCTTATTCCTTCCTTGCTTACTGTGTAGCCCAAGATCCTTATCTTTTCCTGTAAATATTCGCATTTACTCGGTTTTAAGGTCAGATTGGCTTCTCTCATTTTCTGGAATACTTTTTGTAATTTTGCTAAGTGTTCCTCTAAGTTCTCTGAATAAATAATAATATCATCTAGATAAATTAGTATGTCCTTCCATTTTAGGTCCCTAAATATTCTATCTGCAAGTTGTTGGAAGGTTGCTGGTGCATTGCATAGACCAAAGCTTAATACGTTGAATTCGTATGATCCATGTCCCTGTGCCGTGAATGCCGTGTATTGTTTGGATGACTCCTCTATAGGTATCTGCCAGTAACCCGAGAACATGTCCAAAGTCGTGAAGTACTTGGCATTCCCCATGTAAGTGAGAATGTCATCGATTTGTGGTATCGGGTAACATGATTTTTTGGTGACCGGGTTTATAGTTCTTTTGTAGTCCACGCAGAACCTCGTGGTGCCATCCTTCTTCTTCACCAGTACAACGGGGCTCGCCCATGGCGAGTGGCATGGTCTTATTACTCCGCAATCGAGCATTTCTTTTATTTGTGTGTCAATGATTTCCCGCTCGGATTGTGAGACTCTATAAGGGCGGCATTTTACTGGTTTGTCTTCTGTCACTTCTATTTTGTGCTCTATAAGTTGTGTTTTGCCCATAAATTTTGGTGACTTGCAGAACACATCCTCATATTCAACCAGTAGCTCCTCTAGTTCCCTTTTGAACTGCTCATCCCTAATGTGGTCCAGTTTATGGTCTTCTAATGTCACCACTTCTTCGTCTACTCTCTGAGTTGTACAGAGTGCTGTTGTGCTCAAGCCACTGGGCTCTTCTAGCCGTGCCACCGTTGTGTCTTTGTAAATCACCCTTCTAGTTGGCCCTAAGTTCTTGAGGGTCAATGATATAGAGTCTTTGGCTCTTTCTAGGTTGCATAGTAGGTTGTTGCGTACTAGCCATCCCTCATTTTGTACTACTACCATTTCTGTAGACAAGGGTATTTCTGGTGCCGTTTTGATGGTTTTTTCCTCTCCTGGCTTCAGGGTGTAATCTTCATTTGCCTTCAACTTAATTATCACGTGGTTACCGTTCTCTATGTAGTTTGGTAGGGTGTCCCAGGATCTGGTTTCTTGTGACTTGATTTTTCTTGGTCGGGGTTCTTTATTTTTTGAAACCAGCACCGTCACACTTGTTTCCTTGAATGTCTCATACAGAAGGTCTTTAAGCCTCTCCCAATCTGACTCGCTGTTTGCGGATGTCAATCTAGGTATAGCCACCTTACTTATTTTATTTTGTACTGCCCAAACTTTCAATTTCCTACAGCACTGTTGGAGCGTCTGAGTAGGGATATATTCGCTCCCCTCTTCTTTTAATATCATCTGTAGGGTATGTCTGTTTTTCTTAAACAAACTGACCACGCTCCCTACGGGTAGTTTCTCTGTGTTATAATCTGCCAGATGGTCCCTGATGGCTTTTCCCACTCCTCTATCTCTACTGGGAGCCGAGGAGACTGCCACGGCCCATGCAGTGCTGCTTGGAAGACTGAAGATGGACCCCGGCATTTCCTGGACCACCTCTGACCAGCTTCGTGTTATACATGGTTTTTTGGGTGCCGAATTTCGCTTTCCCCCGAGCGTTAATACCAAGTCCTGATTTAGGGTGAGTGTATTAGATATTAAGCAAATTGCTGCCTGCATTTCTCTTAAGAATTCCACGCCCAAAATGAGGGGTTGTGGTGTATTCTCTAATATTGTTGCTCTAATTTCCAATTTTCTCATGTAGTTTCCTCTGAGCTCCAGTGATGCCATTGTTTCGCCTAGACTTCTTACTTTCTGGCCGCCTGCTGTCACAAGCAACGTGGGTGGGTCTCCGATTCTACGTTTTTTGTCAACTAGGAGATGGCTTATCACATTTAGCTCTGCGCCCGTGTCGATGATCGCTGGTACGTAACAGTCATTTACAACAGTATTAATATACAGTATTTTGTAGCACGTCGGGCCCCGAGTGGAGAGGGTGACGGGGCTTAGTTTTGCCACCCCCTGGAGTTTGGGTGTTGCTGTCTACTTCTGCAAACAGCAGCAAAGTGGCCTATTTTGCCGCAGTTGTAGCATCTAGGCCTATTATCGTACGTTCTGGTGGATTGGTGCTGTCTTCCAGGATTACCAGCCTGGGGAGTGCCATAGACTCTCCTGGGTGGTGGAGGGGTTCTATCCTGGCGGGAATTGTAAAAGGGTGGCTGTCTTTGCTCTGTTGGCCCATAGTCTTTCCTAGGCGGCGGCGGGGTTCTGTACGAGCGGGTATTGTCAAATGGAGGTTGTCTTTGCGCTATTGGCCCATAGGCCCCTTCTTCTGTCTGACGCTGTGGTCTAAAGGTAAGTGGCGCTGAGCACTCTTCAGGGGCGTTATCTATAGTAGCGCAAAGCTTTTTGACCTCGTCCAAATTTCTGGGTGGGTTATTGGGAAAATTCGTCAGCCAGTAGTATTTGGCTTTTGGTATGTCTCTTAACCCATTCTGAAAAATATCTAGGAATTCGTCGAGGTCCAGGTTTTCCCTGTATTCCTCGTATAGTACCCGTAGATCGTAAAAGAAATTTTTTGTCTGTTCTAGGTCCCTCTGTTTCCTTTGCTTCACCTTTGCCAGCAGATGGCGACTGTGATTACCGTCGCTAAATTCTGTTCTAAATGCCTGACAGATGTGTAGCCAATTGCTTTCGGGGTTTGCTGCCTTATACTCTCTATACCAAATGTTTGCAGCACCCTGCAGGTACGAATGGAAGTATAGGATTTTTAGGGCATCGTTCCAACTATTTGCCACCGCTGTTCGTTCATACGTTCCGATAAATTGGGGTGCTGAATCGCTACCAGGGTTGAACGTCGGTGGGCTGATAAACTGAGGTAATGCGGGTGTTTTTTCCCCTGCCTCTACAGCCGAAATGGTAATGTCCGCCATTTCCCTTGATCTCCTAATGCCTTCAAATGGTTTATCTCTTTTTTCAGGTTGTACCTGTGTTCCTGCCTCTATCACTGTATTTTCCAGATCGTTTTCTGGTTCTTGTGGCTGCTCGATGTCTTCCCTTCTTGTATTTACAAGCGTAAGGGTTAGGTAATCTGTCTCTGGCAACCAAGGGTCTCCTACGCTTGAACTCCTGTGCCTTGGTTGAAAGGGGCTGCTAGGATTTGCTGATCTCAAGTTGTACGCTTTTCTCATTCCTGTTAGGGCGTACGCTTGGTTTGGCCACAGATATGGAGATCAGTAGCCCCGGGATTCAACAAGGCGCCTCCACCATGTCACGTTTAGGGGGTAGCGTAGGAAGAGAAACAACAAACGTAGCTCAAGTATGTCTCCTTTATTTTTATACCGAAGATAATGCCTAACTAATTCTTACCCCCAGATTAAGAGGGCCGCCAGTACCGCTGCAGGCGGGACGCACATGGAACACTCTCTACGAGGGGGGTGTGGGGGTGTGTGTGTGTGTGTGTGTGTGCGTAAGGCCTTCTGATGTGCCGCCAAGCGGAACCCGCTCGATACGAGCAGGGAACCCCTATGTCCGACAAGCCCGAAGGATTTACTTTAGGCACTGCAAGCCCTCTTGAAGTGTCGCCAAGCGAAACCCGCTCGATACGAGCAGGGAGCCCCTATGACCGACACGCCCAAAGGACTTACTTCAGGTACTGATAGGGTCAAGAGTTCGGACGGTCACCACTGGGTTGCGTAAGAACTCTAGTCTTTTCAGCCTGGATTTCCAAGAAGGTATCGAGCCGTCCGGGCACTAGAAAGTTCGGACTGATGCTCGATAGACCGACCCAGAGACCAGTAATCTTCGATGGCTTGAGACGCTGATTAAATACTCATCTCATGACCCCAATTTGCCGGTCTTGCTGATTCGGCAGTGCACTGGGGGAGACCGGGGCCAGACTAGGTAACGGAACATAGTGCAACTTATGTTATTCGTGACAATATCAGACCACTCGAATTGAAAAATAAGCAATCGAACGATTTAGAACGGAAGCTAGCTAAGGTGTTGCAATCGCCAGTCAGCAATAAGTCATCAATTGTTCGGACAATGATCCAAGTGCTTAGACAAGCAATTAAGGTCCAAAATGGTTTGTGCATTTATTATCATGTAAGTACAAACTTGTAATTTATAAATAAGCCAACTTGTGTCTGACAATGTGTATAAAATCAGTCTTCAACTTTATTTGTTTCTCTCTATGAATAAACGTTGTTGTTTTTGTTATCCAATCTTTGAGTTTAACTTGACTACGACCCCAGCCTACACGTCCCCGCGTTACGACTAAAAAGTAGATCGTGACAATATTTTTAATAAAATTGTTCACTTTAAAACATAACAAAAAAAAAAAAAAATGCCGAGCTTAAATTAAGTGTTCCAATATATAAAAAAACAATGTTTGGTCCCTACTACTTTGTATCTACTATTTTTTGCTTAGAGGTGGTTGCAAACTTTATTGTTGCGCGCGCACCCTGTTCGATCGCCTCTGCCTTGGATGGTGGATTAAATCTAAACTTATCTTTTTTCTCCCCATAGAGTCTAACCCAGCCCTTAAAAATATGTCTAATTTAAGTTTTTTGTTTTTCAATTAAGTATGTATTGTCAGTTTTTTTCTCCATGATCAGCTTTATTCCCCCCTTTAAAGAACTATTTAAATTCACAAAATCTTCATAACATGGGTCTCACTGTCTCCCCCTTTCTAAAAAGACAGCCGGCGCATTGATTGTCGAGTTGAGCTCCTGAAGATGACCATTTATATGTCCGAAACTAGTAGAGCAGGCCTTACCATTTGAAGGTCGAAATAAAGTATTGTGGAGACGACTGCGTGTCATTCCCTTCCTTTTGTAAAACTTTACACATTACATTTGATCTCACTACCAACTGCCTCATTATTACTGTTCCGTCCAATCATACATTTAGATAACTGTTGAAGTAAATTCTTTGTATAATTGTAAAAGTATATGGAACGTGTTAATTAGGTTTCCCCGGTTATTGTAATGTTGATTGTCAGGCGGTTTTTTTATAATATCTCAGTCATTGTAGATGTTTAGTATTTTTTATAGTCAGTGGAGTAATTAAAGCTTCTGATTAATTACAAGCGTGTGTCGCTTAATTGGTCCTCCTTAATCTTATATCCTTAACAGGTTATGGGCCCAGTGTGCGATTTTTGCGAGTTTTAGTGTGTCTAACTTGCACAGTTTGATTAAGGGGGCGAAAATTGTTTGGTGTGTCTATCCGGATTTACAGAAGCACTTGAGGAGATGGCAGACAAAGTTGATGTTGCTGTGATTTACAACGTTAATCGTCAAAATTATCCTCAGTGGAAATTCCATATGAAATGTGCCTTAAAAGCCAAGGGTCTTTATGAAATAGTGGATGGATCCGTACTTTAGCCAACATCTGATAGACCTGAAGAACTATCTCAGTGGATCAAGCGTGATGCCCAGGCAATGTTTACACTTACATCAGGTATGGATTTAAGCCAAATAACATTAGTGGAGTCATGTGATAGTTCTAAGGAGATGCTTGATAAATTAGACTCTATATTTGTTCAGAAGTCAGAGACAAATAAAATGATGGTTCATGAAAGGATTCATCAATATAAAATGATATCAAATGATTCTATTGCCCAACATATAGCAAAAGTGGAGAATTTAGCTAAAATGGTTCGGGAATCAGGAGAAACCATCAGTGATGCAGCTATAATGACTAATATTTTAACTACTTGGCCTTTAAAGTACAGAATTGTCAGGCAGGCATGGCTTTCAATGGATGAAACGAAGCAAACAATTCCTAATCTTACAGCAAGGTTACTAGACGAGGAAAGCAGTCTTACAGCATTTGAAGAGAGTGATTTAGCTATGTCTACAGTTACCCAGAAGTTCAATAAGATGAAATGTAACTCAAACAGAAGAGGTTCAAATACAAAAGAGGTCATATTGCAAGGAATTGTCGTTTTAAGAGTCAAGGCCATGGAAAATCTGATTCAAATGAGAAAATGGCAGAAAATCTGACACTAATGCAGCTAGCAAACAAAATAAAAATGTATTAACATTTAGTGAATCAGCATTTATAACAGGATTTCCTAGTAGTATATCTGATGAAGATGTTTGGATTATGGACAGTGGAGCTTCAGCTCATATGACTTATCGAAGGGACATACTGGTTAATTTTGAAGTGACTGACTCGTGAAAGGAAAGTGAAGTGAAAAGAAAAGGAACTGTAAGAATTAAAAAGCTTCTTAATGGTTGTTGGGAGAATGCGACTATTAATAATGTGCTGTATATTCCTGAGCTGAAAAAGAACTTGTTTTCAGAAGGTGTAGTGACCAAGAAGGGAATGCAGGTTCTAAAGACTGGTGACAAAGCTTTAGTGTTTGACAATGACATTTTAGTAGCCAGTGCTATTAGAGGACCAAATAACATTTACGCAACGTACAACGTTTGTTCTTGTGGTGTATATTACCCAACATCTATTGTTGATTATACCAACAATAAATTTGTTTTACTGTTAAATACTTCTAATACAGCAACTAGTTGTTTAATAGTTCCAAACCTAAGTTTCTCAAGTGCTGATCTTGATTCAGCCTCAATTAGAATAGCTAATTTCTTAGGGGTCCAGATAGAACCATTTAGACACTCGTTCTTATATAGCTTATATCAGTTGATAATAGTTACTGAAAATGGGATCGACATCAGTCTCATTCCAGAGTGCATTAGACACACTCAATTGCAATGATCCTGATGCAGCTAACACATTCAACACAAGAGGGCAAAAGCCTCAACAACTTGCAAACATGGCCCAAGCAAGAGAGTCTATAGTTATTGGGCAAACTCCTAATGATTTCATAAGTGATCATGGCACTTTAGAGTTTGATTTTGAAAAATTACAAATGGAGTTCAAGAAAATCTGCTTAGATTATTCTGATCCTTTAATTAATGATGAGAGATCTAAAGCAATGTTCTTCTGTGCAAAAGTGATTTATGAGATTGGTCCTGAATCTCGTCAGGTCAAAAGAGGATCAGGAGATAAAATGTGGAAATTCAATTTTATGTAAGTAACCCAACAAAATAAATTAGACGTAAAGGTGGCTTTTGTCTCTACCTTTAAAGAAGATAGCTAATGTGTTAAATAGGGATGCAGAAGCTACAATAAACATGATCAATGCTAGTTGTCAGAGTGGCGGGCAGCACTTGCCAATGAGCAATATGGCTATAGCAGCCATTGCAGCTATTGTAGGGACGCGTAACCTCAAAGACGAGAAGATGAGAAATGGAATCATAGGTAAGACAATAAAGCAGTATAATAATGTAAAAAAGCCGTGGGATGCCAACACTTATGAGCTGGCTTGCGGATATGCTCTTGGTGGAATACCAGCTAACTTGTCACCAGTTACGCTTATTGAAACATTTTAAAATATTCAAAAGATATCTTTAACGAAAGCAGCTTCGATGTCAAGACAAACAACTATGAAGTCCACAGTATTCTCACGAGCTGATGTGAGTGATCTACAAAAGCCCAGTGATGACATGGAGGAAAGCATCCAATCTAGCACAACTGAAGAAGGTGAACAGGGTGAAGCTAGCAATGATCCTATTGGTGCCGATCTCTGGAGGCAAATTGTACAACAAGTGTCGAGTAAGAAGCCCAAATACACACCTGCTGATTTATACACCGTTGCAGTAGAAGAACTTAGAAAGGCAAATCCGGGTTCTAGCAATAAACAGCTCATGGCTTGGGTTAAGGACTCATACAATAAATTTAAGGGGTAATTTGACTTTATTATTACACCTCTATAGGGAGGGAATAGATCTAGTACTGATCCTTATAGAGGTTTAAAATAATTATAAAAAATAGGATAGTTATGTTTAAGTTTTTAAGTTTCTTATATAGTAGTAGTTAGTTTTGATTTTTTTATTTAGGTTAAGCTTCATTCTAGTGGGTTTTTAGTATATTTTTAAGTAACTATGTTTTTTCAACAACGTGTGTTATTTTTTTGGACTCAGCTTGCTGCTATAAGTTAAGATACTTAAATAAAAGCAGTTATTGAAGAACTTACTGACAGTACTGTGAATGCAGAACTTCGAGTGGATAATCAAAGTGCAATTCAGCTGATAAAATTTGGACAATTTGGCAAAAGAAGCAAACACATTGATGTGCGTTATCATTTTATTGTGGAAAAAGTTAGAGAGGGTTTCTTAAATGTGAACTTGTATCCATCAGATGAACAAGTCGCCGATGTTCTGACTAAGCCTTTAGGTAGATTCAAATTTGAATTGTTTAGAAATCGGATAATGACTTTATTTTAGTTACAGTTTTTTTTGATTTGGTCATTTGATACGATGTGTTAAGCTTAGAGATATTTTAGTTAGTGATTTGTTAGAAATGTTTTACAATTAGGGGAAGGTGTTGAAGTAAATACTTTGTATAATTGTAAAAGTATATGGAACGTGTAAATTAGGTTTCCCCGGTTATTGTAATGTTGATTGTCATACAGTTTTTTTATAATATGTCATTGTAGATGTTTAGTATTTCTTATAGTCAGTGGAGTAATTAAAGCTTCTGATTAATTACAAGCGTGTCCTCCTTAATCTTATATCCTTAACAATAACACTACATACAGTGTTTTTGTAAAAAGCATACTTCCTAAGTTCAATAAAATTAAAAAGACGAACTTTTCACAAAAATTCTCGGACCCCTATGTTTTTAATTTTAATACCCGCTGCTTGTGTTGTATGAATTGGAATTATACAGGGCCCAAAAACTGGGTATTTAAAATATTTTTGATCTATTAAATGGCAACACTTCTTTATTATTGTATAATTTGGATTCTAGTAACAAACAATTCTAAGTATTGTTCCATGCAACTTGTACCACAATTGTCCTGTAAATATTAATAATTTGAAACCAATAATTTTCCAAGAAGTCAGATTAACATCCCCAAAAATTATTGATGACATTTAAAAAAAAAATGTAAAAAGAGAATAAACCGTCTTTGTTATTGTAACAGTCCAGAGTTCATTTTGAACAGCTGATTTTAATTTTTTTCAATTTTTTTAAGTAAAAGTTGTGGGACCTATAATTTTGAAAAGTATTTTTGGCATTTGTTTAAAAATAATTGAATATCAGTATGGAGTATTTTGCATGAAATATGTTAAGAATTGTTTGTAGAATCCAAAACCTCCTTTAAAAATAAGGTTCCAAGTGTATTTGGAAAATGTAAAGCCCACTTTATAGAACAAAATTTAGATTTAGTAGGTATTAGTAAGCAATTTTTCGCGAGATCACGTTGAATCACTGTGATCTAGGTTCTTGTTACCGCCTCATTTTAGCGACATAACGGTTACAGGGGAATACATGACTGACGTCATATGATTACGTCATTACTTGTTCACCGGGATCTGTTTGGGTTCACGGTGTAGAGAAGACGGTTATACAAATCACTTCACTTCAGTTCAGTTTCAATTCAAAAGATTGGAGGTTATTTTTCAATTAGATTAGTCGTTCCTTGATCGTGCCCTAGTTCAGAATGGAAATGGAAAAGGAAAAGAGTGAAGAAATGATGGAGCTTCTGATAAATCACAGAGGTGAAGATTTTCGAGATGTTGTGAATATGGAGATGGCCAATACATTACTTAATGGTGAGTATTTAATAGTAAATGGATCAAAATTATAACAACATAATTATATTTTACAGACCCCATCAGTGCAGAAAAATACATTGAAGAAGTTTTAAATGGTAGAGAAGGTCATTCTGTTGAAGCTGTTCAAGGGTCTGATAAATTTACTGGCCCAAGCAATGAAACAACAGAGTCTGAAGTTGAAGTAAGTTCAGCCATTGAGAATAACCCAACTGCTCCAATTTGGACACAGAAAAGGCCTACACCAAAGGACTTTCAAGCAACTGAAGTATTTCTAACCCTAAGACAGAAATACTCCAATCGATTTGATGATAAAAAAACTATCAAGTCACAGTTATGGAAAAAAATAGCAGAGGAAATGGGAGAGATGGGATTTAATGTGGGTGGTAGTGGAAAGGAAGTTGTAGAAAAGTTGAGGTTGAAGTTTGCAAATTTGCAGAAGCACTACTTTCTAAATATCAAACATCAAAAATCTACTGGAGAAAGTCAAAAAGACCCTCCATCACACTTAGAACTATTGCATAGCATTTTAGGGAACAAAGATAAGAACCCTAAAAACTTAATTGACTCACTTGTAGAAACTTTAACTACTAGCAGCGGCATTAGCCCTAATTCTACTCCAGAAATTGAAGAAACAAAAACCTCAAGCAGTGCAAATATCGAGGCAAATTCCTCAAATGCAAAGGCAGAAATAAAAAACCGATTCAACACCACTGAAACACCGAGATCCAAAATGACTACTAATTCACAACTTCTTGAGTTGACAAAGAAGAATATTGAACAACGAAATGAGCATTTCACTACATTAAAAAGTCTAATGGAAACCCAAAATCAACAAAGAGAACGTTTTTTAAACCAATTGGACAAACTGATAGAAATTAAATCTCGAAAAAGAAAAAGAGAAGACAGCGACTCAGATTAGAATTAACCTAGTGTTTAATGTGTGTGCTAATACTACTAATGTGATTTTGAATCAAGGTTAGTAAGTTATTTGAGTACAAAAATTTAAATAAAATATTTGTTTCTGATTTAAACTTTATTTTCAATTAATACATAAAAGCCAAAAAGCATAACTATATGGTTTACAACTTATCTGATTTTAGTTCATTAATGATAATGCCCATTTTTCCGACATTGGCTGTTGAGTTTAAGGACAGCTTAGATTTAGATAAGTTCAGTTTACACTGTTTGTCACATTCAAACCTCAGCTTAAGTTATACTTAAAATGTGTCAGGAAAACAGGCATTAAATCATTTTCAAGTAATGTATACCTACATAGTACATACCTACACCCTACACTATATCTACTGCAGTCGATCAGTAGTTAAAAAGGCTGTCAGCTATTTGGTTTCTTTTTACAACACCCATAAAATATTGGTCACTATCATCAATAAAATCCTCTAGATCATCTAGATGATCTTGTAGATCATTGTTATCACAGTTACTTGTTGGCGACCAGTAATCATGATTAATTATACAAAAGTTGTGTAACACACATGAAACAATTGAAATTTCTACTGCTTTGCTTACATTATAAATAGTTATAAATTGAAGTCTTGCCCACCTACTTTTTAAAAAAGAGAATGCATTTTCAATTTTAACTCTAGCTGATGATAATCTATAGTTAAAGTTTTTTTGTTTTCTTGTCAAATTGTGGCCTTTGTATGGAACCATTAACCAACTCTTCAATGGGTAGGCACTATCCCTTATTATGTGACAGTCATCATTTGGAAAAAACTTATTTTTTCCATGTTGTTCTAAGTGCTTGTATAAAAGTGAGTACTTGAAAACCTGAAAAATCCTCAAACCTCTTACTATACTATGAAAAAGATATCCAGAATGAAGGGTAAGATTTGACCTATTATAGTTATTAATAAATTACATAGTGCTTTCTTACCCTGGCATCATGTGCACAACCTGGAAAACCCACAAAAACATAAGTAAATAATTTTTGTGAAGTACAAATAGTAGTGAGGTTAATTGACTTTTTCTGGTACCTATCTGTGTAACTATCACTTTGAGCTAAAGGTACTTTAATATTTATGTGGGTTCCATCAATGGCCCCAAGAACACCTACAAGTTTGCATAATTATTGATATTGCCAAAAATTGTTGTTGATATACAAAAATATTGTGATTACCTGGGAATGAGGTGAAACCATCTTCAATAGAATTCCTTTCATCATCATTTTCAGGCCATCTGATGTAAATATGTTTTAGTTTATTAACTATGTATAAACAAGCATTTACAATTTGCATAACTGTTGAGGCAACACTTCCAAATCTATCTGCAATGACAACTAATATATCATTATGTGCCATGTGCCATAAAAACATTAAAACTGATCTTTCTGGGATATAAGGGTAATTTCCGCCCCTATATTTTTTCTTTATTAAATCATATTTATCATGTTCTAAAACAATTCTGACAAGACGTTCAAACGTGTCTTTTTTTAGTCTAAATAATTGGAAAAACACATCCGGATTGTATTTGTATATCCAATCAGTGTGATCAATTGTAGGATGGAAGTACTGGTTTGGAATGAATATTAATTTTTTTCTGCAACTTGCACTCAAGTATTCGTTGAAAATGACCAAAACGGGCGTTAAATCAAATAGTTCTTCCATTAAGGATAGCATCAACAAATATAGAGTTTCCGTTTCCATTTGCAAAATGGAGACGATGGAGATTCCCCATATTAAATCCAAAGTTTAAAATAAAGGATCCATTCTTTATTTTAAATTTATTTATTTTAATTTTTAACGGTTACCTGGTAAAACTTATGCGGGTTACCACTGTATTTTCGTGAGCTCTCGGTCGAGTGATAGTGAACAAAAGATTTGGAAGAGTGGGGGTATAACCGCACGTATACCGGATTTTGTTCACCGGGATCCAGCGTGATCTCGCGAAAAATTGCTTAGTCACTGTAAAAATGGAAGGTGGTTATAAATGATAAGTTTATGGAGGTTATTACATGACATATAGACTGACAAGTGCCAGTACATAAATAGTAAATATTAAATAAAAAGTTGTAGCTTGTAGCCTCAATCCTTTTTCTTTAAGCCGGAACCCAAAACAAAACAAAAAAGTTAATAAAATCATGTAAGAACTAAAATTTTTGTGATAATATTCATCTGCCATTGCCGGGTTAACCATACTGCAGGTCCGGAAAAGGCAAAAAGATTTAACTTTAGTATTAGCCATAAAACATTTTGGTTTTTAAAGTGAATTCAGTTATTACTAATTCTAAATTTAAATTACTTTTTTAATAAATTCTTTCCGTTATAAGCATTGGTGCTATTCTTAGTACTAATATTAATACTATAACTAAAATTTAATTTTGTTTTATAAACTAGGCTTAAGTCCCTTCCATTTCATCAAATTTATGCAGTACGTACTTTACAAAGACACTGTATAATACATATTAACTCAATGTTGAGCAATGCCGTTTACTAAAGTGTATAATGATAATTATTAAACATAAAACAATAATGAAAACAGCATTGGTTTTCATTTAAATGTTAATTTAAGTAGAATCAATGTACTGACCTTAAACCTCGCTTTTTTATTCACTGTTCTAATGTAAGTACTTAGTGGAACCCATTGCACACAATTTCACTCTTCAACTTGATTGATATGTTGCAATCTTCTTAGTGGGTAATCTGTTCTTCGCATAGGTCAATTTCTTCATAAAAGTTGTATTTTCTCATCCACATGGAAAAGTAGTGAAGTATTCAACTTGTTTGAAGGCAGCAAGCCGGAGCCGAAGATGCCCGATCGTTCAGTGGCGTCGGACTTATTTTTTTCTTCACTTAAAATGTGTTAAATTAACATTGTGAGCAGTTACTTGGTTCTTTCACTATCCACAGGACATTTTAGAACAACATATTTGCATACCTTTATTTCCAGCATTCTCCTTTTATATCTATAATTCTACATACCAGGTGTCCAAGAGCACCCTGGACATAGGAGATTAACATGGGAAAACGGTTTTGATTTTTTTGCGCCTGTACGGCTGATTTGATTGAAAAATCGTATTAATGAAAGTTGTAGTACCTATCACGGACTAGTTTTCTGTATTTTTTTCGGATCTCTAACTTGAGCCCTTTCGTCGTAAAACACGAACAAAAATAAGAAAATTTAAACTTTTGGCCTGCACTGTATAGGCGGTTGTCGGGCAACGGGTAAACAGATCATTGTTGCGGGTACGGTTGCTCGGCAACCGCTTATACAGTGTAGGTAAAAAGTTAAAATTTTCGCATTTTTGTTCGTGTTTTACGAAGAAAGGGCTCAAGTTAGAGATCCGAAAAAAATACAGAAAACTAGTCCGTGATAGGTACTACAACTTTCATTAATACGATTTTTCAATCAAATCAACCGTACAGGCGCAAAAAAATCAAAACCGTTTTCCCATGTTAATTTCCTATGTCCAGGGTGCTCTTGGACACCTGGTATATCTACTTAACGCTTAAAACCCTGCGTTACCCGCAGGGTGAGCGCGGCGCTCACCTTTTCATACAATGTGGAACAACTTTCACAATTTGGCAACAAGGCACATATCGGTCTATGTAAGCCTACCGACACTTGTGCCAAGTCAGTTCAAGTTACGAGCTCTGGTGTAATTACGTGTGGTGCTATTTGATAAGTATTTTAAATTGGGCGCGCGGATTAGTGAGCGTTTGGCTCACCTGCGGGTAACAGTGCTTTAGTTTTAACTATCACGTTTTGGTACGTTTTATCGGTTTTTCTAAAGTAATTGTAGCCAAATTATTGATTAAATGAATTTTCAGAGCAGTTGATTATAAAAATGGATCCGAAAGAAGAAGCAAGGCTTCTCAAAATTTTTGAAGAGCTAGAACAAGAGGAACTAGCAAGCCAGTTTCCAACAGAAGTCCTTGCTGATGAAGAAAGTGACGAAGACTGCGTCGAAAACGACCCTAATGACGAAGTAGATTCGGAATTGTCGCCGGATAAATCAAGCGAACATTTTACCGGTCGTTGGTTAGAAGATGGTCCAAATTACGTGGGAAAAGACGGTAAAACTTTGTGGAAAGTTCATCGTTCAGTGAAATACACACGTACAAAGCGCCATAATTTAATTTACAAGTTACCAGGCGTCAAACCTCACGCAAAAAATGCTCGATCTGTCTATGAAACATGGAATATGCTAATTACCGATCGAATGATAGCATCACGCAGTAGAGATGCACTGGATACCAATGTCGATGAGATTAGAGCGTTGTTTGGCTTGTTATACATGGCAGGAGTGCTCAAAGCCAGCCATACTAACTTAGCGGATTTATGATAGATAGATAGATAAATGTGCTTTATTGTCCAAAACTAATAAGCTTTATCGACAAAGCGGTTATAGATAAATAAATAAAATAAGTAAAATAATAAATAGTATACATAAAACAGCATAAATAAACCGGTAACTAAAACAAACCCACAATAACATTTTAAACAAATATACATGTAGCCCTACTGGAGAAACTCGTCAACCGAATAAACTGCCCGCTCAAGGAGGAGCCGCTTTAGACGCCCACGAAACAACCGGAAATCAGTCAGCAGCCTGATCTGCTGATCCACCTTATTATAGATCTTGACCCCATTATAAATAAGAGAACCCTTGACAAGAGCAGATACGGCAGGCGAGGTATCGGCAGAGGGATATTGTTAGACCCATGTGTGGCCATCCTCCCACGGTAATCGGGAAAGCGGAATCTATGTTTGTGAATGACACACGCAGTCTCCAGAATAAACAATGAAGACAGGGTGAGAATTCTGTGTGACAGAAAAAAAGGCCGGCAGTGAGCTCTCGGATGAGCACCAGACAAGAAACGAACAGCCCTCTTTTGTAGTACAAAAACTGAATGAAATAAAGCTCCAGAACAAGAGCCCCAAAAGGGCAGATCAAAACTCAAGTGTGATTCGACTAGAGAGAAATATACTGTGCGGGCGACATCAATGCCCAACTCCCTGCGCGTAGTTCGAACACAGTAACAACCGAGCGCCAACTTTTTATTGAGACGCTCGATATGACAATGAAATTTAAAGTTTCTATCCACACTCAGACCGAGAAAACGAACGTCCTCTACAGACGCGATTGCGGCCCCGCCCATCGGCAAATCATCAACAACACAGTTGAACGCCATCAAATGGGACTTTGACATGTTCAGACAAAGCCGATTTGCGTCGCACCACAATTTAATCTTATCCAGATCGTCCGAAATATCACGCAAGAGACCCACGGAGTCCGCACTGTGCCACAGAACAGAAGTATCAGCAGCAAACAAAGTGAACGATCCCGCGGTGTCCAAATTAGTCAAGTCGTTGATATAAATTAAAAACAGAACAGGACCCAATACCGAGCCCTGCGGGACGCCACAAGTGACATCACCACAATTAGACGACAGGCCACCAACATGCACCAACTGAGACCGTCCAGACAAGTAGTCGCGGAACCAATCCAGAGCCGTCCCGCAGAATCCATACGCCACAAGCTTTCTGATCAGAATCTCATGGCTGACGCAGTCAAATGCCTTTGTTAGATCGCAAAAGACGGCGGCTGAGACGAAACTCCGGTTTAACGCGTTCATTGCTTCAGACAAAAGGTTGAACATTGCGTCTGAAGTGTTTCTGTTCGACTGAAAACCATACTGACTAGTAAAAAGCAAATTATTTAGTGACAGATAAGAAAGAGTTCTGCGCTTAACCAATTTCTCAATCAGCTTAGAGAGAGTGGACAAAAGGGATATCGGTCTGTAGTTAGATGGGCAAGTGACATCACCACCCTTGTAGAGGGGAATAACTTTAGCTGATTTGAAAGATGCAGGAAAAGATCCGGATAAAAAAGAGCTGTTTATTGAATTCGACAACGAAATGATAGCAGCGTCCGGCAAGTTAAAGAGGATTTTAGCTGAAATTCCATCATCATTAGATGAATTTTTATTCTTCAGAGAAGCAATCATCTCCATCACCTCACAAACAGTTGTGGGCGAAAACACGGCCAATGGGTACCGAATATCAACAGACGGCAAATACGAGAGCGGATCCGCCCCAGAAGGTAAACCACAAGTCAAATTAGGACCCACCGAGCAGTAATAGTCATTCAATAAATTCCTATCAATGTTAACATTGGTTGATGGTGAAGTTCTATTATTGATTTCATTAACAATAGACCATGACTCCCGTTGTCTATTTTTGCAAGCGATAAGACGCTGAGAATAATAGATTCTTTTGGCACTGCGTATTACAGATCTGTATACTCGCCTATACGAGCAATAGTATAACTGTATGCTTTCACTGCCCGGAAAAGCCCTTCTCAGAACATTCAGGAACCTAAGATTCGATGCTGAGGTACGATTGCCCAAGGTAAGCCATCTCCCCCGACAACGGCGCTTTGGTCTTATGCGCTGAAGTGGGAAAGAGGTATCCACAAGCTCAACCAGAGCTGCATGAAACGCGCTTAGAGGGTCCCGGCTATGTGCTACAATACTCCAGCAAAAGGTCCCACAGAGTTGGCGAAAGCGCCGGAAATTGCGACCACTGTAGATTCTACCAAGAGTGATCCCCCCAGATGGGCGGCAGTCTAAAGGAAACACAGCCAACACAGCCCTGTGATCCGACAAATGAGGGTCAAAAACTCCACACGTCACCCCCTCCACAACATTTGAGACCACATAGTCAATTGTAGTTGAGGACGTAGGAGTAACCCGTGTCGGACCGTCAACCAACATAGTCAGGCTGTAAGATGTAAATAAATTAATCAAGCTCAAAGTTGAATTACAACTGCTGTCGTCAAAATTTATATTTAAATCCCCAGCAAGGATCAGTCTAAAGCCGGGGGAAAACCGAGAGAGAAGCACCTCAAGACTCTCCAGGAATGAGTCCACGCTAGACTTAGGAGAGCGATACACACAAATGATAAAGCACTTTAACCTCGCGGAATGAATAATTGAAAATTCAAACAAAAACTCCACGAGCATGTCGTCAAACTTATTGAACGGTAAAAAAACGTCCGAAAGACAACCCCTCACTAAAGCAGCAGTCCCCCCATGAACGGACCGCTCCCTGCACGACTTAGAAACCACTACATATTCCGCTATGTGCAAAGGCTCCTCAGAGCTTAGCCAATGCTCAGTGAGCAATATTATGTCCGGAAAATGTAAACTCTCTGCGAGGACAAATATGTCGTCGCTCTTATTACGAACTGATTGAATATTTAAAAGGCTTACAGAGAAGCCCGCGTCAAGTTTTCCTATCCTAAAAAAGTAGAAGTATTAAGACCACCTGGAGATTTCAAACGGCCAACTCGAGCCGTGCCGCCATGACGCGTAACATCAACTGACTCAAACAAATCGGAGCGTATGGGCGCACAAGCAACGTCACTTAAATTAACATAAATCATGCAAGACTGTTTAAATACCCGCTCCATACTGCGGCTGCACGTAATATATAAAGATAGATTCCTACAGAGCATGCGTTTAGAAATTCTGTGCTTTCCATTTACAATATCATTGTCAAAAATTCTAACAGAAGTGTTATAGTTATAGCCCAACAAGGCACTTCGCAAGGCAACATTCTTAACAAGACTATGCCTATCAGTACTCGAAAATGATATCGAAAATATAATATTAGTATATCTACCTATAGAAAATAGTTTGTTAAGACCACTGGTACTCAGCCTACCAATAGAATTCAAGTCAATACAAATAACAACACTGTCCTCAGGGTTAAAGTCCATGGTCAACTGAAATAATCGACTGGACAACTGCAAGATAGAAAATCCCCGATGACACTCGCCGTAGACGGAGTTTACATCGCAATCAAGCCACTCCAAGAGACCCCCCGCTATTCCTCTGGACGTTCCATCCCCGACCACCAAGACCCTCCTCCGGAGCGGCACAACTGCAGCCGGGGTCGGCGGGAAAGAGTGATCATCCAGCGGATAGAGAGCGGTAAGCAGCTACCCCACCACTGCTCATATCCAGAGAAGCAAGATCCGGATGCCGGAGCAGTTCGTCTTCAGCATCGTCAGCACATGCTCGTTTTAAAGAATCCAATTCTGTATTCAAGAATTTATTATCCCGCTCCAGAGTTTCAATTGAGGAAATCATTTCGGTATTAGTTACTCTCAATTCAGATACAAGGTCAAGGCATCTACGTAGTTCATCACGGAGCAAGTTACAATCAGACTCAAGAGCCAGATTGGCACTCCGAAGTTCAGCCAATCGAGAATCGACAATAGTGGACTCACAGTCTGACAAGATACACTCAGGGATACGGATGCAACTGCACCAGAATTTTTTAGGATGGTTATGTCTAAAAATCGCTGCTAGCTACTTTTACGGGCTCTTCGATTCGACGACATCAGAAGTAGAGAGGAAAGAAAAAAGCAGGATAAATTAGCACCCATAAGACAAATATTTGAAATGTTTCAAGATAACTGTGAAGCTTCCTATACGCCAGGTGAAAATTGTACCATTGATGAAATGTTGGAGGCATTTCGAGGTCGATGCGGCTTCCGTCAATACATCCCAAATAAGCCTAGTAAATATGGCATTAAAATTGCCGGGTTTTTTACACCATAAAGATGGAAATTTACGCAGGAAAGCAACCAGAAGGTCCATTTAGACTGGATAATGATTCAATGAGTGTTGTGCGGCGTTTCTGTCGGCCAATCTATAACTCCGGACGAAACGTTGTTTGCGACAACTGGTTCACTTCAATCCCCTTAGCTATTGAGCTACTCAAGCGTCAAAGGCTGACTTTAGTTGGAACTCTTCGAAAAAACAAACGAGAAATTCGACCACTGTTTGTAGCAACTAAAGAAAGGAAGGTCTGCAGCAGCATGTTTGGGTTTGGATAAGAATGTCTACTAGTTTCATATGTTCCTAAAAAGAACAAAAATGTTCTACTTTTGTCAACTTTGCATGATGATGACACCATCGATAAAGACACCGGCGATGCTTTCAAACCTGAAGTGATTACGTATTATAACAAAAATAAAAGTGGGGTTGATACGGTGGACCAACTGAAAAGTATTTATTCTGTGACAAGAATTACCTGCAGATGGCCTTTGACTGTCTTTTTCTCGGTTCTCAATATTGCTGGAATAAATGGGTTTATTATTTTCCGAGCGAACAATATCGATCTGCGCATGTCGCGACCACTATATTTGAAATCATTGGCAAGTGAACTGGTAAAAAATCACATAAAGAGCCGCTTGATGAATCAAAGTTTGCCCCATTTACTAAGCTTGCAAATAAAAAACTATTTAGGAATCCCTCCAACAGATCAAGATAATAACCCAAACGAGCCTGGAGAGAGAACAAAATGTAACTATTGTCCAAAAAAGAAAAACCGGAAGACTAGTGTCAGATGTGCAAAATGTCAAGCAGCTATTTGTAAGGAACATACCGTCAACTACTGCGTTCAATGTGTTCAGCCTGATTCGGAGTGAGGACAGAAGTGGAAAAAGACTATATTTTAGATGCTATTTTATTTGCCACAGTAATTTCAAGAAAATATATTTTTTATTTTAGAATTTTTTATATTTACGAATATAAATATATTTTGATATATCATTAATACATCTAAACTATATCATAATACAGTAAAACTCATGTAAATCGGAATATCACAGTGAGGTTATACATATACGGTTTCTGCATTAAGGTGTCCCGACTTACACAGGTTTTACAATATATGAAGTGTTGATTACTGTCTAGTTTATTTATTGACTTGATCTTGTGTTTCATAAACTCTAAAACTTGTCTCTTTTTATGCGCTTAAGGACCTATAAATTTCGTATTTTATTACCTTTTTTTCCGCGACAATACGGCACACTGTCTATCATAAGGGACACCTAGAACTGCGTGCGCAATAGCGACAGTACCATTCAAAGTGTCGACCTAGCAGCATCAAGCTAAAAGCGTACTCAACTTGTCACGTCTTTTTTGACTTTTTTTCGTAGTACCGCGACTCGCGAGTGTTACTCACTCCAGTCCATCCAAGCCGACGAATCCACATTTCTTAACGAGAGCGCTCTCCTTCAAGCCAGGAAGTTTTAGACAGGTGAGTCCCGTTCAGAAAGGTGGTGCGCCGTTTTCGAATTTTAATTATATTATTTTTCGATAAAACCTAAAGCCAGCAAATTTTACTGGTCTACAACGACAGAAGATATTTTATTTAATTTACATTTTTATCTAACATTATATTATTTTTTTTCATTTAACTTCACTTCGTTTGAAGAAAAATTATCTACAAGTAAAGATGAGCCTCCGCTCACCCGCGGGCAACGGTGACATTTATTGTAGCGCGGGTAACGCAGGGTTTTGGGCCATCAAAGGAGTAATTTTGGAACCAAGTTACTATTTTTGTCCTTTATTTTTTTGAAAAATTGATATCGTTTTTGTCTTTGTGACATAAACATGCCTTAGTCAAAACTTGCGCCTTCTTTTGCCAGCCCTTCCACTGCACATTCACCCCCACCGATTTTTCCGGCAAGTGTGGGAGAATCAGACTGGTTATAAAAGGGCAAAGGTCGAAACCTTGCTTCTTGTTGCACCGACCTTCGTTAGGCTATTTGACACTGATCTAAGTACCAGTTCCAGTAATTTACCGAAGTCGTTACCAACCAAAAACGTATTTAAAACCGGACAGAATAATTTTGTCTTTTGTGTTAAACACCGCTTCTTTGCACACCCCGTCGTCATTTCCTGTATTGAGTTAGCGTAGTCTTACTTAAGTTCTCCCGAGAATTTTGTTTGCGTTCCGTAAATGTATTTTTAATAAAACAACTATTCGATATTTTGTGTATTCATTGAAAATATATCCCTGATTTTCGCCACTGTTTAAAAACTACCCGAAGGCAATAGTGTCGCTACAATCCTACTGTCACTTAATAATACAGTAGGTGGCGCCGGAATAAAATTTACCGAAAATTTGTAAGGGCGTTACAATTTACAATTTTTTTTCAAGCTGTATATAAACATGCATATTGTTGACCTGTAAGGCCGGCGTAGAAAGGCATCATTTTGTGTACTACTACAACAATGGACTTTCATTGTTGTGCTAGTAAAAAAATAATGTAACTTTTGACAGACGACCAATGTTTTGTTTGACTGACAGTGACATCAGTTTGTTGATGTTTTGGTTAAAATAAATGAAGTTATTAGTTATGTAACCAGGTATGGTATATGTAATGGTTGTCAGAGTGAAGTCGTAGATATTTTGCAAATTAAACTGAAGAACGCTTTATTCTCTTCCAATAAATTTTTCCAAAATATTCCAAAATTAACTCCACCTTCCCCAAAAAACTGTAGTAAAACCATCATAAATGCGCATTATTAGTCCGTCTTCCCCTGCGGTTTTCGAAGCAGTAAGCACGTCCTTTTGACGCGTTTGCCGGCAGTCGGCGCGCTAAAAGATCGCCGAACTACTTATATTGTATTCTGTAAACTTCGAATTTGAATGCTTGCTGACTGGGCTGAACTCGGGCTCACAACGTCGCACGAGACGATACCCCACAAAGATAGAACTATGTCTGGGCCTACTATAGGTGCGGTTAGGTCGAATTGCACGCCTACTAGTCTGTTACAACGTACTGCGTATTAGTATGCTGTAATATGTAAAAAATAAAATATTATATGTCATCATTTTACGTTTTGTTTGGCTAAGTCTTCTAAAGAAATCTTGTAGGTATTTGTCTGGAAATGGCAAATCTTCAATATAATAAATAGGGAGTTATTTATTTTTATTCGCAGATTTTTTTTTTTACGTCTCCACCACTGAACATCTATGGCGGTGTTCTTTTGAATAATATATGAAGATTTCGTTAAAATACGTTAGTCTAGTTTAGACCTTTTACTGTTGCGTAGTATTGTGTTTGTTCTTGTGCCACTTTTACCTTAAAATGAATCCTGTTGATTTGTTTAACGACGGCGAAAGCCTAGACATTCTTACTTTAGGGGTTTATCTCGGGACTGCCTGGAATGAGGAGGAAAAACGGGCTGCTAATCATCAAGGAATTCGGCTGTTTCAGCATTTGGGCGTAAGTCCGGCAAGGGGCGAAGTCGTAACGTGTCCAGTTGTCAATTGCGGTCGAGAAATGAAAGACTCGACCGAATTAGGGTGGAATTTTCGATGTCCTGCCAAACATAGGCTTGAACCTACGAAAAACACGTTTCTGGAAAGTGCACGATTGTCGGAGATGGGCGCCGACAAGATAGTGAAACTTGTTTATTGTTGGTTGACGGGGCAACCAGTCGTAGCGGCCGTGGAAAACGTCCATGTTTCCAAAGACACTGCAGTAGCGTGGTACCAGTATGTACTGCAGAGATGTGGTCAGAAAAGTTGCGTGGCTTGACTTTCGTCAGTTAGGGGGCGATCAAGATATTGTGGAGGTGGATGAGACTCACCTCTTCAAGTCTAAATACAACGTTGGACGGGCAACAATGTGGAACCACCACTGGGTCTTCGGTGGAATCTCGATGACCACCAAAAAAAGGTTTGCGGTTTTGGTGAAAAATCGTATTCGAGACACTCTTATTCCGATAATGCAAGACTTCATTGATGTGAATAGCTTCATATGTTCCGACGAATGGAGGGCATATCGGATTTGTGGTGAAGCTTATGGACATGGGACAGTAAACCATTCGGTGGAGTTCGTCAGACCAGCAAGACCATTGGATCCCATTTGGGTGGCCGAAGGGCGGTTCAGTGATGAATGCTTGGATGATTTCACCGGACCAGCACCAGGTCCTAATTTAGTACCTCTTCGATATAACACGCAGAATATCGAAAGGGCATGGAGAGGGCTAAAAAACTACTTGGGAGTCTGCACGAGTATCATCCATGCAGACGCTTACATTGGAGAGTGGATGTATCGTCACAACATTTTGGGGGACATTCAATCGCTGACGGGTCGATTTATGAGGTTTTGTCAGGATATAAAAAGGGCGTATCCTGGAATTGGCAAAATTTCTATGGCGGCTGAACTCCAAAATTGTCAGTGTCATGAATGTGAGCTGTAACATTCATTCAAATTCAACTTCAACGAACGTCAGGGACTTCGAGAGTGTGGATTTCATCAACATCGTGGGACGATTCGTCGATTTTCCATCCAGGACAACGTGGGACGATTCGTCGATTTTCTTTAGTGATAGTGGAGTGCGTGTAGAATCGTTTTTTTATTGTATTTTCAGGGCGTCCGTTTCTCAGCCGTCAGTGAAAATAGTGAAACCGGGAAATGAACAAGGCCTGTCCGAATTTAGTGCCGCGTAAGTCGCGTCGGGAAGTGTTCGGGAGTGATCGGGACGTGGTGGACAATACGTGTCCCTTTTTCCCCACACCGCCTTATTTTTCCTTAACCGAATCTCCAAATTCCAAGCCACCTAAACGGGGAAATCGTCTGGTTGAAAGTTGTTAAAAGTAAAGTTAATTAAATACGGGCCACTCTCTGACCCAAATTGCACGGATGAAAATTGGTCCAGTTCGTCCATTTGTTTTTGAGTAAACCTAAGGTTTGTTGGTTACACCAAATTTCAAATCTTTAAGTAGAAAACTGTGGAAATTATCCGGTTTTGCACGAGATCCCTACTTGGCTAGTTTAGTCCTGACTTAAATGTACTTTGAGAGGTAACCAATTAGCTTAAAAATCTGAAATTTGGGACAGATGTCTCCAAAGGTGATACTTTTCGATAAAAAATGAAAAAATTATTACAAGTTATTGACAATTTCAATTTATTTACTATATTTTCCAGTTTAACTAAACTTAAACGAATAGTAGCTTTGTGCATTCGATTTTTTAACAATTTAAAAAATAAAAGAGTAAACAAGTCACTAACATTTGGACCCTTGACTGTGTCTGAACTAGAAATTGCTAATTCAATTTTAATAAAACTAGTTCAATTAGAATGCTTTAATGATGAGCTTCACTTACTAAATAAAGGAATTTTGTTAAACAAAAAACACAAATTATCTTCTTTAGCCCCATTTGTTGATGATAAAGGGGTGCTAAGAGTAGGAGGTCGACTGCGCAATACATATTTATCCTATAATGTGAAGCATCCTGTCTTATTACCGTCAGGTCATATCTTTACCAAGTTGCTTTTTAGACATAAACATAATATTATGATGCATGCTGGTCCTCAACTTCTATTAGCTGCAGTGCGTCAATTTTATTGGCCAATTGGTGGTAGAAATATGTCAAAAGAGATTGTAAAAGAGTGTGTTCCACTCCATGCATTTCACCAATGTCAAATTTGCCTGACAAAAGACTTAAACCTAATTTTCCATTTATGACAACCGGTATAGACTATGCAGGACCTTTCTTTATTTTAAATGAACCTGAAAGAGGTTCTAAATTGGTCAAATGTTATTTGGCAGTATTTGTGTGCTTTTGCACCAAAGCCGTTCATTTGGAAATCATTACTAATTTGACTACTGAAAGTTTTCTTGACTGTTTAAAGCGATTTACGTCCAGAATAGGTATTCCTGAACGTATTTATTCAGATAACGGTTCCACCTTTGTTGGTGCTAGTCATGAGTTACGTGACTTCGGTCAGTTTTTGCATAAGCACAGGGATTGTATCATTGATTGTACTAGTGATCAAAAAATTCAATGGGTTTTTATACCACCATACTCTCCTAATTTTGGGGGATTGTGGGAGGCAGCTGTCAAAAGCAGCAAGCATCACATAAAGAGAGTACTTATCAATAACAATGCTACATATGAAGAATTTAATACTCTTATTATCCAAGTTAAAGGTATACTGAACTCAAGGCCTTTGTTTGCACTTTCTAATGATCCTAACGATCTCATTCCAATTACACCCTCTCACTTCCTTATTGGACGCCTTATAAATTTTCTTCCTGAACCTAACCTGCAAGAAAATAAGTCCAACCGTTTGCCCAGGCTTCAACATCTACAAAAACTGTGTCAACAATTTTGGTCACAATTCACCAAACAATATATTTCCACGCTTCACCACCAGTATAAATGGAAAGAAGCTCCTACCAAGGCTGAGGTAGGCAGATTAGTTTTAATACGCAACGACAATTTTCCACCATATAAATGGAATATGGGTCGGATATTAAAATTAATTCCTGGACGAGATGGGATTTGCCGCGTTGCAGAAATGAAGACAGCTCATGGTATAACTACCAGACCTATTAGACATTTGTGTCCTCTACCCCTACAAGAAGACATTAACAATTAGTGAATCAACAGTGTTATTGGTTACTAGTGCCTTGTACATATTTGTGTCGCGTTACATTACATTACATTAGGTAGTTGAATATATAATTCATACTGTCACGACTAGCGTGACGTGTTGAATTTAATTCAACTTATTTGCCTGGAATCTCGTTTCAGCGTGAAAATAAAACACAGTTAACTCTACCATCAAGTTCTATTAAATACGTACTTAAACCTAACAACTCCTAACTTACTAGCTAATAAAATAACAGGTTTCCTAACCCAACGAAAACGTTACTAACTCCCAACAAAATCATAATAAACCAGGCGTAAATTAATACACAACATAAAAGTACAATAAACATACTTACTGGTTGAAAATGGTGAGGTTTTGTTTTTTGTTTATCAATCCCAATCCTCTGACCGGTTTCGCCGTATTACGGCTCATCAGAGAGGCTATAGGGCTTGATAACCAAAGAACAAAACCTTCGTTCCAGTATAGTCAACTGGATGCCAGAAATGATAGTTGTGTGCAACATCTGGTGACATCTGTACTCAACTCTATGAGTTAGAAAGTACAGATGGCGTTCCAAAATCTAGGAACAGCACCATTAATGCCGCATCATTCGGTAAACACCGATCTGATTGGTTGAAAATGGTGAGGTTTTGTTTTTTGTTTATCAATCCCAATCCTCTGACCGGTTTCGCCGTATTACGGCTCATCAGAGAGGCTATAGGGCTTGATAACCAAAGAACAAAACCTTCGTTCCAGTATAGTCAACTGGATGCCAGAAATGATAGTTGTGTGCAACATCTGGTGACATCTGTACTCAACTCTATGAGTTAGAAAGTACAGATGGCGTTCCAAAATCTAGGAACAGCACCATTAATGCCGCATATTTGCATGCACGAAGGTTTTGTTCTTTGGTTATCAAGCCCTATAGCCTCTCTGATGAGCCGTAATACGGCGAAACCGGTCAGAGGATTGGGATTGATAAACAAAAAACAAAACCTCACCATTTTCAACCAATCAGATCAGTGTTTACCGAATGATGCGGCATTAATGGTGCTGTTCCTAGATTTTGGAACGCCATCTGTACTTTCTAACTCATAGAGTTGAGTACAGATGTCACCAGATGTTGCACACAACTATCATTTCTGGCATCCAGTTGACTATACTGGAACGAAGGTTTTGTTCTTTGGTTATCAAGCCCTATAGCCTCTCTGATGAGCCGTAATACGGCGAAACCGGTCAGAGGATTGGGATTGATAAACAAAAAACAAAACCTCACCATTTTCAACCAATCAGATCGGTGTTTACCGAATGATGCGGCATTAATGGTGCTGTTCCTAGATTTTGGAACGCCATCTGTACTTTCTAACTCATAGAGTTGAGTACAGATGTCACCAGATGTTGCACACAACTATAAAACATACTTACATCTCTATAGAAGACAGAATCTTGGAGAGAAGCTTGTCACTTGGAGCGCGGTTGGCGATTAACTTTACTTGAGCGTTACGGACATGTCTAATTGACATTTGCGGTTCGGTCACTAACGTGGTGCACAGCAAAACTGGACTGACTGGAAAGAACTGGACTGAACCACTGAACTTTTATAGCATTCCAGACACTGGTTCCACCAATCGAAATTCCCAGACCTGGTCTCGTCTAGCCGACAACTCGTGACGACCTTTCGACCCTCGGTACTTGGAAAACATTCCACATATTTCGCAATTCAGCAAATGCATCATAATTGCAGTTGCACTCTGACCGCATTCCACAATTTTAATGTTTCCGCTCAAGTAATAAATTTGATTTATTATCCTTCGTGACATTACTTGTTACTCTTGTATGATTACCTTTTAATTGAAGGTTCCCTTCAATGAGGGGAGTTATGTTTATAAAACTTTGTTAAGTTCCTTCTGTGGCAGGTTAGATCTATTAGAATTGTAAAGTAGGTAGAAATTGGATATAACCTATACGAGACCACTTTAATTTTTCGCGCCTTTTTTTGTTGAATTAGTAATAATATAACCTCATATTTTTATGGTTCTATTGCAAGAATAGCAAGACCTCAATTCAAGTTTTCATATTGTTAACTATTTAAAACAAGTTTAAAATACAGTCCACTGAGCAATGTTTATTAATGAGTCAGCGATTACAATTACGAACAGATTTAATTTTAGTATTAACCATAAAAAATTTTGGTTTTTAAGTGAATTCACTTATTACTAATACTAAAATTAAATTATTTTTTTTATAAACTTCTTCGGTCATAAGCATTGATTCTATTCTTAGTACTAATATTAATACTATTACTAAAATTTAATTTTGTTTTATAGACTAGGCTTAAGTCCCTTCCATTTCATCAAATTTATGTAGTACCTACTTTACAAACCCATTGTATAATACATATTAACTCAATGTTGAGCAATGCCGTTTACTTAAGTGTATAATGATAATTATTAAACATAAAACAATAATGAAAACTGCATTGGTTTTCATTTGAATGTTAATTTAAATAAAATCAATATACTGACCTTGAACCTTGCTTTTTCATTCACTGTTCTAATGAAAGTAGTTGAACTCATTGCACACAATTTTTCTCTACAACTTGATTGATATGTTACAATCTTCTTAGTGGGTAATTTGTTCTTCGCTTAGGTCAATTTCTTCATAAAAGTTGTATTTTCTCATCCATATGGAAAAGTAGTGAAGTATTCAGCATATACAGGATTCAGATTTGGGAAATAGGTCAAATTTGTTAGTTGAACCACCCTTAAAAAATTGTCAGACTAGACAAATGTTTAGTAATGTATACAAGTGATGCATCAGCAGAAATTATTTAGGTTAGGTATGAAATTGCCTAATTGTCATTGTAATCTTACCTGGTCTAGCAGGCGTTGTGTGCATTATGACCATTGAAAAATATACATTTACTTGAATTTAGTGTATAATCTTCACCAATTATTAAGCCCGGTTCAGAGTTCCGCAACAGTATGAGGTATCAGGTACCGATAAGCAGTAGGTAGATTAAACTATCGGTAAGTAATACATCCATTCATAGTGTTCCGCAAGAGGTATGAGGTAAAATGTATGCAGCAAGAATACTGCTGCATACATTGCAGCATTACTACTAATACATTTTTGTACGACAAAAGTCTGAAGGAATACAAGGATGTGGGTAGGAAAGATTTGGCCTGGGAAGCCATATCAGCCGCCATGGCGATTACAGATATGTGACTAGAAAGTTTTAAGAGAGATGTGACCATACAGTACGGTTTATTTTTTCAGTGAGTGATGCTCAACGGATATGGAAGAATTTGAGAGACCGGTATAGCAAAGAAAGGAAAACTATTGTTTGTTGTCCATCCGGTTCAGGAGCTCCACCACCTGAAAGTGCTTGGCCCTTATATCGGTACATGAGCTTTATGGCAAAGCACATGCTAAGCAGGAAGTATGTGATAAATGATTTATTGAAGTCCTACAACCATAACTTTATATGTATGGCTTTTAGGCGAACATCAAACCTTAGTCAGGTGGCTTTTCAAGGCAGCATTAGTCGACCCAGCTCTGTGGCTTCTAACATAAGCCAATCATCAACTACTCTTTCATCTCCACTGATGTCTCCGAGAGATATGCAGAGTCCGACTCAGAGAGTCTTTGATACATACTCGGAAATTACTTCACCAAGAGACATAGTGAGCATTGAAACAGTTTAGGAGGACATTGAGGAGAGTGAAGAAGATGTTCCACAACCAGCGAAGCAACAAAAGGTTGACAAACCCAACCCAGCTGTTGCCGCTGTTGGTCAATACTCTACTCCTAGTACCTCAAAGGTTCAGCAACAAAAACCACAAAAGACTACCACCACAGGTCCCCAAGTAGAAAAAACCCTGAACATGCTGCAGAGCTACCTAGTGGAGAAGCAGCAACCATAAAAAAATCTTGCTTTTGGTCAATACATTGGATTAACTCTAGATGACATGCCAGCCGAGGAACCAAACCTTAACAAACTAAAAATGGTGGAAATTTTACACAAACCATATAAACAATAATGTTTTGTTTTGATGTTTTTATAAATACAGTAATATTTAGAACAAACTCTATTGTTTTCTTTTTAAATATTGTAACATTCTAAATACCAAAAAAATATAATTAGAACTAATAAATACACTTAACTTAAACTTCCTTAAACGAGGTACTATTACTACAAAACAAATACTATATACACTTCAATTAAAACAAACTCTGTTTTACCATGGTACTTGGCCAATAGGTGACTGAAAATAATCCTTCAAATTGTCCCTCATATCATTGAGTGCTCGGGAACTTCGGTTTGCTCCCATCCTTCCTGCTGAATTAAGAGGTTGTAAAACCTGGAGGGCGGTATACACATTCTTCATGGGGCTCTCCTTTCCTGTTCGCATAATTATACAGACAAATTATGGCTTTGATATATAAATCAATATTTTCAACATCTGCTACAATATTGTTTTTTAATAACTTCCAGCGACAGACCAAAATCCCAAATGTATTTTCAATCACCCTACGGGCTCTTGACAAACGGTAATTAAAAATTCTCTTCTCAGGATCTAGGTTTTTTCCTGGGTATGGCCTCAAAATGTAAGGTTTTAAGGGGAATGCTTCATCAGCAACAAAAGTATAGAGATGAACTATGTTGGTTTGAGGGAGTAGTTTTGGTTGTGGCACTGACATTTTGTTTTCATCCAGTAGTTTTCCAAAAACTGAATTTTTAAAAACTCCGCCATCACTTTCACTACCATATGTGCCTATGTCAACTAATGTAAAATTGTATTTAGCATCACAACAAGCCATTAGCACAATGCTAAATGATTTTTTATAGTTGAAATACATGCTACCACTATGTGATGGGGCTTGTATGTGAATGTGCTTTCCGTCCAAAGCACCAAGACAGTTGGGAAAATTCCACAGTTCAACAAAATCTTTTGCTATACTCAGCCAATCTTCTTCTTTAGATGGAGGTTTTAAATATGTTTTTGATAAAACATCCCAAATGGCACTTGCGGTCTCCTTTACAATGGCATGCACTGTAGAGTGGCCAACATGATACTTCCAAGCTATAGATTGCATGGAAGATTCTTGTGAAAAATAGCTAGAAAAATTTGATTACTTCAGTTAAGACTTTCTGTATATACCTGTTGTCGATATGTATTTACTTACTGCAAAGTCATAGCAAGCCGTTGTTCATGGCAAATTGTATCGGATAGTTTGCGTTTTGTTAAATATGGCGTCAACTTTTCCACTAGTTTGTCGAATGAATTTACACTCATTCGGGGGTAACTTAAAAAACTGTTCACTGTCATTATGTTTCATAGGAATAAAATAGCTTTTATAAAACCCAAATTTATCCCGTTGCTTATTTATCAAACGAGTTTTTACTGTTCTCTTTCTTTTTGATTTTTTTAGTAAAAAACAACACGTGGTCCTGTGTAACCAGTGGTACCAGCAATAATTATTTTATCATTAACATCCATTTTTCTAGCAAGATATAGGTATTATTTAATCACTTTGAGAAAACAAATAAAACAATGGCCGGGCCCGACTGACTGCGAAACGATGGTGAGATGAGAGAGACAGAAAATAAAGTAAATATATGGAATAAAGTGACTTGGCAACATGACAGAATGAAAAATTGGATCACGTCGTCCACGCATGTGTAAAAAAAACAGACAAACAAGAACCACACTTTTTTTACCATACGGAACTGTGAATACTCTGTATCCTTAAGTCAAGCTACCGCTTACTTTTTATCTGATACTTCATAGTGTTGCGAAACTCTGAACCCGGCTTAAGACTTGTAATAAAAATACAATTATTTTAACTGCATGTTAAGCCGGATTTATAGATTTGCGTAGCGTAACACAACGCAATCCTAGCGCAGCGTAGCACAGCATAGCGCAATTTTCTTATGTAGTGCAATTTATAGATTCATTTGTTTAAGATGTGAGTTCCTTTGAATACATGCGCGTCAAACAAAGACTGACAAGCGACAAGTGACATTTTTCTTGAATCTGTGGTTTCTGGCTTCGTTAGTGTCACTACTGTACTGTCAAGTGTGTTTTGCCGGTTTTGGGAACGGTGCAACGTGGGTGTGCAACAGTTGTTTGTATGCTGTAAACCAAACAAAAGATCAAAAAATCCAAGTTTATAAGGTGTTATTGTGTTTTTGCTAATTGTTGCTTTGATAGCCGTTTATAAGTTCATTTGTGAATAGGACAATTAATTTATACTAATCTATTGAAAGGACTTTGTGCATAAAAATTTGTGGCAAGTTTGTATGATTGTATTTCATTTTTGTATATTCATTTTTAGCTGATTTCAGAATATGGATTTAGACATTTTGCTGGGTACGGCAGGGGTAGTAGTTGCTTTGATACCTCTATTAAGAAGCTATCAGCAAAGGAGACGACATAGAACCCGACCAATAAATTTAAATAGGCAAAATTTCAGCCAATTTAAATACTTCCAGAGAATGAAGAGTTCAGATCCTGAATAGTTTTTCAAATACACCCGCATGTCCGTGCCAATTTGACAATCTTTTGGAGATGGTAACACCAGTAATACGTAGAAGAAAAATATCTCTAGGCATCACACCAGAAGAACGTCTGGCAATCACTTTACAGTATGTGATTATGTGGTTGAAAAATATATCATTAGAAAATATCACTTGGTTTCAGATATTTGTCTCAAGGAGGTTCGATGCAGCATTTGGCTTGGGGGTTCCACCTTGGATTGACAACTGTCTCAAAAATAATTGAGGAGACCTGCAATGCCATTTGCAAATGTCTAATGGACAAATATTTAAAAGAGCCTGAAATCAGTGACTATGTTCAAATTGCGGATGAGTTTTTTGATTTGTGGAACTTTCCAAATTGCATTGGTGCTATTGACGGCAAGCATATCAACATCCAAGCCCCACCCCATACTGGCACCTAATTTTTCAATTACAAAAAAACCTTCAGCATTGTCTTATTAGCTGTGTGTGATGCTAATTATGTGTTCCGCATAATTGACATTGGTAAAAAATATATATACAGGGTAATTCAAATTCGACCCTCACCATTGGGATCTCAGAAATCATAAGAGATACGAGAAAGTTTAAATCGGGGCAAAGTTGCGCAATCAAAAGCTCAACCAAATGCTGTTTTAAAAATTTCGATTTTCCGAGTACTTCCGAAGATATCCGAAAAAAACTGAAAATTTGATTTTTTGTTTTTATTTATTTCTAACCTTATTTGAAGAGATATCCGAAAACTAAAAGCATCTTTTCATTGCCGCTTTTTCCTAGCTATTCAATGATGGATTCATATTTGCCACACGACGTTTCGTTTTTTGCCAGTCATCATCAACTTTCTTTTTTCTTATGGGCGCCATATTGGATTTTTAGCCCACCAAATAGTACGTTTTATTCTGATTTTAGTGATGTATAATATGATTTGCTTCATAAATAACAAAATAATTTATTAAAAATTATTTTTACTTTAGCTATTGGCTTTGAGATAATGGGCCGTTTTATAAAATGTCATTATTTGACAGTACTTGTCAAACACGATAATTCGGACGATCATTAGAGCAAGTCAATCATAGTTAAAAATGTATCTAGAAAAGAAACCCCCGCAGAAAATGTTATTATTATACAAGCATTGCTGAACTATTTAGGTTAATCAGAATAAGAGATTTGTTAGCATTATCTTTAACTTTCCAACTGATTTATGTTTCCAAGAGAAAGATCATCATTTTAGCAACTTCATTTTTTGCCAAATTTCAATTTTTTATAATGTTAAGTGCAAGTTTATAGTTACTTATACAGCAAGTGACTTAAACCATTTTTTATTGATCCATATTTATTCGAGTGAATAAACCGGTTTAAGTCACGTGTTTTATACAGTATTTTATTAAATTTCGACAACTTATATAAAAAAAAAACTAAAATTACATTTCTATTAAATTTGCATCGCGCCCCGTAGATGTGACAATGATGTTGGTTTATTTACATCAAGTCATTTAGAGTGATTTAATAGTTATTTATACAGCAAGTGACTTAAACCATTTTTTATTCACGAAAAGAACAACTTAGGTCTACCAGCGTAGCGAGTGGCCTAAGCTCTTTGAGTGAATAAACCGGTTTAAGGCACGTGTACACCTTTGTGGCTAACTACGTTCAGGCCAATTGCGTGTGACAAGTACTACCAAGTAATCTTCATAAAACGTCTCATTAACTCAAAGCTAACTAAGGTAAAATTAGTTTTTATTGAATTATTTTGTTATTTATAAAGCAAATCATAAGTTATTATACATCACTAAAATCAGAATAAAACGTACTATATGGTGGGCTAAAAATCCAATATGGCGCCCATAAGAAAAAATAAAGTTGATGATGTCTGCCAAAAAACGAAACGTCGTGTGGAAAATTTGAATCCATCATCGAATAGCTGGGAAAAAGTGGCAATGAAAAGGTGCTTTTAGTTTTCGGCTATCTCTTCAAATAAGGTTAGAAATAAATAAAAACAAAAAATCAAATTTTCAGTTTTTTTCGGATATCTTCGGAAGTACTCGGAAAATCGAAATTTTTAAAACGGCATTTGTTTGAGCTTTACATTGCGCAACTTTGCCCCAATTTAAACGTTCTCGTATCTCGTATAGTTTCCGAGACCCCAATGGTGAGGGTCGAATTTGAATTACCCTGTATATATATATTTGTATTATGGTGTTATGTTTTTTTTTGGTAGGTGCATATGGATCCCAGAGCGATGGGGGCATATTAAAAAATTCAATTCTTGGGCAACGTTTTGAGAGGGGGACAATGCCAATACCAAAAAACAAAAATATACCTGCCACTAACGTTAAAATGCCATATGTAATGGTTGGTGATCAGGCATTTCCATTAAAACCATATCTGTTTAGGCCCTATGGTGGAAGGCAAAGCCAATTGACATATAGACAAAAAATATTCAATTACAGACTGTCTCGCTGCCGGAGAGTTATAGAAAATGCCTTTGGCATTTTAGTTGCCAGATGGCGTTTACTAAAGCAAACAATAGTTTCCACGCCTGAACATGCGGATTTGTTTACCAGGACTTGCATAGTTCTGCACAATCTACGTACTGCCCTCCTGGGTATGTGGATACCATGGATGAGGAAAACGGTTTGTGGAGATCAAAAATTACCAATTTATCTTCAATAGGACGAGTTGGTGCTAATACAAGTACTCGGTCATTATTCGGAATTTACGACGGCGTGCCGGACGTGTGTATCGTTAAATCGATAGTTCCGAAAAAACCGTTTATTTAAAGTGTAAATCGACGTTTTAAAGGAATTTTTTCATCATGGTAAATGAAGAGAAAGACAAAAAACCTCTGGTAAAACTCAAAACCTCCCGAGTTAAAGAACAAAGGAGCAATTCATTGGGTTCGATTACTTATACCACATCAGAAATAAGCGAAATCATTGGCACGCAGAACTTAGAGATAAGCAAAGATAAACAAACAAACCCACTGGTCTTACAAGGGGACGCCGAAAAGTTTGACAATTCGGAAAAAGAAAACTATGATGATGTCTTTACTCCGAAGGGCAAGTTATTCAGAAGTCCATTTGAGAAAAAAGATGGAAACAAACGTGCACGGTCGGAGACCAGCCCTATCAATGATAACCCTGAGAAACGACAATGCGAGGACAGGGTCAACCCCGGGAATACACCCCAACCTCAGGAAAAACATAAGTTGAGTAAAGAGGGACATCAAGAAACAACTCAAGTGATCAACGGTGATCCGTCGCCAAGTTGCTCTGAGATGATAATTGACACTTTTTTAAAATCTATGTGGGATATATCGGTCTTTTAGAACAAAAATCGACTCAAGAAGGAAACAGACAACTAAGTAACTCTGATATAACCTTCTTAAGATTAGAACAGTCTAAAATTAGTCAGTTATTCACACAATTAGTATTCAAGCTAGGAGAAACTGAAAAAGAAAACATCAGACTCAAATTCGACTTGCAAAAAGACTCACAGAAACACAATGACAGAGATACAACAATGCAGTCAACAGAGAAGAACAACATAAGAACATACGCGGACGCAACAAGCGACAGCTCCAATAAAACGGAACAAATGCGGCAAACGGAAAAAGAAGTATGGACAACACCTAAAACGAGAAACAGACATGAAACAATAATAAGAATCGAAAACCTAAATGATTCAAACGAAGCACTCAAGGCAATCAAAAGCAAAATAAATATAAATGATGTGGGTAAAACTTTCAAAAACATACGGCACACAAAAAATGGAGGAATAGTAATAGAAAGCCACGACCGAGATCAACAGGAAAAACTGAAAAAAGCCATAAATGGAGTGGAGAAAATTCAAATAAAAGAAAGTGAAAGTGAAGATCCAATGTTTGTAGTGACAGGTATTCAGAAAGGTTTTAGCAACGATGAATTTCTTGAGGAATTGGAGAGACTGAACTACTCTATCGTTGAAGAACTAAAAACATCAGTAAAAGACAAAATCAGAGTAATTACAAGAAGACAGTGCCGTGACCCGTGTCCAATCTAGTGAGTGAATGTGCGCGAATACTATATCGGGCGCTTGTTGGTGCGTTGGCTTGTTGCTCGGGAGTTGGCAATACTGCCGAACGACACATGACTGACAAGTGACATCGACAGTTTGTTTTGTTGTTGGTGCGTTGGCACCAGGGTTTTTTTTGAGACCTCGTTTTGTGTGGTTGACAGCCAATTTTTGGTCTTTGTTAAAAAATTAATGAAAAATTAATGTAAAAGTAATAATCTTTGTATTACATATCATAAAAGTTCCAACTGCTTTTCAATCATTCCAGCGGACCGTTTATTTCAATTGCGAAAGACTCCGCTACCCCACATTTTGGTCAATTCGAGCAGGATTGAATAGCGTGGTTTTGGATGTTTGAAATGGAATGTAAAATCTCTGGTTCCAGTTAAAGCGTTGTTAAGGAGTCAGAAGACGAGTGGCAAAGAAGATTTATTATTAATCTGAAGAAATAGGGGGAATCTGTAAGTCCGTTCCTTTTATTTCCTTTATATTCCAAGCTCCCAATGAATAAGACTGATTTGATAATATTAACATAAAACTTCATTATTTGTGCTTACTGGATATTGTTTGCTCCTTTTTAAGCTGTAGCAATAATTTTGGAAATTATAGTTGTATTCCAGAGGTTTTTGTTCACACAAATAACTTTGAAGATTTATTAAGGTAAGTGGGCTGCTTGAGGTGGTTTACTGGTTAATGCCAGGTTATTTGAGTTTTCTATTTATTTAATTATAATTGTTAGCCATGTCTGTAGTTGATGATAAGACCGATGTGAGCATTGAAGCTGAAAAGAAAACTTTAGTAGCCAAGCGAGGTTTGTTAAAGTCAAATCTTACAAGATTCGAAAGTTTTGTTAATGATGCCAGAAATTATAATAAGATTATTGAACTTGGTGAACGTGTGTCAAAAATTGAGAAGGTTTTTGATAATTTTAATGAAATACAGTCCGCATTAGAGCTTTTAGAACCGTCCGAAGTTCAATTAGATGAGAGAGATGAATTTGAAAATCGGTATTTTTTTATAATATCAAAATCGAAACAGTTGATTAAAGAGAATGATATAAATTTGGAAAGGGCTTCAAATGTACAAACTGTAAGTAGTCATGAGGCTCCACAGTTTGCTCCACAGAATACATTTTACCAACTTCCACCTATTTCCCTCCCAAGTTTTGATGGATCATATGATAAATGGTCAAACTTTATTGATACATTTAAAATATTAATTCATAACAATTCTAATTTGGCTCCAGTCCAGAAATATCATTATTTACGATCAGTTTTAAAAGGTGAAGCATGGAAAGTTGTGGATTCTTTGGAGGTAAATGATTCTAATTATTCTGTTGCTTTTGATCTTTTAGTTAAGAGGTATGAAAATAAAAAAAATACAATTCGGTGTCATATGAAAGGTATTTTTCAGTTACCTTCAATACAAAAGGAATCTCATAGCACATTGCGAGTTTTTCTTGACAACTTTTTGAAACATTACAGATGTTTAATTAATTTAGGAGAGCATATAGATGCTTGTAGTTCTATGGTTATTTATTTACTTTTATCTAAGTTGGATAACAACTCAAAGAGAGAATGGGAAATCAGGACTAGAGATATAGTTTCACCTGAAATAGACCTATTTATAGAGTTTTTATCTGACAGATGTTTGCTCTTAGAATCCTTAGATATTAAACAAGATTCAATGTCAAATAAAAAGGTACCTGTACACAAGGGATTTTCAGCCAATTCTGCAATTACAAAGTATTTTTGTATTTTGTGCAATAAATCTGGTCATGGTATTACTTATTGCAATGAGTTTTTAAAATTGAATGTTAATTCAAGGTTTGATAAAGCTAAAGAATTAAATGTTTGTATAAATTGTTTGAAACGTGGACATAATAGTTTTTCTTGTGTTTCCAAACCTTGTCATTGTGGTAAAAAACACAATAAGTTGCTACATTTCAATAATAAAGAGTCTAAAAATGAAAGTGAAAATAAAAATAAATCTACAATAGAATTTAATAGCTCAGCATTTACCGAAGCTAATTCAAATCCTGAGAGTGCTTCCATTTCTACAGATGAATCAACTGTAGTGAATTGTGTCAAAGATAATTGCAACAAATTTACATTGTTGTCTACTGCTCAGATTTTTGTTTATGACTCAAATAATCAGCCTATTCCTTGTAGAGCTTTACTTGACAATGGGTCACAATCAAATTTCATGTCAGCTCAAACTGCCAATATTTTGCAGCTAGCTCCTCGAAAAATAAATATGCCCATTGTTGGTATAAATTCTGTAACATCTAGAGTCAATCAATGTGTACAAGCTAAAATTAAATCTATGAATAGCAATTATTCATTGAATTTGTCTTTTCTTGTGATCAACAAAATAACTGAAGATCTACCTCAGCAAGATATTGACACTTCTGACTGGCCCATTTATGAGAATGTAAAACTGGCTGACCCTCAATTCAATTTAGCTTATCCTATCGATATTCTGATTGGAGGTAGTGTGTATTATGACATATTGATTCCCTTTCAGATTAAATTGGGACCTGGTAGGCCAATTTTACAGTCTACTAAATTTGGATTTATTTTAGGAGGTAGTTTGTGTTCTACCAGGTCCGAAAAATATCTTTGCAACTTTGTTAAATGTGAAAACCAAACTTTGGATGAACAATTAGAAGCTTTTTGGAATGTTGAAGAATGTCATGTTAAGGAAAATGCCTACACTAGAGAAGAATTAGAGTGTGAAGAACATTTTGTTCAAACTTATAAAAGAGATCAAAATGGTTCCTTTGTGGTTAAGCTGCCATTTAAATCCAATGTAGGCAATTTAGGTAAATCTATTGACATTGCTATATCTCGTTTTTTTGCATTAGAACAGAGACTTTCAAAAAATGCTAAACTTAAAGAACATTATTTGTCATTTATGAAAGAATATGAGGATCTTGGGCACATGACTCAGATAAAACCTTGCACTAATGAAGATCAAGTTTCTAATCATTTTTATCTACCACATCATTGCATACTTAAAGAGTCATCATTGACAACAAAGTTAAGAGTTGTTTTTAATGCGTCTTCAAAATCTAGTTCTAAATTGTCTTTGAATGATACCCTCAAAGCAGGTCCGTGTATTCAAGAACCCCTTTTTTGGATTCTTTTACGTTTTAGGGTTCATGCGATTGTTTTTACAGCTGACATTGCTAAAATGTATCGCTGCATTTTGATTGATAAATCACAGCAGGACTATCAAAGGATAGTTTATAGATCTGACCCATCTGAGGAAATACGACACTATCATTTGAATACTGTCACTTATGGTACTGGTCCTGCTAGTTTTTTGGCAACACGTTGTCTGAAACAGTTATCTTTAGACAATAAGACTGTCTTTCCTGAAGCTTCACGTTCCATCATGGAAGATTTTTATATGGACGATTGGCTAGCTGGAAGTGATGACATTGAGACTGCTTTGACTCTTATTAAGGATACGTGTAATATTTTGTCTGGTGCTAATTTTCATCTTCGTCAGTGGACTTCTAATCATCCTAGAGTCCTAGATTATTTGGGAAAAACCAACAATTGTACTGGCACTCAGTATTTTGTCAAAAATGAACAGGAGAACAAAACTCTTGGAATTTTCTGGAACTGTTCATCTGATGAATTTCGCTATTCCGTTGTTATTAATGAACATATTTCTAAGTTTAGTAAACGTATTATATTGTCGATTATCAGTCAAATTTTCGACATTTTAGGCCTTTTAGGACCTGTTATTATTAAGGCTAAAATAATAATGCAACAGTTATGGTTGTCTAAAGTAGATTGGGATAGCCCGTTGCCTGAACATTTGTTGCAAATGTGGTTAAATTTTTATACTCAACTACCTCAATTAAATGAAGTAAAGATTTTACGTCCTCTGAAGGGTACAAATGTTGACTGGATTGAAATCCATTGTTTTGCAGATGCATCAATCTTGGGTTATGGAGCTGCTTTATATATACGTTCAAGCAATTCATGTGGCAAAATTGTTGTGCAGCTAGCATGTGCAAAATCTCGTGTAGCCCCAATCAAGTCATTAACCTTGCCTAGGTTGGAACTGTGTGCTTGTGTTTTGGCAGTTCAGTTGTGTCATACAGCCTCGTCAGCAATGAAGTTGAATGTTCGAAACATCTTTTACTGGACTGATTCACAAATTGTCTTGGCGTGGTTAGCACGCGAACCTAGTTCTTTAAAGACATTTGTATCAAATAGGGTTTCAAAAATCCAAAGTATGTCTAATCTTTCTCAATGGTCTTATGTCCCTAGCAAGGAGAACCCAGCTGATTTAATATCGCGCGGTCTTAATCCCTCTGAGATTGTGGGTAATTCTTTCTGGTTTTCCGGACCTAGCTGGTTGTCTCTGGACAATCAATTTTGGCCAGAAAAAATTTGTATTAATGAATCAAAGGATTTTAATGATTTACCTGAAGTTAAAGTTAGTACTTTTGCTTGTTTAAATAAATCTGACCCGAACGAAGCACAATTATTCTTGTGTAAGTATTCTTCCTATCGAAAATTATTAGCGGTTACTGCATATATAGTTCGTTTTAAAAATAATGCTTTATCGCCTAAACACTGTAGAAATTTGGGACCTATCACCATAGAAGAATCCGAGAAGGCTTTAATTCTGATGGTGAAGTTAGTTCAAGGTAAAGCTTTTGAAGCGGAAATTTCTGCCCTTCAACACTCAAAACCGATATCCACTAAGAGTGTCATATTACCTTTAAACCCTATGTTGGACAAAAATGGATTGCTTTTGGTGGGAGGAAGGCTAGGTAATTCAAGTTTAGATTTTAACGCTAAACACCCAATAATATTGCCTTCCGATCATCACTTCACAAAGTTGCTTATCATGCATGAACATTTAAAAAATTTGCATGCAGGTCCACAGCTTCTCCTATCAACGTTAAGATTACGATTTTGGCCTCTCAGAGGACGAAGTACGGTGAGAAATGTTTTAAGAAAGTGTTTAATATGCTTTAAAGTTTCGCCTACTAAGTTTTTCCAAAAAATGTCAGATTTGCCTGCATCACGAGTAACTCGTACTTCTCGTCCATTCGTAGTTTGTGGAGTAGACTATGCTGGCCCGTATAATATTAAAGATAGTAAATTTAGAAACAAGAAATTTATTAAGTCTTATATTTGTATTTTTGTATGTTTTAATACGAAGGCTGTGCATATTGAGGTCGTTTCCGAACTATCTAAAGAAGGGTTTTTGAATGCATTCAAACGGTTTGTAAGTAGGCGTGGTCTATGTTCTCACATTTACTCGGACTGTGGATCTAACTTTATTGCGGCTGAGAAATCTCTTTCTAATTTTGCCAATTGTGCTAAAGACAGCAAATTTATGAATTTTTGTTAGAAAATCAAATAAAATGGCATTTTTATCCACCTCGCTCACCACACTTTGGCGGGCTTTGGGAAGCTGCTGTACGTTTAGCTAAGTACCACTTAAAAAGGATCATGCAAAATTTAACGTTTACTTATGAAGATTTTTACACCATTTGTGTGCAAGTCGAATCGGTCTTGAATTCCCGTCCTTTATATCCCCTTACGGAGGAACCCGACGACTTCGAGGTCCTCACCCCAGGACATTTTTTGATCGGGGATTCCTTAAAATCTGTTCCTGAGATGCCACTATGGGATAAGAAAATTAGTTGCGTGTCCCGTTATAAACACATGCAGTTTATAATGCAGCAGTTTTGGGACCATTGGTCTAGTGATTACCTGCACAATTTACAACGAAGAAGTAAATGGCATACATCTCAAGAAAACATTACCATAGGAGATCTAGTTTTACTACATGATGATGGGTTACCTTCCATGAATTGGAGAATCGGGAGAATAGCGGAAACTTTCCCTGGAAGGGATGGTTTGGTACGTGTAGTAGCAGTCAAAACAAAGGATGGCGTATACCGGCGTTCGATTACGAAATTGTCCCTATTACCTACGGAAAGCGAAGCTAAGAACGTTTGAAAGGTGGACCTTTCAACGGTGGCGGCATGTCCAATCTAGTGAGTGAATGTGCGCGAATACTATATCGGGCGTTTGTTGTGCGTTGGCTTGTTGCTCGGGAGTTGGCAATACTGCCGAACGACACATGACTGACAAGTGACATCGACAGTTTGTTTTGTTGTTGGTGCGTTGGCACCAGGGTTTTTTTTGAGACCTCGTTTTGTGTGGTTGACAGCCAATTTTTGGTTTTTGTTAAAAAATTAATGAAAAATTAATGTAAAAGTAATAATCTTTGTATTACATATCATAAAAGTTCCAACTGCTTTTCAATCATTCCAGCGGACCGTTTATTTCAATTGCGAAAGACTCCGCTACCCCACAACCCGAACAAAGAGAATTGGATATTACAAGACCCTGCACAAATAACCAAATGGTTTATTAAGAAACAGACAATACATTTTGATTTGCTAACGGTGTATATTGCCGACTACTAGTTCGTACAACTACAAGTGCGTTATTTTGTTGTTTTTATTTATATTTGTGTACAGTCACGTACATTATCGATTGCGAACTGAAATAAAGGGGCTGGCTGCTTCTTGTGGCGAAATAACACTCTGCTGAATGTAAACACTCAATTTTTATTGAAGTAAACTTAAATACTAACCATTCATACAACAACATTCATACTGTTGACAAATTTTGACAAGGTTTGTCTATTTTTTGTTGACTGTTACAGTAACAAAGACAGTCGATTTTATTTACGTTAGTTTTCAAATCAGCCTTAAAACTATATATAAACAGGTAAAAAGAAAAACACTTTCTTTTGGTTACGTCGTGTAACCTATTTCAATTTTTCTAAATGGTAGCTACACACTTGTTACCATTAAAAACAACGTTAAAATAATGGCTTCGGTTACAACGGAAATCAGTGTTAAACACTTGTTATTTGTTTTGAATGACGCTGACGCACACAATCACTTATTCGTTCTGTAAACAACTTACTGTTACAGGTTGCAGATTCAGCTGGCACTTCACTTTGTAGATCAGTTTTCCTAGGTCACTTTACACCTTTTTTACTGTCGCGTTTACAGGTATAAATTTTATTAGGTATACAGGTAACTTTAAGACCAATCTGTACTAAAGAAATGCACAGATCTTAGTCAGATTTTTAACACATTTGCCTGGATCGGTAATTATCGGTAATTATGCCTGGTGCGGCCTTTATTAAAAAGAAACTGAAAAAAGCTACGTAGTTTTATTGACCTGGAGCGGCGGTAATTCTTGCGTTCTTGCTGACGTGCTACTCGAGACTGCATGTTCTAGAATCACGAAAACGGTTCGCGCCAGTCTGTTACCGGTACGACGCGGCTGCCCCTCTCCTCGCTACTCTCCGGGCCCATCTTATCGACTGGAAATCGTTTGGTTTGCGTTAGGCCAATTCGCCAAATAATAAATTAACTGAAGGTTTTGTTGGTTGCTTTTGCAACAAACGGTATATGTACAGGAGCATATTAATTTGGCCATGTGCTTCAAATGCTGCGGCTTTGGTCATGTTTCAAAGTATTGCCAAGGTGACGAGACTTGTTACAAGTGTGCAGGAACCCATAGTGCCAAAGAGTGTAAAGTAACAGAATATAAATGCCCAAACTGCCAAAAACTAAAACTTTCAAATTTAAATCACACTGCTAGGGACCACCAATACCCTGTATTTAAACGCAGAGCAGATAGATTTAGAAATACAATCAACTATACAGGCGATTTTTTATGAAGAATAAGACAATGGAGGACTTGCAGATGCACAGTGTGACTGAAAGCAAAACCGATGAACAACTCGAAAATGACAATGTTGAGGTAAACCAAAGAAAATGTATCTGTTTATCAAGTATTATCCACCAAAATGCACAATCCCTGGGAAACTCCATAGATAAGATCAATCAAATGCTACAAGACCACTGTGACTGCAAAATTCTCTGCCTATCGGAGCATTGGAAATCAGAGGGACAACTAAAAAGCCTAGGTATAAATAACTTTAACCTAATATCAGCATTCTGTCGAGAAGAGGGAAGACACGGAGGATCGGCCATATATGTCCATAGAACGGTGAGTGCAACAAATAAACCAACTTTAAACAGATTGTCGATGTGTGAAAATTTTGAATGTGTAAAGTTGGTGACTTGAACATAGTTGTAGTAACCGTTTATAGACCCCCACAAGGAGACATAAAAATATTTATGGAAAAAACAGAACAATTAATCACTAGCGTGGCCAAAGAAAACAAAACGATAATCCTAGCAGGTGATTTTAATATAGAGCTGTTAAAAGAAAATAAAGTAGGGTGCGAATTTATATCGTTACTAAGTTCCTTTAATGTGGTACAAACTGTAACCGTAAACACGCGTGTTACTGCAACGTCTAGCAGTTGCATTGACAATATCTTTACAAATGTGAATACTGTACATAGTAGTGTGATAGAATACTTTATCTCAGATCATAAGGCGCAAAAAGTTATTTTTGAAACAAAGCAGTCCAAAGTCTCTAGTGATACCAAAACAAGAACATTCTCTCAAAAGAATAAAGATAATTTTTTGCGCTGTTTAAAAGGCCAAAATTGGGAACGTGTGTATAGTGTAATTAGTAATAACGTAAACAATCAATGGGATATCTTTATAAATACATTTATAAGAATTTTTAACCAAAACTTCCCGCTCAAAATAGTCAAAACAAAAAAGTTAAAATCATTTAAACACGATCCGGAAGTTATCAATTACAAACAAAAGTTAGATTTACTTCTTACCTTGAGCCGTTATAATGACAAATATAAGGAGGCATACAAATCTACCAAAAGAAAATATGATGAGCTTTTAAAGAATGTCAGAATTAAAAATTATGAAAATAGGATTACTAAATCGGACAACAAAATGAAATGTATGTGGACGATAACTAAAGAAATCTCAGGAAAAATTAGTGCANTNTCTCNGCNANNNGTANACNCACANGNTCCCTTNTNGGTTAGAGTNTTGNTCCAGNCCAAAGNTGCGCGNAAAGGTGCCNCNTGCTNGACNTAGACGTTAATATACCCNATTTANNNTGNTTAATCCTTGTTGGNACCGANGTAAATCCTTNNNATCTANGNAGNGTTATNCACCCNTANNCGTNTNTAGTAATGCTNTTTCTANGACGGGNTCGAGGGCCTCAGTTTGNCCAGNACCTAGGTTACTGTAGTGACTTNNCTCTNAANGTAGAGANCGGNNTAGACGNTNCANTTTGAGTCNACAACGNNCNANNCATGNGNGATANTCGTNNNTCGTTTTCT